>CM055127.1:364672987-365222987 GCA_029206835.1 Rana muscosa
ATGGGAGTGTTACATTTCTGGCAGGTGCCAGAAATGAAACTGTTTTATGGATGGGTTTACTTCTGCTTTAATATGCTGCTCACCCATTGAGCAAACTTTGGCTTTTGCTTCAGAATTTTTGGTTAATCGGGAGCTGGCAGATATTTGAACAGTATGTGGCCAGCTTTAGCCTGCTAATTGAGGCCCACTAAGAGCGTTGGATATTTAAGTATGTTAAAAAAAAAAAGTAAAAATCTTAATTTTTATCTTAGTTCTTTTAACAGGGTATACAGTATATGAGGCTTCAACACTAGCTCATTTCATTTAATATACAGTATTTTTTAACTTCACTGACTATGCTACACGCTACACTGGTAATGACTTGATGTGCACAAATTGTGACTGTTTATTATCTGGATAATTAAAAGAGACACTTGACATAAAATTATAAGGGGGATGACGTAACAACATCCAGTAAAGCAAATCGAAAAGCAAAGTTAAAATGTGAAATGCTGTAACCTGTAACAAATCACCACTTTTCTTCTGCTGAAGTCAGGCGCAGAACGATGACTTGGCTGCTATAGCCTACAACACTTTGGCCTTTGCCTTGCTGAATGAGCCGGTATGTTTATTTGATTATGTGACCCAGATGTTACGTCCTTCAAACCTGGAATAATCACGTAAAGCTGTTAAACCTTGCTCCCCGTTGGTTTAACATGCCTACACAAGAAGTCATTTAATTACATAATGTTTCCAGTGCTATGGAAGATTAGGTTGACATAATACATATTTTTTGGAATGCGCTGTAGACCAATGTATTGACTCTACATAAACACAAACCTGCCTGTTTTTTGCCCAAGGATCTTTAACATTTCAGTAATTGGAATAGCGTTTACCTGCATCCATTGGAACATTGTAGACTTTGACAAGAAATTACCTGTATATACAAACAAGGGGCTTAGTGGTCAGAGGCCCTAGTATTTCTATTTCCCACAAGGATTGGCCAAATTATGATCAATACTTGGCAGACCCCATTCATTTGATTGAATTCTCTCATAACATGTTGGAAAATGTTCTCCAATCAGCAGCTGTATCCAATGAATCCTGGTCCATTGTCCTGGGGATGAGGGGTAATTTCCTCCATCCACCTAGTTTGTGTGGATAGGGGAACAATTAAAGCGGAGTTCCACCCAAAATTGGAACTTACGCTTAAACCACTCCTCGCCCCCTTACATGCCACATTTGGCATGTCATTTTTTGGGGGGGGGGGAGTGGGGGCTTCAGTAGGAGTGGGACTTCCTGTCCCACTTCCTCCTTCCGCCCAGGGACCGCTTAGGTGACTCGTCATATCGCCTAAGGCGGGCCCCTCCCTGTAGGTAATCACCTGGGACACGTGACAGTTCCCAGGCGATCGCCTGTCCACTCAGATTTCGCAGCACCACTCGCGCATGCGCAGTGAGTGCCCGGCCGTGAAGCCGAAAGCTGTCACGGCCGGGTGCCCACAGTAGGAATGGAGGCGCCGGCGGAGAAGGGGGGAGAGGAGCGAAGCTCCGTTCGGCCGTGTCACTGGACAGTGGAGCAGGTAAGTGTCTGTTTATTAAAAGCCAGCAGCTACACTTTTTGTACCTGCTAACTTTTAATAAACATAAAAAAAGGCTGGAACTCCCCTTTAACTGGCCAGCTTAAAGCGGAACTTCACCCAAAAGGGGAAGTCCCACTCTTCCTCCTCCCTGCCCCTTTACATTTGGCACTTTTTTGGGGGGTGGGGGGGGCTGGGTACTTGATTTTGACAGGTACTCACCCTGCCACTTTTGGTCATATCACCGTGGCGATCTGAGAGGAAGTTTGCCCCCCATCTTTTCTCCGCAGCCTGCTAGGACACATCACAAATTGAAGCATGACTTGTGCATGTGCAGTTGGAAGCCGATTTCCCTTAGTGAAGATCTCGAGGACACCTACACATGAAGCAGATTGAAGAATCGGCCTGGGAGAGGACAGCGCTGAATCCAGAGGCAGGTAAGTGTTCTTATATTAAAAGTCAGCAGCTACAGTATTTTTGCGGGGAGACTAGAGCTCCTCTTTAATTAACCAATTATCTTGCTTTGAACCCATAAAAACAAATTGATCCGGCATATGTGGAACACCCTATAGATTATCATAAGAAGCAGAATGCCTGCATCCTGATATTGGGATTTGAGTCCCCCCCATAACCATGCATTATATGACCTCTCTCCTACCCTTTCTTCTACCTCTTTCTTTCATATTCTTCTCCTGAATATGACTCTGGTCTTAAAGTAGAATTTGGGAATATCACTAAAAAATCATCTTTTTTTTTTTAAAGTGAATAAAATCATAGTAATGGGTTCAGCGACAGGGGTGGGAGGGCATCAGAGGAGGAAGATTTTGGTGAAAGGAGGACACAGCAGCACAAGGGACACAATCGCTTGTGGTGATTCTTTTTTTTTTGTTTCGTTTTAGGTAAACTTAGGCTTTAGCTCTGGTTAACATAAGTGTGATTTGTCATGAGATTTGACAGTTGAAAATCACATGACAAGTCTCACCCCATTGTCGAAAGAACTGTTCAAATCGCTGTTACTCAAGCTGCAGCAACTTTGAAAAAGGTTCCTGCACTACTCTTTTGTGACTTTTTTGTGACTTGCATTGACTTCTGTTAAATGAAATCACAAGTTGCAATGAAATCGGAGGCAGTGGCAGAAGTATAGAGGTCGCGCAGTCGAACTGTAATCGGGAGCTCGTCCCACTGATTACATCTAAAGTGAAAGAACAGTGTGTGCTGTGCTCTTTGTCTCCCCCTACAGTGCAGTACCTGGCAGGAAGAGCACTGCCCATTTTTAAAAGGCTATCTGTATGTATGTATGTGTGTTTGTGTGTGTATGTGTGTACATGTATGTGTGTATGTATGTCTAAATTGCTGCATTTGTAAATTTTTAAAAGCCAATATAAAGGAATATTAGTGGTAAAAAAAAATGTGGATTTAATTAACTTTTTTAAGGTTTATTCTCCTTCCCTGGACAAAAATGAGCGGTCAACCCGTACAGTGCAGGCACCGCATGGGAACAATTAAAATTTGCCCAAAGGTCTGCTTTAGCATACCTCCCAACATGCACAGATTCTGCGGGTTTCTCCCGCACTGACACATCTCTCCCGCAGTCCCGCGAGAGTGTTCAATTTCCCGCACAGCAGGAATCGGAGGAAGAGGAGCCAGTGGATGAAGCACACAGGAGGGAGGTAAGACACACCCTCCCGCGATCGGCGGACACCCCCCCCCCCGCTCAACAACTGTGAACGGAGGACCGAAAATAAATTAACCCGTCCCTTTGTTGTCAGGGTACAAACATAACACTGAATGTCTTGCGGTGGGTCAATTTATAAAATGAAAAGCATTGCTTCAGAGGTGATCTGGTAACATAGCTCCCAACTGTCCCTGATTTGGAGCAATGTCCCTCTTTCATAGTCCCCAGAGCTAAACCTTTCATCCAATTTCTAAATTGCTGCATTTGTAAATTTTAAAAGCCAATATAAAGGAATAGTAGTGGTAATAAAAGCACTTGTGGATTTAATTACCCTTTTTTTGGTTGATGCTCCTTCAAGAGGGTGTGGCAGGGGGCGTGTCCTATGCCTACCTATATTTGCTAGTAGGTGTCCCTCATTCCCATCTTAAAATGTTGGGAGGTGATCTGGTAATAGGTAATGTGCTGGTCAGGGTTGCCAACCTCCCGCAGAATTTTTTACTGACAAAACATGAAAAGTTTTCTTGGCGGATCTGAGAAATTACAGAACTCCTATTGAAAACGAATACAGTATATATGAACAATATAAACATGATATGGAACTACTGACAATACCTATAACAAAGTAATTTGCTTGATTTACACTTAAAAAGTCAAAACAGCATGAAATTATCATCCCCTGATATTTACTGGCAGTTGTAAAATAAAATAACAGATTTTTATAAACTGTCAGTATATTGACTAGCAGTTGGCAACCCTGGTGCTGGTACTACAGCCTGGTGTACAGTGCAGTAAGCCATCCCAATTGATCGGGACAATGATTGCCTATGGCTGATGCTGCGCTTTGTTCATTAGTAATGAATGACAATGTTCTGGAAATTACTGTCTGCCAGCACTTCCTATGGACGGCAGAGACACACACAGTCACAGAGCTCCACCCCCATGCCCGCCCTTCCCGATACACCACATACATCCGTGCGCTCCGCCCCAGATCCCCCACCCCCCCCACACGCTGCTCTTTGCCTGTCACGTGTGGCAGTGTCCGCATCCTCAGACTGTCAGTAAAGTTCGATTGATTTTCCCAGCCATGCCGGGAAATGTAGTCCCGCGAAGGAGCCTGGGAAATGTAGTGTCAGTATGCAGCGGACTTCTACAGACTGGCAGCGTGTTAGAGTCAGAGAAGACACAGAGGAGTGAGTATGGGGGGGGGACCGGGGAACAGAGGGGGGTAGGGAGAGCAGAAGGGTAGTGACCATAGGATGGTGCGGGGGGTAAGTAATGACTATAGGGGGCACCTGAGGTGGTAATGATAACATTGAGGGTCACCTGAGGTGGTGCTTACCCTGGCACTGTACAGGTGGGGGGGTGTCATGGGGTGTGCAGACAATGGAGGGGGCACAGCAGATAGAGGAGAGATCTGTGACCACACTGGAGGGACAATACATGGAGGAGACACACATGGGGGGGGGGGGGATGGTCTGTGTTATATTTGGGGGGATTCCAGAGTGTTCTATCAAGAGAGACCATTTGTAATTATAGAATCACTGATCTCTATCTATCTATCTATATATATATATATATATATATATATATATATAATGACCCTCTATGGTGTCCATACACAGAATGATCTGGGCGATTCTTCATATTGTACCCGCAGATCTGTGAATTATTGGAAGGACACATATTGGGGGGAATTGAATAAAGCTGCTGCACCACTTCTCTGGCATTAGGCTGAGATCGCACTGATGCAGAGCGTCACATCGCATCTGATTCGCACAGGAATCTCTTGGAGCTGCACGATTCTGGCCAAAATGAGAATCACGGCGTAAAATCTTTCACATTATACAAAAATAATTTGGGCTAACTTTACTGGTTGTTTTTTTTTTGTTTGTGTGTGTGTGTTTTTTTTTTTTTTTTTTTTTTATTCATTTAAAATAAAAAAATTTCGCCAAAAAAAAAAAATGCATTTGAAAGAGTGCTGCGCAAATACAGTGTGACATAAAATATTGCAATGACCACCATTTTATTCTCTAGAGTCTCTACTAAAAAAAATATATATATAATGTTTGGGGGTTCTAATTTTCTAGCAAAAAATAAAAAAGGTTTTAACTTGAAAACAACAAATGTCAGAAAAAGGTTTTAGTGTTTAAAGTGGAGCTCCGCGGAAATTTTTTTTTTTTAAAAGCCAGCAGCTACAAATACTGCAGCTGCTGACTTTTAATATTAGGACACTTGCCTGTCCTGGAGTCCAGCGACGTCCGCAGCAGAGGATGAGCAATCACTCGTCTGTCTGCTGCCCCCACCACCATCCTCGGTGAGGGAACCAGGAAGTGAAGTCTTGTGGCTTCAATGCCCGGTTCCCTACGGTGCATGCGCGAGTCACGCTGCGCCAGTCTGACTGGTCCCCGCTGTGTTCTGGGAGCCGAGTGTCTCCCAGAACACAATGGGTATTCTGCGGGAAGTGACATACTACCCGCAGATTTCCCGCAGAGAGGACTCCCGGAAGTGGGTGAAAATACTTGTCTTAGACAGGTATCTGCACCCCCCTCCCCCCTGAAAGTTGTCAATTGTGACAGCGGAGGGGGGGGGGGGGGGGGTTCCGATGAGCGGAAGTTCCACTTTAGGGTGGAGCTCTGCTTTAAGTGGTTAAACTTTCCTAATTTACATACAGAAATCTCATCCTTTGATGTAAAATACAAATTGTTACAATGTTTAGACTAATGCCCCCGTGCACACGATCCGATTATCGGACGAATGATCGTCCGTTTTTTTTTGCATGCTAATCTCACGTCGAATCTGAAGAGTTTACTAAAGTCAAGAAAATTCTCGTACGACAGAATAAAAATTCGGAAGTCATGTCATGTGTTGTAATGCATTTGTATTGCATTTTCGAACGACCGCTGTACTGATTAAACGAAAATCGTACGATTTTTTTTTTTCGTGCATGTCCGATAGAATAATATCGGATGAACTGTCCTGATCGGCTCTCGAAAGCTCTTTACTAACGATCTGATTATCGTACGATCGATTCGAAAGCGCCATTTTCCGTACGATTTTCAGATCGTGTGTACGGGACCTTAATGTTCCACTGGTAAAGAATGTTGTAACACTTGGCAGACTGCCCAGACTTTTGACGGCTGAGAGCAGAGAGAATTCTCTCTCTGCATACAAAAGATCGGAAAATACTTTGTCAAGATCGCAACAGGGAAAAAATTGCGATAACGATTCTTGACGATCGTGCAGCTCTAGAATCTCACCACCTTCCTATATAAATGCGATTCTGTGCGATTTGAGCCCATTCATTTCTAATCGCACCGCATCTGCTCCATTAAGACGCAGGCAGCTTTTCTTTGGCTGCACTGGAATCCTATCACATGAGTGTTTATACCCATGCGATCCGATTCTAGCAAATCCACCGCGTTCTTAAAATGATGCCAAATTCAAGTACGAGTTCTAGACCGGTGTACGAATTTGGGGGACGCTTCACTGCTTTTAGAACGTTCGCAAGGCACTTATGCCAAATCAGTCTGCACTCTGCACCGTTCTTTGTGGATTTCAGGGATTGCGTTTTCAATCTATTTCAAGCAAATCTGAACAATTTAATTCCAATGATTTTGATTGGTTTGGACAGCTCTGTTCTGATTGTAGGAAAGTTGATAATTTAATATGGTTGTAAAGTATATGGCAAATTCAACAATCTTTTCAGTCTTCCAATCGGACAGTAAAGCCTCGTACACAAGATCGGAATTTCCGATGGGAATTGTGTGATGACAGGCTGTCGGCGGAAAATCCGACCGTTTGTACACTCCATCGAACAATTGTCGGATTTTCCGCAGACAAATGTGGGATGGCAGGTTTTAAAAATTTCCATGGACAATTGTCTGTTGTCGGATTTTCCAAATGTGTGTACACAAGTCCAAAGTACAAACACGCATGTTTGGACTCAATTCTCACCAAACACGACATTAGCAGAAGGTACCCAAAGGGTGGTGCTAAAGATCTGAAAAAACACGTAGTTTCGTGTTTGTTGGCCAACAATTGTGTGCCGTTTGTATGAGAGACAAATTCCTGGCCAACGCCTTTCGGACAGAAGTCCTACGCTTTGTCTGCGGAAAATCCGACCGTTTGTACACTCCATCGAACAATTGTCGGATTTTCCGCAGACAAATATGGGATGGCAGGCTTTAAAAATTTCCATGGACAATTGTCTGTTGTCGGATTTTCCAAATGTGTGTACACAAGTCCAAAGTACAAACACGCATGTTTGGACTCAATGCTCACCAAACACGACATTAGCAGAAGGTACCCAAAGGGTGGTGCTAAAGATCTGAAAAAACACGTAGTTTCGTGTTTGTTGGCCAACAATTGTGTGCCGTTTGTATGAGACACAAATTCCTGGCCAACGCCTTTCGGACAAAAGTCCTATGCTTTGTCTGCGGAAAATACGATCGTGTGTATGAGGCTTAAATCTGTTGACAATATGATCCTATATAAAATCGTTCCATGTATGGCCACCATTGGGGCCTCTTCAGATTAGTATATAAAACCCAATAGGGGTTTTCATTATGATGAATGGCATTGCACTTTGTTTCAGGTCTTCCCATGTTTTCCTGCAATGCAGTGGAGTGATCAGCCCAGATATAAACTCTTTCTGTGTCCAGAGCACAGATGGCTTTTGCCGGACCGGACCGTTGTTAGTTTTGTAGACAAGATAGCAAAGAGAAAATAACAGTAGACTAAGCCCCGCCTCCTGACCTTAGAGACAATTTAGTCACACTGTTGTAGTCGGTGATGGATGCTTTTTTCTTTTTTTTTTTTTTTTTTGCTTTGGTACACTAAAGCTGGCAATATAGGAATACATTTTCATCTCTTTCCTGTTGAATCGGCTAAAATTCGATCCATGGGTGGCTCATCGACATCACCCAGCTCAATAATGTTTGATCTGAAGATCAAAGGAACCAGCCAAGTGCCAATCAAGCAGCTCCAGCATCCAATCAGATGTTATTTGAGTATTCTGACAACGCTGAATGCCAGCTTTCAAAATACTGGAGCCCGCAGCAGGAGATTCTTCCATCCATGCAGCATATCGTGGTTGGTTAATCTGTTAGATCTCTGTAGTTTAGCCCGCAGGCTAAACAAAGGAAATCTTTGCATGCATGGCCAGCTTGAAACGGACCTGCCTAGAGCCCCCTCCCTCTCTCACAATTGGATATAAGTGCTTTCAACTGTTTTGTGCTGCAGGACATCACTTCTTTCTTCCTCACCTAAGCAGGATTGATATTCCCTCGATTTTCAGCCTTTAGATCCTGGAAGAGATTTTCAGCACATCTGCGCACACACAGGATTTCCCTTCACGCATGCGCACAGATGCCACAACTAAGGAGGTGCTGGATCTTTGTTTTTTAGGCCCCCTGATGGCTCCTCTGCCCTCCAAGGCAGCCGATCAAACAGAAATCTGCTTGATTGGCTGCTTCCTGTACTAGCCAAGGAAACTCGGAACTGAAACCGGAAGTGACAAAATCCTAATTTCTTCTGGCTTCATTCAACACAGAGGAGATGGAGAAACATCCATTCCCCCATCTCCTCCTATTTGGGCAGCTGCCCTGGTAGAACAGGAGCGGTGGTGATATTGGAGGGGGGGGGGGGGCATTTTGAGATCTGTAAAAATAGATTGGGCGGCTGTGAAGAAACTCTGATCACTTTTTTACCTGAAAGCAATTGCAAATAAAGAGTGTTGGTGTGTATGCATGCATACACACACTATATATTGATTCTCCCAAGGATGGCAAGTGGTTAAAGAAGCTTCATTCTCCCTAGATAAAACGACTGTACTTTTCATTTCTTTAACCACTTAAGCCCCGGACCATTTTGCTGGTCAAAGACCAGGCCACTTTTTGCGATTCGGCACTGCGTCACTTCAACTGACAATCGACGTGGCTCCCAAACACAATTGACGTCCTTTTTTTTCCCCCCACAAATAGCTTTCTTTTGGTGGTATTTGATCACCTCTGTGGTTTTTATTTTTTGCGCTATAAACAAAAATAGAGCGACAATTTTGAAAAAAAATTCAATATTTTTTACTTTTTGCTAATAATAACCCCCAAAAGTAAATAAAAAAAAAAGTATTTTTCCTTAATTTAAGCCAATACATATTCTTCTACATATTTTTGTTAAAAAATCGCAATAAGCGTTTATTGATTGGTTTGCGCAAAAGTTATAGCATCTACAAAATAGGGGGTAGTTTTATGGCATTTTTATAATTTTTTTTAATTTTTTTTTTTTTTAAATTGTGACTGCGACTTTATGGCGTTTGACACATTTTTGGGACCATTGTAATTTTTACAGCGATCAGTGCTATAAAAATGCACTGATTTCTGTAAAAATGACACTGGCAGTGAAGGGGTTAACCACTAGGTGGCGCTGCAGGGGTTAAGTCCATACTAGGGAGTGATTCTTACTGTTGGGGGGCGTGGCTACACGTGACATGTCACTGATGACTGTTCCCGGGAAACAGCCATCAGTGACATGTCACTAGGCAGAATAGGGGAATGCCTTGTTTACAAAGGCATCCCCCTGTTCTGCCTTTTGCCGACCGCAGTTGCGGGCCGCCAGGAACATCGAGTTCCCGCGAGCACGCTCACGAGGCGCGCCCGCTGGTCGGCAAATTTAAAGGGATGTACAGGTACGCCAGTGTGCCTGCCCGTGCCATTGTGTTGACATATATCTGCGTGCGGCGGTTGGCAAGTGGTTAATATATGTCCCTGTATGATCAAAAAACGTACTAGTCCATGGAGCTCTGATTCTGCCCTGCCATCTTGAAACTCCCCTTATTTCCTGATTTTCTGTTTCAAATATTTTATATAATTTTATAATTATCAACAAAATTCCATTAGCAGAATATATAATAATATAATAGAAATGGATATTCCATTAACGGAACATGTACAATAGTATAGTAAAAAAAAAAAAAGGCGTAATCATTCAAGAAAGTAACTTATAAATGTAAATGAAAATAGATAACCTAGCGGATTGTAGGATAAGATTATGTAACATGAAGTGTCATAATCATAGCTTCATGGCAGCTATTTGATGACAAGTAATTGAGAAATTAGGTTGATTGAAATAATATAATATAAATGTTATTTGAGGAAAAGGGCGTTTGTGGGACTTTAAATGAGGCGGGAATCAAAGGGATAGCCGCCTCCATCCCTATAATCGATTAAAAAGAGAGGAGCACCTGGTGGGACTTTAAGTGAAGCACAAGACAGCAAAAGGAGAGGTCAAGTGACCGGGATATAAAGTTTATTTGTGTTATATAGTTTCATATAAAAAATATTTAAGGGCACATAACCTCCAAAATATTGCGGGCACATAACCTCTAAAAAAGTTTTAAACATATTCAACACAAGTTACATAATAATCCACAGTACAAATGAACATATAAGGAGAATAAAACAAATCATAATTACAATCATAATGTAGCCAAAGTGACGTTGGGCTATATGGGCTACGTAGTCTATCTAGATTAATATCAAGATGCAAGACTGGGGGGGAGAAAAAAACAACAATGAGAATAAGATAATAAAAAATATATAAGGACATGATTTGGACCGGTTGAAGGTTAGTATTGTTGATTCATGGTAAGATAAGAGTTTGACAACTAAAAACGTGAATGGTAGTTAGCTCGACGCGTTTCATGACCGCTCATCAGGAGCAATGACTCATGGAAGTTATCTGAAAGCAAAAATATAGGTTCCAGATAATCTCAGAGATACAATTTGGGAGAATTTAATGCAGGCTAAAATTGGCAAGGGAAACACAAAAAAAGAGGAGAGGATATGGAAAAAATAAAAGAATGGGAATGAGGAAAAATAAAAATAAAATCAAATATACATAAAAATGAAAAGAGTAATTACAACATAATGTTGTGCTCAACTTACCTCTGCGTCAGTGCAGCATCGGCGCGGCAGCAGGAGCCCCTGGTATACCAACAAGGCATCGTCATCGGGAGCCGCAGTGACATACAGGGGCGATGAAAACAAAGACAGGCAAATCCTGGACCATAAGTGTAGGTAAGTGACCCAGATGGGAAATGAGAATGATGACCCCCAGAGGGGACCTATGTGAAAAAATAGTGATGTGTTAATGGAAGTGAATAATGGATGTGTGTAGATGTAGGGGAAGGGTAGTGGGGTATGGGAGTGTAAAGATAGGCGTGGGACAGGAAGGAAGGAAAGGGTAGGTGAAGGTACAGGGATGAATGACCAAAGTGGGGTAGGGAAGCAAGGAAGACCAACAAGGAACGGAGGAATTCCAATGAAAATTGAAAGGGATGAGGAATAGGAAGGTAAGTGAATACCTAGGGTGAAAATGAGGGATCGATAGTCTGGGGCTGTGTAGTTGATCCATGTTGTGATGAAATGGTATGTGTGAAGTATGGCCAGGAGGTGCCTATAAAGGTACATCGCCACAGCCCCACCCCCTCATCAAACAGGCGGACATCATGGGGGAGAGCGGGACGCTTTCACCTGGGCGGCTCAGCCGTCCGGCGATTAGCGCCAAATCAGCTCTCCCGTGTGTCCGCCGATGCGATGGGTTCCGCCGGCGTCAGCATGCCAAACAAATGCACGGCGCCAAGGCGTGCGGCGTGACGTCAGCACGCAAGGGCCGCACATCCTCCCATCATGCAAATCAGGGAGGGGCATACTGCATACCCTGGCTCCCGAGTCAGAAACGATGATGGACAGACCGGAGCAACCCGTGACAGCGAAAATGCCCCTGTATGTCACTGCGGCTCCCGATGCCTTGTTGGTATACCAGGGGCTCCTGCTGCCGCGCCGATGCTGCGCTGACGCAGAGGTAAGTTGAGCACAACATTATGTTGCAATTACTCTTTTTTTATTTTTATTTATTTTTATTTTTCTTCATTCCCATTCTTTTTTATTTTTTCCATATCCTCTCCCCTTTTTTGTGTTTCCCTTGCTAATTTTAGCCTGCATTAAATTCTCCCAAATTGTATCTTTGAGACTATCTGGAACCTATATTTTTTGCTTTCAGATAACTTCCATGAGTCATTGCTCCTGATGAGCGGTCATGAAACCGCGAAACGCGTCGAGCTACCTACCATTCACGTTTTTAGTTGTCAAACTCTTATCTTACCATGGATCAACAATACTTTGGCTACGTTATGATTGTAATTATGATTTGTTTTATTCTCCTTATATGTTCATTTGTACTGTGGATTATTATGTAACTTGTGTTGAATATGTTTAAAACTTTTTTAGAGGTTATGTGCCCGCAATATTTTGGAGGTTATGTGCCCGCAATATTTTTTATATGAAACTATATAACACAAATAAACTTTATATCCCGGTCACTTGACCTCTCCTTTTGCTGTCTTGGCGTCACTTAAAGTCCCACCAGGTGCTCCTCTCTTTTTAATATAATATAAATATGTCATCTATGAAGAGAATAGAATTGAATGGACCTATAAAGAAATATAAAGTTATTGTGTTGTAGAATAGCTGGGGGAATAAATTAGGCTAAACCAGGTCCAAGTTTATTTCCTGATTTTCATGCGCACCACAGGATCTTCCCCACATGAGCAGCCACAGGAACAGACATGCAACAAGTATTTGGGGTCACTGAGACACTTCCTCCTGTGATGTCATGTGGACATCCCAAGAGAGGCAGAAAGTCACCAATCCCTACATCATCCTCGCCTTGTCGAGGAATCAAGAAGTGGCAGGTTGCACCACTATATAGGGAAAAAAAAGGGGTAATTTACTTTCTTAAGATATACACATTATCTGTGATTGTGTGAGAGGATTGGGGAGGAAGATCATTTTAATAGTTGAAATTCTGCTTTTAAGCTCTAAACAACTGGCATTGTTCAGCAATGATGCGATGCATCACATAAAAGGAAACCCCAGCTCTACCTGCTGTCTGGATAGAAGACTTTAATATCCATTTGTACGAGAATTGATTAGCAATTCTGATAAAGTTTTTCTGATGTGTGGTTTTTCTCTTATTTGCAAAGGTTTAATGTGTAGATGGCGTCAGACTGTGAAAGAGATGAAGAGCTTAAACCTCGAAATGAAGAAGAGCCGCAGTCTCCTGTTGATGAACCACAGTCTGCATCAGATGGCCAGTCTACCTTACCCGGTGATGACCAGCGATGGAAATGTATGCTATTTTATCTTTGTTTTTATGGCTTCATGAACCAACTACGTCCTGGAGAAAGCTTTATCACACCATACCTACTGAGCCCAGAACTGAATTTTACCAAAGAGCAGGTACTTCACAGAATATTAGTATTTTCATTTTTGTAATATGTATATTTGGGTCTTGTTCACACAGTGCGGTGACCTGCAATTTTCTTCACTGCATCAATGCAGGCCATCGCTGGGACACATAGAAAACCATTGTTTTCACATTGCACCACAGTCAGGAGGTTCGGTGAGCTGAAGTAAGTTGCAGACATATTGCATTTTACTGCAGAGCACCAGGCGTCCCAATACATTTGGTAATATAGTGTGTGTGTATATATACAGTATCTCACAAAAGTGAGTACACCCCTCACATTTTTGTAAATATTTTATTATCTTTTCATGTGACAACACTGAAGAAATTACACTTTGCTACAATGTAAAGTAGTGAGTGTACAGCTTGTATAACAGTGTAAATTTGCTGTCCCCTCAAAATAACTCAACACACAGCCAATAATTTCTAAACCGCTGGCAACAAAAGTGGGTACACCCCTATGTGAAAATGTCCAAATTGGGCCCAATTAGCCATTTTCCCTCCCTCTTGTCATGTGATTCATTAGTGTTACAAGGTCTCAGGTGTGAATGGGGAGCAGGTGTTTTAAATTTGGCGTTATCGCTCTCACTCTCTCATACTGGTCGCTGGATGTTCAACATGGCACCTCATGGCAAAGTACTCTCTGAAAAAAAGAATTGTTGCTCTACATAAAGATGGCCTAGTCTATAAGAAGATTGCCAAGACCCTGAAACTGAGCTGCAGCATGGTGATCAAGACCATACAGCAGTTTAACAGGACAGGTTCCACTCCGAACAGGCCTCGCCATGGTCGACCAAAGAAGTTGAGTGCACATGTTCAGTGTCATTTCCAGAGGTTGTCTTTGGGAAATAGACGTATCAGTGCTGCCAGCATTGCTGCAGAGATTGAAGGGGTGTGGGGGGGGGGGGGGGGGTCAGCCTGCCAGTGCTCAGACCATACGCCGCACAGTGCATTAAATTGGTCTGCATGGCTGTCATCCCAGAAGGAAGCCTCTTCTAAAGATAATGCACAAGAAAGCCTGCAAACAGTTTGCTGAAGACAAGCAGATTAACAGCATAGATTGCTGGATGCATGTCTTGTGGTCTTATAAGACCAAGATAAACTTATTTGATTCAGATGGTGTCAAGTGTGTGGCGGCAACCAGGTGAGGAGTACAGACAAGTGTGAGTCAAGCATGGTGGTGGGAGTGTCATGGTCTGGGGCTGCATGAGTGCTGCCGGCACTGGGGAGCTACAGTTCATTGAGGGAACCATGATTGCCAACATGTACTGTGACATACTGAAGCAGAGCATGATCCACTCCCTTCAGAGACTGGGCCACAGTGCAATATTCCAACATAACGACCCCAAACACACCCACTGCCTTGCTAAAGAAGCTGAGGGTAAAGGTGGTGGACTGGCCAAGTATGTCTCCAGACCTAAACCCTATTGAGCATCTGTGGGACATGCTCAAATGAAAGGTGGAGAAATACAAGGTCTCTAACATCCACCAGCTCCGTGATGTCGTCATGGAGGAGTGGAAGAGGACTCCGGTGGCAACCTGTGAAGCTCTGGTGAACTCCATGCCCAGGAGGGTTAAGGTAGTGCTGGAAAATAATGGTGGCCACACAAAATATTGACACTCTGGGCCCAATTTGGACATTTCCACTTAGGAGTGTACTCACTTTTGTTGCCAGCGGTTTAGACATTAATAGCTGTGTGTTGAGTTGTTTTGAGGGGACAGCAAATTCACACTGTTATACAAGCTGTAGCTGTTTGCATTGTAGCAAAGTGTAATTTCTACAAAAATGAGAGGGGTGTAGTCACTTTTTTTGAGACTGTATATACATACACACTATATAACCAAAAGTATTGGGACGCCTGCCTTTAGGCTACTTTTACACTGAGGCGCTAAAAATAGCCCCTGTAAAACGGTGCGCTGGCAGAATGCTAAATAAAAGTCCTGCAGGCAGCATTTTTGAGGTGCTTTAGGAGCGGGGTAAACACTGCTCCTAAAGCACCCCTGTCCATTGAAATCAATGGGCAGCGCCACTTTGCGGGCGCTTGTAACCCTTTGTCGTCTGCTATCAGGGGTTAAAAGCACCCTGCTAGCGGCCAAAAAGCGCGGTACTTTACCGCTAGCGTCTCAGCGTGAAAGTGCCCTTACACGCATATGAACTTTAGTGGCATCCCAATCTTAGTCCGTAGGGTTCAATATTGAGTTGGCCCACCCTTTGCAGCTATAACAGCTTCAACTTTTCTGGGAAGGCAAGTCCACAAGGGTTAGGACTGTGTCTATGGGAATGTTTGACCCATTTGTGAGATCAGGCACTGATGTGAACGAGAAGTCCTGGCTCTCAGTCTCCACTTTAATTCATTCCAAAGGCGTTCTATGGGGCCACATGCTCAGGGTGGTAACCTATTGGAACTAATCAGGAGAATTATTGGTTACTGTGGGCTGCTGCACTTCGTTCTCTCCTGTTGTAATGTGCATCATGTCTACCTTTCTTGATGTTGCAGAGCAGTGATTTCAGTGGACTGTAATCAGGATATTTGGCCGACATGCAGAAAGACTTTCACACATACTTTTACTTGCTGAGGAATGTTATAAGCTGCTGTGAAAGCATGTGAACTGTAACCTTTGTCCGTTCTTTTAAAACCAGACTTCAGTCATCTTGTCACAAACATTTTATCATCTTGGCACTTGCTGCGTAATATGGGAGCAGTATGTTGTGCCAAATGTTCACATGCCTGTAAAATCCCAGCTGATCCATAGCTAATGGTAGTTGGTAACATTCAGATTGACTGTCTGGTTCTAAAGCCTACACAAATTTTCTCTAGTCGTCTGTCCAGGACAGCACTAGAGAGGCTCCACCTCCGGAGGCAGGAAACACATCATACTGATCTTTAAAGGGCGGCTTCCGTCCCTCGTCCTCAGTCTTTGTGTTTCCTCCACTGGAGGAGGAGGCTGGATGGAGCTCTCCTTCCCCTAAGCCGAGGCAGACTGCTTGAGGAAGGGGGAAGGAGGTCTGCCATACCTGGAAGGTGGCAGGCTTTTTTTGGGTCCCCCGGTCAGGCTGCATGGAAGCTGATACCGGCGCAATCCTCCGGTATAGCCCGAGGAGGGCTGACGTTCCCCGCACAGGACATCCTGGCATCTGCCGGCCAGGTACTGTGGTCTCTGGTGTGTGTGTCCAGCGGGGGGCGGGCGTAGGCCTCGAGTTCCGGCCTGTGGAACGCAGGAGGAGGGCGGGGACTTCCGGCACAACACTTCCGGGTCGCGCGGCGAGCGTGGACGCTGGGGCCATGGCGGAAAATTTAAAAAACAAACGCCGGCCACAAGATAGACGGTTCCATGAAGATGATCCAGCAGCTAACTACAGAGGTAGAAGACAGCATGGAGACAATGGAACCAGGTGGCAGTGGTGCCGGCCCGGCTCAGGTAGGCAGACACTGGGGTGCCCTGGACCTACAGGGCTGGGGAAGGAGGGGAAAAAGGGGAAATACCCCCCCCCCCCCCCATCCTTCAGCGACAGGATCCGGGCTAAAGAGCTATGCGAATCCTGTCAGCGGCTGGTGGGGGTGCACATCGGTGTGGTGAAGGTACAATCCCCGATTGTCTAAAGGTTTTTTTGACAACTACTTGCCCTGGTTTTTTCTCTCCTTCTCTTATCCCAGGCTTAGCCTAAAGACCCGGAGAGGTCAGGGGGGAAGAAGAGGTGTCCGTCATGTACGAACAAACTAAAGGAGGGATGGAGCAAGCCCCTTTGTAAACCCTGTATTGACAAATTGGTTTACAAGGAGGCAACAGGGGCATGTAAGGAACTAATTGCTGGGGTTCAGAAAGAAATGAAGACCATTAAATCAATGCTGGCAAGCCTTGAAACCCCAAAACCACCAGCTGCAGCCCCCCCTGATTCGGCCCCAGAGGTGGGTGACGCATCAGACGGTGGGGAACAGATTCCTTGGACGAGCTAAGTGAGGCGGCCTCATCCAGAGATATTCCGAGCCAGGGAACAAGCTCACCCAGATACAGGCTCTCACTCGAGGAGGTGGATGCCTTATTAGGGGTGATATATGAGACTCTCGATATCAAAGAAGAGCAGGCTTCCTTGTCCCTGCATGACCAGATGTACCAAACCCTGAAAGAGGGTCAGAACAGGGTATTTCCAAAACGTCTTTCAGGACAGCACCCGAGAGATCATGGCTCCTCCTCCTACAGGAAACACCTCATCAATTAATTCTTTAATTGGAGGCCTCCACGTTGCTTCCATCAGTTGTTTTTTGTGTTTTCCTCCAGCCGGAGGAACACCTCTGGTGAGAGCCACGATCTCTCAGGGCTTTCCTGGGAGACAAGGTTCTCAGTCAGTCTCTTTTTTTTTTTTTTTTTCTTAGGAGAGTGATCCTCCCACTTACCTCCTAGCATGGATGGTCCCGTGGGCTCCCTCTCCCTCTTCCGTGCTCGGGGAGAGCCTGTACAGCCCGGGAGTGCTGCCTCCTTTTTGTCTTCAGAGCGGTGGTTTGCTGTGTTCTCGCCGACCGCTTGCGAATAGCGGCGTGGAGCTTTACAGCGGCCGCCATTGTTCTGGTGGCCGAGGAGAGCCTCGGCCGCGTCCTGTATGGGAAGAGGCAGCACTTCCGGGTCGGCGCGCGCGTCATTTCCGGCCGCAAAGCGCAGAGGGAGAGGGCAGGGTCACCTGGTGCCTTAAAGTTCCAGGTCAGCGCGGCGGCGTTTTCGAATCTGGAACCGGCGTTTTTTTCTTCACCACGCATCCGCAGACAGCTATGGACAGCGATGCAGCGGATAAGGGGGCAAGCCAAGGCACCAGCAAGGCTAAGGTAAGGGACTGTGTCCTATTTTACACTGGGCCGTTTTCTCCTGTGGGGGGGGGGTATTCACCTTCTTCCCCCTCCATCTCCCCCACCCCCCATCTCCCTGGTGGTGCAGTGGCTGGTGATTTAGCATGTCTGCATAATACTAGGGGTCTTTTTGTAAAAGGTGGTGGTAGTGCATGGCTTGCGGGGCACAAGGAAGTGAAAGTGTTTTTTCCTATGTGCACCTGGGTGTATTGATTTGTACTGTGTAACAGTTTTTTCTTAGCGTGGTCCCTGTTTTTTTTCTTTTCTGTTTGTGCAGGCCAAAAGTTCTGCTCAACCAGTGAAGAGAAGGTGCCCTGTCTGCAAGGAAAAGTTAAGCAAGGCTTGGACCAAGTCGCTTTGTGCAGATTGCACTGCAAATGTAGTCAGGGAAGAGTCTCCATCCTTTTGTGGCGATCTAGTATCTACAATTAAGGATGAACTTCGTGCCACCTTTCAAGCTTTTAGGTCAAACCTAAGAGAAGAACCAGGCCCTTCAAGGGAACCTAGGGCTCCGCAGCCTTCTTCAGAACCCCAAGACGGCTCTCAAATATTATTGGGAGGTCCGATAGACAGACTCTGAGGAGGAAGAAAATGAAGCAGAGAGCGCTTCTAAGTACAAAATGTCGCTTGAAGAAGTCGCAGGACTTTTAAAAGTAATCCATGCGACTTTGGGGATTGAAGAGGAAAAGAAGGAGCTTTCCCTACATGACCGCATGTATGCAGGTTTGGGTGATCCAAAAAGCCGTGTTTTTCCAGTCCATTCAATAATCTCGGACATGATTAAAAAAGAGTGGTTGGAACCTGAGAAAAAAGCCATTTTTTTCCCGGTCTCATAAGAGAAGATTTCCATTTGAGGACAACCCGGATTCCATCTGGAACAAGGTTCCAAAACTGGACTCTGCTTTTTCACAGGTCTCAAAATCAACTGACCTTGCCTTTGAGGACATGGGCATGTTAAAGGAGCCCATGGACAAAAGAATGGATTTGCTTCTTAAAAGGGCTTGGCAGTCTGTGATGAACAATCTAAAACCAGCAATGGCAACAACCTGTGTCGCTAGGAATTTAGAACACTGGATTAACCAGATGAAGGCCCATGTTACGGCAGATTCTCCAAAACAGGAGATTCTGGACTCATTTACAACGCTTTCTGCAGCAGTATCATATATTGCGGATGCTTCAGCAGAATCCATTTGTATGTCAGCCAGGTCAGCGGCTTTGACCAATTCTGCTAGGAGAGCCTTGTGGCTTAAAACTTGGCCAGGGGATGCTGCATCTAAAAATAGACTGTGTAGCATTCCCTTTGCAGGGGATTTGCTATTTGGTTCTGAGCTGGAGTCCATTCTTGACCGTACGGCTGACAAAAAGAAGGCGTTTCCGGTCAAAAAAACAACAGGTACAGACCCGTAAGCGTTTTTTTCGTCCCCAAAAAGGACAACAGGAAGGAAAAACGCAAACCAAAAGGAAGCAGTGGTCTTCCCAGAAACCAAAAGGTAGGAGTGGAGTGCTCTTCCATCCTCCTGCGACCCCCGGAAAGCCGCAGTGACAATCCACCCCAAGTAGGGGGAAGACTCCAGGAGTTCATTCCCCAGTGGAGAGACATCACTACAAATCAGTATATTGTAAACATGCTCTCCCAAGGATATGTGGTGGAATTCACGGAAGAACCCCCAAAGAGATTCCTAGTGACAAACGTCCCGAGGGATCCGGTCAAGGCACTCGCCATGAAGTCCCTAATTCAGGAACTGATATCCCAGAGAGTCATTGTTCCGGTTCCAACAAAGGAGTTCTTCCAGGGGTTCTATTCTCACGTTTTCCTTGTACAGAAACCTTCAGGAAAGTACCGCCTCATCCTAAATCTAAAAATGCTGAATTTGTCAGTAGAATACAAAAGATTTCGGATGGATTCCATTTTCTCAGTAAGAAGCCTCCTGAGTCAAGGATGCTTCATGGCGTCAATAGATTTGCAGGACGCATACCTCCACATTCCTATTGCTGCCAGATCTCAGAGATATCTGAGTTTAGCACTGAGAGAAGGGAAGAAGGTGGTACACCTGCAATTCAGAGCTCTTCCATTCGGCCTGTCATCTTCTCCAAGGGTGTTCACGAAGGTAATGGCCGAAGCTCTAGCACCCTTGCGTCTAGAGGGAATTTCAGTGATTCCTTATCTAGACGACCTGCTACTGTTTGCTCAAACAAGAGATGGACTTCAGAGAAACTTGGACAGAGCACGTGCTCACCTAGAATCCATCGGATGGATACTAAACCTCCAAAAGTCCAATCTGATTCCCTCTCAGGAGGTGTTATTCCTGGGTTTCCGTATCAACTCTGTGGAGCAAAAGATTTTTCTCCCAGAAGAAAAACGGGAAAAGCTGTTAAAGGTTGTGTCACTCTTACAAACCAGTCAGCTTCTGTCCATCAGGAGGGTCATGTCAGCATTAGGAACCCTGACCTCTTCCATACCGGCAGTACAATGGGCAAAGCTCCATTTCAGGCCACTGCAAAAGTTTCTGTTAAAAATCTGGGATCGCCAGCAGAATTCACTAGATTCACTGGTGAAGATCCCCACCAAAGTAAAGAGGAGTCTCTGGTGGTGGAAGAACCAGGCAAGACTCTCAGCAGGCCTGTTATGGTCCTTTCCAACCCAGGTAAGGCTAACAACCGATGCCAGCTCCTGGGGTTGGGGGGCTCACATGAGCGGTCGTTGGGCTCAGGGATCTTGGTCCACAAGGGAAGCATTGAGATCTTCAAACTGGAGGGAACTAAAGGCGATAGAAATGGCCTTATTGTTCTTTGCAGAAGAAGTCCAAGGGCGACATACACAAATTCTGTCGGACAACGCCACGGCGGTGGCTTACATAAACCGACAAGGGGGCACCAGAAGCAGAATACTTCAAGGCCTAGCAGAGAGCATTCTAAATTGGGCAGAGCTCCATACTCAATCCTTGTCCGCGGTCCATCTAAAAGGGACCCTAAACAGGATAGCGGATTTCCTCAGCAGGAACCAGGTGTACGAAGCGGAGTGGCAATTGAATCCAGATATTTTCAATCTAATAGTGAAGAAATGGGGACAGCCAAGAGTGGATCTCTTTGCGACTCAGGAAAATACACAAATATCTCTCTTTTTTTCCCTGAACAGGAACGAGTCATCTCTGGGGGTAGATGCTCTGGCGCACAGTTGGAATTTTCACCTCAGCTACGCCTTCCCTCCTTTTCAGCTGATTCCGCAGGTCATAACAAAAATCCAGAAAGAGGATACGACAGTAATCCTCATCACTCCCTTCTGGCCCAAGAGGCCTTGGTTTTCGGCTCTTCTACAGATGCAGATCAAACCATACTGGCATCTTCCCTTGAGGCAAGACCTTCTGTTACAAGGTCCGCTGTTTCACCAAGAAGTAGAAAAGCTAAAACTCACAGCCTGGCTTCTGAGGAGCAGCTCTTAAGGAGAAAAGGATTCTCGGATAGGTTGGTGGCTACCCTCCTATCTAGCAGAAAGAATGTTACCAGAGCAATATATCACAAAGTCTGGAAAGTCTTTAACTCTTGGTGCACTACATCCGGCAGACCATTAAAGCAGATTTCTTCTATCTTGGAATTTCTGCAAGAAGGAGCAGACAAGGGCCTAGCGATCAGTACCCTAAAAGTTCAGGTTGCCGCACTGGGGGTATATTTTGAGAAATCTATTTCATCAGAACCCCTAGTAAACAGATTCTTTAAAGCCCTCACTCGGGCTAGACCGATAGTGATCAAAAACTGTCCGTCATGGGACTTATCAGTCGTTCTACAGGCCCTGACCAGGGAACCTTTCGAACCTCTCAATTTAACCTCCCTGAAGCTAATTACTTTAAAAACAATTTTTCTAGTAGCTATTACAACAGCTCGAAGGATCAGTGAGCTGCAAGCTTTATCTATCAGGGAGCCATTTTTTTCTATTTTTTCAGACAGAATTGTGCTGAAGACGGATCCTAACTTTTTACCAAAGGTTGCCTCAGTTCAAAATAGAACCCAGGAGATAATACTTCCTACGTTTTGTTCTAATCCGTTGGGTAAGAAGGAAGAAGAATTCCATACCCTGGATGTTAAAAGAGCAGTCTTAAGTTACCTGGAAGCTACTAAAGGCTTTAGGCGTTCAGACGCACTATTCATTTTATTTTCCGGAAATAAAAAAGGAAGACAAGCTTCTAGAGAAACCATTGCCAGATGGTTGAGAATGGCTATCTCAGACGCCTATTCCCTTACAGGCCAGGAGAGTCCAGTAAGTATCAGGGCTCATTCTACTAGAGCTTCGGCGGTGAGTTGGGCAGAAAAAGCTGGTGCCACCCCCGAACAAATCTGTAAGGCAGCTACATGGACAAGTCTGACGACCTTTGCCCGTCATTATAGATTAGATCTCATGACGGCTGGGGACCAGGCTTTCGGAAGGAAAGTCTTACAGGCTGTTGTCCCACCCTAAATGGGGTAAGTCTCGATTATCCTCTCGGGTGCTGTCCTGAAAGACGTTTTGGAAAAATGCAAGTTAGACTTACCGGTAACTTGTTTTCCAATAGGCTTTCAGGACAGCAGGATCCCGCCCTTTTTTTTATGCTGTGTCTGTAATACTATGTAATAACTGTCGCTTATGTGTTGCAGCTGGGGCTGGAGGTTCTCTACAAACAACTGATGGAAGCAACGTGGAGGCCTCCAATTAAAGAATTAATTGATGAGGTGTTTCCTGTAGGAGGAGGAGCCATGATCTCTCGGGTGCTGTCCTGAAAGCCTATTGGAAAACAAGTTACCGGTAAGTCTAACTTGCATTTTTCCGGTACATAGCACACTGGCAGATTCTATTAAAAAGGAATGGCGGGAACCAGAGAAATAGTTTTTTCCCAAAAGTCTGAAGAGGAGATTACCCTTCAGTGAGGATTCCTCCTGTATCTGGAACAAAGTGCCCAAAGTTGATGCAGCCTTTTCCCAGTGTTCCAAGTCAACAGACCTCGCCTTTGAGGACATGGGTGTCCTTAAGGAACCTATGGACAAAAGGATGGAGGTACTGCTGAAAAGGTCATGGGAAGTAGCCATGACAAGTTTAAAACCAGCAATGGCTACAACTATAGTGGCTCGTAACTTGGAGGTCTGGCTGGACCAGCTACAAAACCATCTGGAAAGTGTGACCTCCAGGAAGGAGATTCTTGATTCCCTGCCTATGCTACGCAAGGCGGCGGGCTATATGGGGGACGCATCCGCGGAGTCGGTCAAGCTATCGGCAAAGACCGCTGCCTTAATAAATTCCTCATGCAGGGCTTTATGGCTAAAGTCCTGGTCGGGAGACCCGGCATCAAAGATCAGACTATGTGGCATCCCATTTGAAGGAGACCTCTTGTTCGGGCAAGATCTAGAGAAAGTGCTAGACCGTACTGCCGACAAGAAAAAGGCCTTCCCGGTCAAAAATAAAAGGATTCAGGGGAAACGTTTTTTTCGTCCCCAAGGACAAAGGCCGATTCAGGGGCAGGCCCCTAAGGGGTCGACCTCTGGGAAGCAGTGGGGAAAGGGTAAGCAGAAAGGTGTCCTGTTTTCCTCTCCTAAAAAGACCACCAAATCCCAGTGACTTAGTTCCAGTGGGAGGGAGATTGGGGCAGTTCCTCCCACAGTGGGAAATAACTACCCCAAATACATTTATTCGGAGGATAATCAGGGAAGGCTATCGAATTCAGTTCTGGGGCACTCCGCCCACAAGAACGTTCGTAACCTCTCCGCCCAGGGATTTTCAGAAAAAGACAGCCTTGTTGTCACAAATAGGCGACTTGGTAGACCAGGGGGTTCTTATCCCAGTGCCACAGCAGGAGATAAACCTAGGTTTCTACTCGCATGTTTTCATAGTGAGAAAACCGTCGGGCAATTTCCGCCTAATATTAAATCTGAAATCACTAAACAAATGGGTGGCTTACAAAAAATTTCGGATGGAGACAATCCTTTCGGTGAAGTCAATTCTTCCCACGGATTGTTTCTTGGCCTCCCTCGATTTGAGGGATGCCTACTTACACGTCCCTATCCATCCGGAATCTCAAAAGTTTTTAAGGGTAGCAATCAGATGGGGAAAGCAAGTCCGACATTTTCAATTCAGGGCCCTGCCATTCGGCCTGTCTTCATCCCCCAGAATATTTACAAAAATTTTGGCGGAGGCACTGGCCCCCCTGAGACTGGAAGGGATATCA
Organism: Rana muscosa; assembly: GCA_029206835.1. Taxonomy (NCBI): domain Eukaryota; kingdom Metazoa; phylum Chordata; class Amphibia; order Anura; family Ranidae; genus Rana; species Rana muscosa. Next base: position 364,697,549 of record CM055127.1, read on the forward strand.
GTCATCCCTTACCTGGACGACCTTTTATTTTTTGCACCCTCCACGCTCCAACTGCAAGAGGATCTGCGGGTGGCCATATCCTTTTTGGAAAAACTGGGGTGGTTAATAAATTGGGAGAAGTCAAACCTAACCCCGACACAGGTCCTGCAGTACTTGGGCTTCCTAGTGAACTCGGTGACGCAGAAAATTTATCTTGCAGCGGAGAAAGTAAAAAAGGTAAAGGCTACGGCAGCCTTCCTTCAAAACAATCTGGCAATTTCTACCCACTCAGCCATGTCAGGTTTGGGTGTCCTGACGGCAACAATCCCTGCGGTACCATGGGCAAGGGCCCATTTCAGGCTGGGACGGAACGCAGGAATCATTGGACGCGACCTTCCACCTATCCCCAAAGACCAAAAGGTCTCTTTGGTGGTGGAGGGACGAAGAGGACCTGGTGCAGGGTCTGTTTTGGTCTCTTCCAGTGTCAGTCCGAATAACCACGGCCGCCAGTGCCTGGGGCTGGGGGGCCCATTGGGGGTCAAAGGTAGCCCAAGGGCGCTGGGGAAAAAGTACAGTCCCAAAGGTCAGCCAATTGGAGGGAGTTGCAAGCAATCTGGGAAGCCCTAAGGGCATTTGCCGCGGAGCTGAAAAATCATCACGTACAGGTCCTCTCAGACAGTGTGGTAGCAGTCTCATATTTAAACAAGCAAGGAGGAACAAGGTGTCCATCCTTAATCAAGCTAGTGAGCGCTATCTTTGCCTGGGCAGAAAAAAATCTGAAGTCCATATCCGCGGTCCATCTGAAGGGAGTGGACAATTGCCTGGCGGACTTTCTGAGCCGACACCAAGTGTACGAATCAGAGTGGTCGCTAAACAGCGAGGTCTTCCAACTAATAATAGAGAAGTGGGGCATTCCAGAAGTGGACTTGTTTGCCAACCGGTTGAATGCCAAAGTTCCAGCTTACTTTTCGATAAAGAGAGAAATAGGGGCCAAAGGGATAGATGCCCTAGCCCAGAAGTGGCCGTTTCACCTATGTTACGCCTTTCCCCCGTTCAAACTTATTCCTCTTGTCCTGAGAAAATTTGTGCAGGAACGCACCACAATGATCCTAGTGGTCCCGTATTGGCCAAAGAGGTCTTGGTTTTCCATACTGTTACGCCTGACAGAGGAACCCAGCCTCATGTTGCCCGTAAGGAAGGATCTGCTATCCCAGGGCCCAGTCCTATTATCCAAGGTTCAGACCCTGAAGCTGTCAGCCTGGTGTCTGAAGAGAGTCTCCTGAAGTCTAAGGGGCTCTCGGATAGGGTAGTAAACACCATTTCTTTATCGTACACCACGGGACACAGAGCCAGTCATTACATAATGGGTTAAGGGTCACCAGCGGTGATTGGACACTGGCACAACCAATGGAAGACAGTTCCCCTCCATATAACCCCTCCCATCAGGGAAGTACCTCAGTTTTTTCGCCAGTGTCGAAAGGTGTTGGACGCGTTAGGAGGTGCTAAAGGAAAGCTCTACCAAAGAGACCCTCTGGGGGTAAAAGAGCTATGCTTTCGGATCCATCCAAGACGCCTACAAATGAGCTGAATCTGGATGGGATCCGGGCCTCATCCATGAGGCGTCGCCTGTAATATCTCTCTTCGGAGGACTGGGCTCTAAGATCCAGCACTTTCGCTATTTCGCTATAAAGTCCTGGTAAGAGTCTTGTACAAGGCCCAGGGGAGAGGTATCCTTTAAATAGGAACCCATATCCCTGAAGGTTGGCACACATAGCCCACCGTGAAGGGTGAAGTTTGGTATCTGTCTGAAAACTTTCAGCAGAAAAACCTGCGGCGTGGATAAGGTGAGATTAGAAGGTCCATAACTAGGTTGGGACCTTTTTCAAAAAGTGGATGTCTTCTTTTTTTCCACCACTGGGGGGAGTAAAGAGCTGAATATACTCACCTCACTCTGTTCAGTGTCGGCTTCGGCGAAGTACACTGCTCGTCACCTCCGCTGCTGAGCTTGCTTGAGCACCCCGCTCTTCCTTCCGGTGGCCGATACAGACACCTGCAGATGCAGGTAAGTGGGGACAGGGGCTGATGAGAGTCCTCTCTCACTATGGCCACCACCATAGCGCTAAAGGCCGCGCGGGAGCGCGCTTTATCGGAGGGGGGGGGCGAGGCGTACGCGGGCACGTGGCGCGCGCAGGCACAGAAACGGCGCCAAATTTAAAAGACTGTCAGTGTAAAAAGCACTGCAGCAGCAAGCAAGCTCGTTAGTTCTCTTGTTCCTGGCAGAGAAACACAGCAGCTATACAGGGACGTAAGACTCCATGTGGTTGGATTGGGTACTTCCTAGAAGACATCCATGTTATGCATAGTTATGTGTTAAAAGTTGCATACTTAATGTATTTGCTAAACTGAACACGGTAGTATATGCATTTAGGTACCTTGTATTTTGTCTAAACAGTAAGTCTTCCAGGGGAAGTAATGCGGACAAAAAGAGATAAAAGAGCACCGCCGCCTGAGACAGGGGGCTCTAGCTGTGCTGACTCGGTACCTTCCTCTCCTGTGTTGCCAAAAGCACCTGTACAGGATGAGCCATTACCTCTGTCAGGTATGGCGGCTTCCCCAGTGAAGCCTGGGCCTGCATATGTCACTGAGGACACTTTATCAGCTGCCCTAAATAATCTGGAGGAGAAAATTGCTACTTTAATCGCTAAATCCTCTAAAAAGGACAATAAGCGAAGCAGATCTCCTCCAGTATTGGACCTCCCTTCAGAAGTACCTGAGGAGGAGGAGGATGAGGAGGAGGCTACATCAGCAGAGGATGAGGAGTCAGACGGATCAGGGATATCGGATGAGCCTTTTTCGGTATCCCAGATTTTAAAGTCACAGGTGCAATGCTATGCAGGAGCCGTGCGAGCTGCATTTAGGTTACCCTCTTTGGAGGTAACAGAATCACCTGTCTCCTCCCTAGAATCATTAAGATCCCTGCAAGGTGCATGCTCCTTCCCGGTTCATCCGTTACTAGAGGATCTATTGTACGCAGACTGGCAACATCCAGATAAGCGTTTTTCACCTCCAAAAAAGTTTAACATTCTTTATCCTATGGAGGAAAATTTTTTAAAGAAATGGAGCCTGCCTACGGTAGATGTGGCTATTTCTTGTGTAAATAAAAACCTGACATGTCCAGTGGATAATGTACAAGTGTTTAAAGATCCTTCTGAGAAGAAGTTGGAATCCTTACTGAAATCCTCCTTCCTTTTGGCCGGCTCAATTATCCAACCTGCAGTAGCAGCAGTCGGTATGTGTCAGGTCGTCAGCCAACAGGTAAAGCAGGGGCTGAAGGAGCTGCCTTCAGAGCAGGCTAAAAATTGGGAGAATTTGCCTAAAGCCTTATGCTTCACAGTGGATGCCATGAGAGATTCTATCATACAGGCATCACGCCTTACACTCCAGCTGGTACAGATGCGCAGAGTACTTTGGCTTAAGCATTGGTCAGCGGAAGCCCCATGCAAAAAGTTGTTGGCAAGTTTCCCGTTCCATGGCGAACGCCTTTTTGGGGAAGATTTAGAAAGATATATCCAAAAGATATCAAGTGGTAAAACGACACTTTTACCTGAGAGAGAAAAACAAGAGACCTTGTTTTAAACACACTCTCTCCCCAGCTCCCGGAAAATCTGACTCCAGCCAGTGGCGACGGCCTTTTCAGCCGCCCAAAAAAGCCAAAGAACAGGCTCAGAAGAACAAGAAGCCGTGGGGTTCAAGAGCTAATAAGCAAGCCCCCAAAACCTCTCATTGAAGGGGCGCCCCCGCTCGGCCGAGTGGGGGGAAGGCTTCGTCAGTTCTCAGCGACTTGGCGGACAGAAACCCAGGACAAATGGGTGGTATCCACAATATCCTCAGGGTACAGACTGGAATTTCGAGAGATCCCATCTTCTCAATTCCGAAGTTCAAGACTCTCCAAGGATCCACAAAAAAGAGGATCCTTCTTCAAAGGTTTGAATCACTTAATAGCTCAAGGTGTGGTTACAGAGGTACCCCAAAAGGAGCAAGGTTCAGGTTTTTACTCAAACCTCTTTGTGATTCCAAAACCGAACGGAGAAGTCAGACCCATCCTGGATCTAAAAAATCTAAACCAGTTTCTGAACGTTCGCCATTTTCGAATGGAAACGATTCGATCCGTGGTCGCTACTTTAAAAGGCGGAGAATTCATTGCGTCCATAGATATCAAAGACGCATATCTACACATACCAATCCTCCCCGCTCACCAAAGATTCCTAAGGTTTGCGGTAGAAGATCGCCACTTTCAATTTGTGGCCCTGCCATTTGGTGTAGCCACCGCGCCCAGAGTATTCACAAAGGTGCTAGCTCCTCTGTTAGCAAACCTAAGAACACGGGGCATTGCGGTAACAGCCTATCTAGACGATCTACTATTAATAGATCAGTCAAAGGAGGGATTGGATCACGCTGTAGACACTACAGTAGGATACCTGGAGCATTTAGGATGGATTATAAACTTACAAAAATCCTCTCTCCAGGCCCAAAGAAGGATAGTGTACCTGGGCATGATCATAGATACAGCCCAAAACAGGGTATACCTGCCAGAGCCAAAGATACAGTCTCTGAAAGACCTGATCCACAAGGTCAAAGCAAACAAGAGGCCGTCTATTCGCCTTTGCATGAGACTATTGGGAAAGATGGTAGCCTCCTTCGAGGCGGTCCCTTACGCCCAGTTTCATTCGAGACTACTTCAAGGCAATATTTTAGCCTCCTGGAACAGGAAGAGCCAAGCTCTGGATATACCCATGCGCCTGTCCTCACAAGTACGCCACAGCTTCAATTGGTGGCTAGAAGCCAGGAATTTACGGAAGGGAAAGTCCTTCCTCCCAGTGGCCTGGAAGGTGGTATCTACGGATGCCAGCCTATCGGGCTGGGGTGCAGTATTCGAGGAGGCTTCTACCCAGGGAACCTGGGCCAAGACTCAGGGGATCCTGCCCATCAATGTGCTAGAGATCCGGGCGGTATATCTAGCCCTCAAAACCTGGACATACAGGTTACAGGGCTACCCAGTTCGGGTTCAATCCGACAATGCTACGGCAGTAGCTTACATCAATCACCAAGGAGGCACCCACAGTCGGGCAGCCCAAAGAGAGGTGAACCGGATCTTGGCATGGGCAGAAGAGCATGTACCTTGCATCTCTGCAATCTTCATTCCAGGGATAGAAAACTGGCAAGCAGACTACCTGAGTCGTCAGCAGCTGCTACCAGGAGAGTGGTCTCTTCACCCAGAGATCTTTCAGGCCATATGTCTGAGATGGGGAAACCCAGATGTAGACCTGCTAGCTTCCAGGTTCAACAAGAAATTGGACAACTTTGTGTCCAGAACGAGAGATCCTCTAGCCTACGGGACAGACGCTCTAATAACTCCATGGAATCAGTTCTCACTGATCTATGCATTCCCTCCGATCCCTCTTCTACAAAGACTGCTTCGCAGGATCAAGGAGGAGGGAATACCAGTAATCCTAGTGGCCCCAAACTGGCCCAGGAGGCCTTGGTATGCCGAGATCGTAAAAATGGCAATAGGAAGGCCCTGGAAGCTTCCACTTCGACACGACCTGTTGTCACAGGGTCCAGTATTCCACCCTTCCTTACAAAGGCTAAATTTGACGGCCTGGCTGCTGAGACCCACATTTTGAAAAAGAGAGGGGTCTCAGGCCTGGCTCTTTCTACGCTCATTAATGCTAGAAAGCCAGCCTCCAGACTCATCTATCATAGAGTCTGGAAAGCATACGTTTCCTGGTGTGAATCCAGAAGTTGGAATCCTCTGAAATATGAAATAAGTAGGATTCTTGCTTTTTGCCAGTTAGGAGTGGATATGAAATTAGCCCTTAGCACCATCAAAGGGCAAATATCGGCTCTATCAGTCTTCTTTCAGAGACCATTGGCATCTCACTCCCTAGTTCGGACATTCATTCAGGGGGTACTGAGGATAAATCCTCCAGTCAGGTCTCCCTTGTGTCCATGGGATTTGAATTTGGTATTGTCAGTGTTGCAAAAGCAACCTTTTGAACCTATTCGCCATATTCCTTTAATTATATTAAGTAGGAAATTGGCCTTTCTGATTGCTATAGCTTCTGCTAGGAGAGTATCAGAGCTAGCAGCTCTTTCTTGTAAAGAGCCTTATCTAATTTGTCACAAGGACAAGATCGTACTACGACCCCATCCGGCTTTTCTGCCTAAGGTGGTGTCGGCTTTTCACTTGAATCAAGACATTGTTCTGCCTTCCTTTTTTCCAAACCCGCGGACGGCGGGGGAAAAATTATTACACTCTCTAGATCTAGTGAGAGCGGTAAGGGTGTATCTGCAAGCAACCGCTCAGATACGTAAAACAGATGTTTTGTTTATTTTACCAGATGGTCCCAAGAAGGGCCAAGCGGTATCAAAATCCACCATTTCCAGGTGGATTAGACAAGTAATTGTTCAAGCTTATGGTTTAAAGAACAGGACTCCTCCTTTTCCTGTTAAGGCGCACTCTACCAGGGCGATAAGTGCTTCATGGGCAGTGCACCACCAGGCTTCGATGGCTCAGATCTGTAAGGCTGCAACTTGGTCCTCAGTCCATACATTTTCCAAATTCTATCAAATAGATGTGAAAGGACATGAGGATTCCGCCTTCGGGCGAAGTGGGCTGCAGGCAGCAGTATAGGGCTTCTGGTCCGCAAGCGGTCGGTTTGATCTGTGTCTCCCCCCCTTCATATGAGCATTGCTCTGGGACGTCCCATTATGTAATGACTGGCTCTGTGTCCCGTGGTGTACGATAAAGAAAATAGGATTTTTATAACAGCTTACCTGTAAAATCCTTTTCTTGGAGTACACCACGGGACACAGAGGTCCCACCCTTCTTATGGGAACCTTACTGCTTTGCTACAAAACTGAGGTACTTCCCTGATGGGAGGGGTTATATGGAGGGGAACTGTCTTCCATTGGTTGTGCCAGTGTCCAATCACCGCTGGTGACCCTTAACCCATTATGTAATGACTGGCTCTGTGTCCCGTGGTGTACTCCAAGAAAAGGATTTTACAGGTAAGCTGTTATAAAAATCCTATTTCTTTCTAGTAGAAAGAAGGTTACCCAAGCGATTTATGTTAAAGTTTGGAAAAAATTTTGTTCATGGTTGGATACCAAAAAGGTGTCTGCAAGTATCCCAGCCATCTTGGAGTTTTTACAAGATGGTGCGGATAAAGGACTGGCCATTAGTACACTAAAAGTACAGGTATCGGCCTTGTCAGTTTTTTTTTTTTAGAGCGACCCCTGGCTATAGACCCGCTAGTTAGCAGGTTCATCAAGGGGTTAGCCAGAATTAGACACATTCCATTTAAAGTCCTGCCAAAATGGGACCTGACGACAGTGTTGCAGGGTTGAGCTAAATGGTCACAAAAGAAAGAGCTGTCCCTAAAATGGGTCACGCTCAAATCTGTCTTTCTAGTGGCCATAACCACTGCGAGACGCATTAGTGAGCTGCAGGCACTTTCCATTAAGGAGCCTTTTCTGCAAGTTTTTGAAGACCGGCTGGTATTACGTACAGACCCAAGTTTTTTGCCCAAAGTGGTGTCAAAGTTCCATTGGGCTCAAGAAATTGTTTTGCCTTCTTTTTGTGGGTCCCCAACCAATCTAAGGGAGACAGAATTCCACAATCTGGATGTGAGAGCCTGTGTCTTACAGTATCTGGAGTTGTCCAAAAACATTAGGAAATCCAATGCTCTATTTATTTTGCATTCGGGAAAAAAATTGGGGTTTCAAGCTTCAAAAGGCACAATCGCAAGATGGATTAAGCAGACTATTGTGGAAGCTTACAAAATCTTAGGAAAAGAATGCCCTTTTCCCCCCCATGGCTCACTCCACACGGGCACTATCGGCCTCTTGGGCAGAGCGAGCTGGAGCAACACCAGAACAAATTTGTCGAGCAGCAACATGGTCAAATTACTCGACGTTCATGAAGCATTATAGATTGGACCTTCTCTCAGCGCAAGACCAAGCGTTTGGGAGGAAAGTCCTCTAAGCGGTAGTCCCCCCCCCTAATCTGGTAAGTTCTCGCTGATCCTCTCTAGTGCTGTCCTGGACAGACGACTAGAGAAAACTAGAGTTAGACTTACCGGTAACTCTGTTTCTAGGAGTCGTCCAGGACAGCAGGGATTCCCTCCCTATATGCTGTTATAATGGTGGACGAGTGTTTTTTGTTGTTTCAGAAGCCGTTCCGGGGAAGTTCTCGGTTAAAAGACTGAGGACGAGGGACGGAAGCCGCCCTTTAAAGATCGGTATGATGTGTTTCCTGCCTCCGGAGGTGGAGCCTATCTCTCTAGTGCTGTCCTGGACGACTCCTAGAAACAGCGTTACCGGTAAGTCTAACTCTAGTTTTTTTTTCACCTTAATGCGTTCCCTGCATTAGGCCCCTTTCACACTGAGGCGGTTTTACTGCGTTTTCGCGGTAAAAATAGCGCTGTAAAAATGCCTAAAAAAATCCTGCCCCATCATTCTCAATGTGAAAGCCCTGAGGGCTTTTACACTGAGGCGTTTTGCTGGCTGTGCGTTGGAAAAAATCCTGCAAACAGCTTTTTTGGAGCATCTTTAGGGCACTAAAAATAGCGCTGTAAAAACGCCTATCTCCATTGAAATGAATGAATGAGTAACACGGTAAAACACATAGGCGTTAGCGCTATTTTACAGCGAACGCGGTAAAATCGCGGGGAAAAAAAACTCATAATTTTTTTGCGTTTTTTCAATGCCTCAGTGTGAAAGGGGCCTAAAGATAAAAATAAATAGGTAGTAATATATTTTTGCTATGAATAGTTACAATCACTCTAAAGACATTTGCCAGCTTCTTCACTTGTAATGAGTGCCATCATTTGTAGTCACGTGGGTAACTTGGTCACATTTTTCCATTCACAATGTTGATTAAAGTGGAGCTCCACCCTAAATAGCAACTTTTGCTATTTGGAACCCTCCCCCCCTCAGGTGTCACAATTGACACCTTTCAGGGGGGAGGGGGGTGAAGATACCTGTCTAAGACAGGTATTTTCATCCACATCCGGGAGTCCTCTCTCCGGGAATCTGCGGGAGTTACGTCACTTCCCGCAGACTTCCCTTGGTGTTCTGGGAGACACTCGGCTCCCAGAACACAGGAGCACCAATCAGAACGGCGCAGCGCGACTCGCGCATGCGCCGTAGGGAACCGGGCATGAAGCCGCAGGGCTTCACTTCCTGGTTCCCTCAGCGAGGATGGCGGAGGGAGCAGCAGAGCGACGAGCGGTCGCTCGTCCTCTGCTGCGGACGTCGCTGGACTCCAGGACAGGTAAGTGTCCAAATATTAAAAGCCAGCAGCTGCTGTAGCTGTAGCTGCTGGCTTTTAATATTTTTTTTTTCCAGCGGAGCTCCGCTTTAAGAACATAATGGGAGGTGTGACAGTTTGTGGAACAAAAACAAATCTAATCCAATAGTGCCAGAAAATCCAGGATAGGTGGTAGTTAATTTTGCATAGCTGAAGGTGGGAATGGCTGTCAAATTGCCACGGTCGAGATGTAAAAACAGAATTCTATCCCTGTTAAGGTATGGTTGTCAGATTGATGTAGAAGGTCTTTTTCATATCTTTGGTTGACCAGTTGTCTTTTCTGTTCAAAATGTGAACCTCATTGTCCTCAGAAGAATGTCCCTTTTCCTTACATTGTGGGAAGTCTGCAGAGCCCTGAGCCTTCCTCTCTTGGGCCAATAATTTTGTTGAGAGGTTGTATTATCTCCCAGGCTTTCTGTCACACCGAGCAGTCGTCCAGTGGTATGAGTTTGGTGGCTCTCTGAATGCAGCTCAGCGAGTCTGTGACACAGACAGTGACTGAATCAGTCCAGTCCACTCCAATCTTCCATAGCCATATCCCAGCTAGTGTCAGCTGGCAGCTGCAGACATTCATCCATTCCAACTCCCCTAATTTGGAGACACATGTCCCCTAAAACAGCGATATCAGAACCGATTCAATCATACAGTTTGTAGTGTACATAGATTTGTAAAACAATGAGATAAAGGAATATTCCTGAACTTTTTTTATCTCATGGTTACTGTGAAATTGTGTGAATCTATCAAGGCAGTGCATGTTATCTCAGTTTGCAGGGATTGGATTCATTGAATGAGTTTACCAAAAATGTTGAAGAATATACAGAAGAGGATGATCGGGGCCACTATGTGCAAAACTAGCTGCACAGTGGAGGTAAGTATATGTTTTTTGTGTTTGTTTGATTTTTATATAAAGGAAGCTTTAGTATCACTTTAATATCTACTTCCTTTTAATCCCCTGTACTGCAGCACCTGTCAGGGCTGTACTGCATTACAGGAGGCAGGACCATAGAGTTGACTTTACCGGTGTGATGCTGCGCCTTCATTTTCAAGTCTTGGACTAGAGCTGGCCCTGGGTTAGGCTGTATTGCGTAGCTGCAGAGCAGTCTGCAGGGAGGATCAGGACCTGCAGTGCTGGCTAGAAGGGATGCCTGGGCCATAAGACTAGATAATCAGAATGATACTTTATTTAGTAAGTAAAACATGGATTTGTTATTGACAAACCTGTAATTCAGCGTAATGGTTTTGATTAAAGGTTTTTTTTTTTTTTCTTTAAGCTTTTTGTTACTATCTCTAGATCCCCCTTACTTCCTGTCCTGGTGGCACTGTGTTTGCCTGTTTTGTCAAAGTGTCACTGAAATAGGAAGTAAACCACAGAAACATAAGGGCTCTAAAATTTTCCCCACTCTATTGGAAAGTAAAAAAGAAAAAAATTGGCTTTAAATAATAATATTTTCCATTTCGCCTCTTTATGACCTATATACTATTTATTCCACCTAAATCCATTCTCGTTGTTTTTTTTTTTTGTTTTTTTTTTTTTTTTTGTAACCTTTTCTTCCTTTTTGTTCTTGTAGGTCACCAATGAAATTACCCCAGTGCTGAGTTACTCATACATGGCAGTATTGGTGCCCATTTTCCTGCTGACAGATTACCTACGTTATAAACCAGTGTTGATCCTGCAAAGCCTCAGTCACATCTCAGTATGGTTGATGCTTATCTTTGGTACCGATGTCATCACCATGCAGTTTATGGAGTTCTTCTACGGCATCACCATGGCAGCACGTGTCGCCTACTCGTCATACATCTTCTCATTGGTAGCTCCTGCCAGGTACCAAAGGGCAGCAGGATTCTCTCGGTCATCTGTACTCCTGGGGGTCTTCCTCAGTGCTGTGCTGGGGCAGCTTTGTGTCACATTGGGTGGTGTCCCTTTTCAGACTTTAAACTATATTTCTCTTGGCTTCATGATATTTGGACTGATACTCACCTTGTTTCTGCAGCGCCCCCAAAAAAGCCTTTTCTTCAATAAAATTGTTTCTACTCACGAGAATGGAATCAACAATTCGGAGCTGCAAAAGATGAATCCTGAAGGCAAGGCTGGTGGCTGGTGCTCTAAATGGAGAGACTCTGTGTTCATCCGAATGCTTGCCGAGCTCAAAGGAATTTTCCGTCACCCCCAATTACGCCTCTGGTCTCTTTGGTGGATCTTTAACTCGGCCGGCTACTACCTTATGCTTTACTATGTTCAGATCCTGTGGAATGAAATTCACCCTACCAGAGACAACCGAAGGGTATATAATGGGGGTGTTGATGCTGCCTCAACACTTCTTGGTAAGTTTCTTGTTGGGCTTTGCAAGATGATGTAGAATTCAACAGCCAGCCAGATTGTTAAAGAGCAAGTAAACTCTTGGAAAAAAATCTTCTTTTCCTTCCCCGGTAAAGTAAGGGCATAATTTGCTAGTATGTATCGCCTACTAGCACATAATGTGACACTTACCTGTGCGCGGAAGCTGCCGGTCACGGCACTGTCTCTTGAAGAAACAGCACCGGTGGCCGTTTCTTCAGAGAGCATGCGCCGATGATATTGGCACAGTAAATATCTCCTAAATCTGCGATTATTATTTTTTTTTGTGGGACTGCGACATTGCAGCGGACAAATTGGTCACTAAATGGCACTTTTTGGAGACCACCAATACAGTGATCAGTGCAAAAAAAAAATGCACTGACACTGTATAAGTGACACTAGCAGGGAAGGGGTTAACACTCGGGGCGATTAAATGGTTAAATGTGTTCCCTCAGTGTGCTTACTTTGTGGGGGATGGACTCACTGCAGGAACAGATATCTGTGTTCCTGTTTACATCAGCAGACAATCGTTCTGTCATTCCCCGGAGCAATTGCAGGAGCATGGGCGTCCGCTGAACTTTTTTTAGGGGGGGCATCATTTTAAGGTCATGAAGGGGAGGGGCTTAGTCATTATCACATAAAGCACAGGCATGCAAAGGTTTGAGAAACCTGATGCAACTAGCAACTTTGAATAACAATATCATAAAAAATGGAGTTCCCTCCAAGGATATCACAACCCCCAGGATCAGTGCCAGTTTCTTCAATAACAATCCCCAGCTTTCCTGTCAGTTTCCGCAGTAAAAATCGCCAGCATTGGTGTCAGTAGCAACAATAATAACCTCCCACATCGGTGCAGATTTCTAGAATAAAAACTTCAGCATCTGTACCAGACAGTGTACGTAATAATGACCCTCAGCACTGATGTCAGTTTCCGCACTAAACTCCCAGCATTTGGTGTCATTTTCTGCAATAATTGCCCCCAGCATAGATGGGAGGATATCAGGTTAGACACTTCCTAATGGCTTAGTCCCTAGGAACAGTAATGGATAATGGCCAACAGGCCCTCTTACCAGACCTGGTGAAACCGCAACAGTTATCCCTTTGGCTGGACGTTCGCTCACTCTGGGTTGCCCGGGGTGACTCTAGTCAGTAGTGTAGCATGCCTGTACCCTGGCAGTGGCTCATTCTTTCTCCCTCTCTGGTGGTGCGGGTACAGCGTGGCTCCCTCCCTCTCTGGTGGTGCGGGTACAGCGTGGCTCCCTCCCTCTCTGGTGGTGCGGGTACAGCGTGGCTCCCTCCCTCTCTGGTGGTGCGGGTACAGCGTGGCTCCCTCCCTGGCTTCCCCCAGCACAGTATTCTCTTTTCTCCTCTTGTAACCCCCCCCCCCCCAGCAGAGTGCTTGCATGCTGGGGGCTGTAGCATGGTGTCTGTGGACCCGCTGGGGCCACCACTCTTCAGGGACTACATTTCCCACGATGTCCCCAGAGTCTTCTGATTGGCCCTCTGCTGTGGCTAATCATGGGGAGGAAAACAGCGGGCAGGAAATGGGGCGGCGGTACGGCGGATCCAATTAGTGCCGCTCTCTTCTAGCTTCAGCTGACAGAAAGGGGGAGGGGGCGATCAGGGAAGATATACAGACAGCCTGCAGCTCTCCTCTCCCTGTCAAAGCGCCGCTGCTCCATTTACCAGAGAACTCTGCAGCGGTGCCGTGACAGGGAGAGGAGAGCTGCGGGCTGTCTGTATATCCCGATCGCCCCCCTCCCCCTTTCTGTCAGCCGAAAAGAGAGAGCGAGAGCGCGGCTCTAATTGGATGCGCCGCTGCCTTGCTTCTTGCCTGATGTTTTCCTTCCTGAGAATCACGGCACTGGATTTCAGGGGGGGGCAAACGCCCTTCCTTGCCCTATGTAGCGGACGCCCATGCGCAGGAGGTGTCCGGGTCCGCTGATTGGCTCCCGCTCTGCTCCTAGACCAGGTCGGGCGGACAGTGTATAGGTACGTTGTTTCACGCAGCCGGGCCGCCCTGCCGTAGTATATGTGTGGTGGGCAGTCCAGAACTGGTTAAGAACTGCGGTTGTCTCTTTCCACTAGCAATAAACTATAGGCAAGTAAAAAATTTAATAAATGGGGTCTGCTATTGCTGATCTCTTTCACTGTCATGTACTCATCAATCAGAGGATCTGGCTACCTGTACATGTTTCGTTGCACAAGATAATGCATAGAATGGAAAGTAGCAGAGTTGGTAACTTCTTTGTCCTTGGTCTCCAGGAGCCATGACCTCTTTTGCTGCTGGCTATGTGAAGATTCGCTGGAGTCTGTGGTCAGAATTGGTCATCGGGTCAGTGACTGCCTTGCAGGCTGGACTTCTTCTACTAATGAACACGACTACAAATATCTGGGTGTGTTACGTGGCTTATGTTCTATTCCGGAGTTCTTACCAGTTTCTGGTTCCCCTTGCAATGTAAGTGTCTTTTTTATGTTTAGATTGGATACCCTGACAATTAGCAACATGGTGCCTTACCGCTGTCTGAGGAAGTCCCAGGCTAACATGCATGTCACTTTGGCACTTTTTCCTATTTAGAGACTTTGACAGTTCATATTATTAAATATACTTTAAGTAAAATCAGTCTGCAAAATTCTGACGGGAACTTAAATGTTCCAAAGTCAGGAAGTTCCTCAGGTTGCTTGAGACATTGCACTAAACACAGAGAGAATACAGAACTGTAACCGATACGAATTCTGGCAACTGTCCTAAGGTTGTTTAAGATAAACATTTTATGAAGCTCAAGGACTATCATTGCTGTTCTCTGCTTATAAAAATACTAGTTGCCTGGCTGGCATGCCTTAAATCACATCAACATGACTACACAGATCAGAACAAGATTTTTTTTTTTTTTCTTTTTTCTGTCACTTTGCAGATCTGCATACTTGTTCCCAGGGTTGTGTCTCAAAGTATTAATACACATATTCAGTTTAGTGGTGCACCGAAATGAAAATTTTGGACCAAAAACTCAGGATGCACTTGGTGGAAAAACAAAATGGACAGTTTTTAAAATGTATATATGCATGTATTCTATTCGACTTTTTAATAGTTTTTGAAGCACTTTACGTTAAACGGTCCTCTGCGTTTCCATTGCCCCGTTTTTGGTGCATATTTGAACAATACAAAAACCCCCCTCTCCATTGAAATGCATTGTAATCCCGTCAAAACCGCATGTTTTCAGTGGTCATTATCGTCACTTTTTTTTTTTTTCCAAAATGCCTATAGCCCTCTTTTTGGCCAGTTATATTGGTGCATCTCTGATTAGGTTATAAGTCAGAAATGGTGGCCTCTGTATTTTTGTCCTGACTTAAAGGGGTTTTGTAAAGGTAGAAGTTTTTTTCTTTATCTTCATGCATTCTATGCGTGAAGATAAAAAACCTTCTGTGTGTAGAAGCACCCCCTAATACTTACCTGAGCCCCATCACCCTCCAGCGATGTGCACAAATGTCTAAGCTGTCCGGGACACTCCTACTGATTGGCTGAGACACTGCGCGGGGCATTGGCTCCCATGGCTGTCAATCAATGTCAGTCAGCCAATCAGTGGAGAGAGGGTGTGGGGCCCGGCTGGGTCGGGGCTCAGTGTTTTAATGGATACACGGAGCTGTGACTAGGCTTCAGTGCCCCCATAGGAAGCTCCTGGCTGTGGGGGCACTTGATAGGAGGGAGGGGCAAGGAGCAGCAAAGAGGGACCCGAGAAGAGGAGGATCCAGGCTGTTCTGTGCAAAACCAATTGCACAGAGAAGGCAAGTATGACATGTTTAAAATCAAAATCAATAATTGATGTTGCGCTCTAGGTAGAGACCAAAATAGCAGTGAAATATAGAATGTGTTGTAAAACAATAAAAGTAGATGGTAAGGGGACGCATCTGAGATCAAGTCCTAAATTCTAATCAAACGCTAATTTAAACAACCTAGATATGTTCTAATATATAAACTGCAAGTGATAAAAGTGACATATAATCTTCAGACTGAATAGAACATAAAAAAGACTTTACAATCACTTTAAATGAACCTTGATTGTATCTGGCTGGAGTGTGTTTAAAAGTTGACCTGTTTTGTTTATAGCTACTAATTGTAATGTTAATTTAAACTTTGTTTCAGCTTTCAGATTGCAAGCTCTTTGTCCAAGGAACTTTGTGCGTTGGTGTTTGGGGTTAACACTTTCTTTGCTACAGTCTTGAAGTCTATAATTACTTTTGTGATTGCTGACAAAAGAGGCTTGGCACTTTCCGTACACCCCCAGGTAATATAGAAGTGGTTGTGCAACAGTCATAACACAGTTTAGCTTGAGACATTGTGTAAACAGTTACTCTTCTTATGATTAGGTATTTCTCTAAAGCCTAGCACACACGGGACAAATGACGGGCGACATCGGCTGGTTCAAAAAACGGTCAACATTCGGCTAGTGCCAATGGCTGAGGGCGCTAACCGGAGTATCCTAACGGGGGGAGGGGCATCCCCCTGTCAGAACACAATAGAAAAGCAGGGGAGATCGCTGTACTAATGCTGGATCGTTAATATAGCGGCTCCGACCTGAGCAGGCCCATTTATTTTATTTATTTATTTTCAACCCGCAGAGTTGGCAGGAGGCAGCCGGCTTGCAGAAACATCGAGTCCCTGGGGTGCTGGGCGGCAGAGAATTTCAGAGTAAGGGGTGCAGTGGTAAGGGTGCTGGGTTGCAGGTCCAGAATGCCAGATGACTGGGGCAAATGAAAAAGATTCTTCTAAAGCCTGCAGGGAAGCTATTATGACCAAGCGCCACCAGGTATGGAGTAGGTTTCTGCACCACATCGCCAACTGATCTAAAGTAAGCACAAAGGTTTTAGTTTGCATGGTGAGAGAGTTATTAGGATTAAGTTATTTGAAAGCACACTTGGCCTTTAGGCCCCTTTAGACCTATGCATTGCAGTAATCCTAATTTTACAATGCAATATCTCAACAAGGGTGCACTGTGGTGCTAATCACTTAGAAAAGCACCCCAATGCATAAGTATAGTAGATGCCAGGGAACCTGAACCACAATGGGATGTGCCTTGCAATGTGGTGGGTCTGGCTTTATCATTGTCGTGGATCGACAGCTTATTCTTTTTGAACTGGCTGCTCTAATATAGCACATGTTAACGTGCATATTGCCACATATTATCACGTATTAACATGTATGCAGTAAATTAACTACGTTGGAATGAAATGTTGACATTCATACAGGCATGCTGTTCTGTACACCCATGCAAAGGGCCATCTTTACCCGGACAGGAGGTACAGATGTTCCATGCAGGTAGCCTATTCAGATCATTGACAAGCAAGCAGCTGCAGGGATCCTCAAACACATCCTCAAGTGTACATCCATGCAGTACTGATACACAGATCAGAATGGAGACTGAGTGCGTTCTGATCTGTGAATCAGTCCTGAACAGATGTACACTCAGGCATATGCTGAGAGATCCGTGCAGCCCTCTCTGCCTGTCATTGAACCAGCTGTATCTTGTGGAGGTAAATACTGCCCTTTGCATGGAACAGTATGCCCATATGAATGAGGCCTTGGTGGGTTGATCTGTACTTTTGGCCATGTGATGTGTGGACTTAGGAGGTCCTATCGATCTCCTGGCCTTATAGAAGTCTATTGGGCTCTATTGTGCAGGCTGCAGGAACCAGCTCTCAGAAAATAAAGTTTTCACTAATAACTTATGTGCTTTTTTTCTTCAGTAAATAGTTTTTGTGGCTCCTACATTGCACAATCACCAATAGGAGACTTCCTGTTCTGTTATATGATTGCTGATTATCTGTGGAGATTCCTTCAGGTCTGCTCTAGGAGTAATATAGTATTTTTAACGTTGTTGTGTGGCTACAAATGCGACAGGTACCTTTTTCGTTTAATCCAAAGGCTTGATGCTTGATGGCATCAGTGCCGGGACAAGGTCATCCAGTGCCCAGGGCAAAGAGGCCAAACTGCGCCCCATACCCCCCCCCACCCCATTCATGATGTGCAAGCTTAGGGGGATCCTACGCCCAGCAGTCACTCGCTTGTCAAAATCAATGCCACTGTCACTACTCCTGTCAGCCTTGTAACAGAAGGAAGGCGCCTTGATCCCTACAGTAAACCATTGCACACAGGGCAGCCGTCCCTGCCGCCCACCCCTTGTCCTGGCCCTGGATAGCATCAACCTTTAAATGTAGGCCAGTGCCATCCAAAACCACCATACCCAGCGGGAAGCACATCCAGAGCAGTCCCTGAAGAGTTTGTTTTGCAGTGGGATGTTCCCCATCAGCTCACAATACCTCCCTACCACACAGCTTCTGCTGGGGCTCACACAGAAACTAAGCTCGCTCCACCAGCCCAAGCCAGCTAGTGATACCACCTACCCTTGAATGATACAGACAGAGGTAGGCAAACGTCTGAGGTCCTAGAAATTAGCTTTCTATTGCCATATAGGTTAGCATTTATCAGTTAGGAGTCTTCAATGACCAGTTTGACTTTGGAAGGGGTCTTTAGCATAAAAGTGCTGAGAACCCCCGCCGATGAGGATGATCTCAAAAGAGCAGCATGGCACTTATGATGAGATAGATAGAGGGATATACATGTAGTGTCTGCTTATCTTCATAACAGTGCTCTTGGAATGTGATTTCCACCTTCAGCTTGTGTTTAAGTCAAAGCTCTAGTGCAGTCATACTTATTGTTTCACTATATACTGAGTCACAGGTCTGAAACCATAATGCAGACAATCGGCTTAAAGCAAAACTTCACCTAAAAGTGAAAGTTCCACTCTCCTTCCTCCCCGCCCCTCATCAGACACGTTTGGCACATATTGTTCTTGTAGGGGGGGAGGAGCGGGTACCTGATTTTGACAGGTACCTTCTCCCACTTCTGCTTGAATCGCCTAGACAATCAGAGTGGAAGTTAAAGTAGTTTTTGTAGCTGCTGACTTTTAATTTCCCCACAGGTGACTGAAGCTCCTCTGTAAGGACTTTTGACCTCTGTCATTGTTCTGAATTAGTAATTCATTAGGTGGTAAAGCAAGGATAAGAATTACATTATCTGCACCTT
This sequence comes from Rana muscosa, assembly GCA_029206835.1. Taxonomy (NCBI): domain Eukaryota; kingdom Metazoa; phylum Chordata; class Amphibia; order Anura; family Ranidae; genus Rana; species Rana muscosa. The sequence continues at coordinate 364,716,317 of CM055127.1, forward strand.
TTAGGCAGCCTATAGATAAGTCAGTGTTTTTCATTCAACCAGTGTGGATGGGGGAATCCTCCACGCTGAGCTTTTGTGTTTTATTCTGACAGCTGGGAGATTTCCCCTCTGCCAGAATACACTGCAGCAATAGCCTGCAGCGCTGAACGAGCGGGGAAAATCCGACAGTCTACTGACCGCCTTCTGTACAACCTGCTGAACTGGCTGAATTTCAATCGATGTATGGGCCAGCTTTACACTAGTTGGCAACTGCAGCTTCTATATTTCTATACTAGCAAATATTGTTTAATCAAAAAATAAATAAATGAAGAACCTCCATAAGGGCCAGTGCACACCACATGCAGTCCCGTAATTTTTTTTATTTTATTTTTTCTGCATCAAAATTGCATAGATAGTAGGTTATATGGTTTTCAATGGCATAGTTCACCCCAGTGCAGTCAGTTCCAGAATAAAAAGTAGGACATGCTGCATTTTTTTTCTGAACTGTACTGGAACGCAGTAAAACGCACCAAAAACACGCTGGAACACACGTATCCTTAAGCTGAAGGGGAGAGAGAGGAAAAATGCACTGGAACGCATCAAAAAGGCATATGAAGAAAACCATCCGGACTGCAAACCGGTCCGGATGTGTTTCTGCATGCACACTTTTAACGCTTTTTTGATGTGTTTCCGGGTGCATTCCAGATGCGTTTTTTTTTCACTGTACAGGGGTCCGATGTGTTTTTGATGCGTTCCAGTGCATTCCGGTGTGTTTTTGATGCGTTTACTACGTTCCAGTACAGTCTAGTGCAGGAAAAATGCAGCATGGTTTTTTTTTTTTTTTTTTCTGGAACTGGAAAGCCTTGAAACTGACTGCACTGGTGTGAACTATGCCATTGGAAACCATATAACATACTTTCCATCTGTCTTTGATTCAGAAAAAAAATGCACTGGACTGCATGTGGTGTGAACTGGCCCAAATACACAATGGGGCTGTTGAAAACTGAACAAAGGAGGATGAACCAGTTTCCCAGAGCAAGTTCAATTCTAAACCTTTCTTACTCTTTTGTTCATGGACGGACACAGCTTCATTCTTGACAAGTGGTTATTGGCCTTCATTTAGGAGTGACTAGGCAGAAAAAGTGTTAACTACTTCAGAGCTGAACAGCTCCACCCAGGGGGCGGTCCTACTGGCTATGTCCCCTCAGCCTGCACTAAGCAGATCAGTTTTTTTTCTGCCTAGTATAAGAGAAGGACATGGCTCCCTTCGGGCCCATTGGTCCCGGGGTTTTTTTCTACGGGTTTTTTTTTTTTTTTTTTTGTTTCTGCGATCTTCGATCAACTGCCAACTGGGTGACAGGCTGGATCCCAGATCCTTGTAGTCTCCCCAGTTTCGGCCATCAAGCGTGTGCCGACCCTAGCTACGCACTGGGTTCTCCACAACATGCCCATCGCTCCACGGGTGGCCTGTGAGCTATATGCTCCAGGGCATGCATATGATCGGTCTCTATGGCTCAATCACAGCATGCCGGGCCGACAGTCACCTCCGTAACTGCGCAGTAGATGGTCTGTCCGGAATGTCTTTCAGCATAATCCACACAGGAAGGGTAAGTAGCTTCCCCTGCTTCGGCAGGAGGACTTGGCTGGAAATTCCTGGAGAGATCAAGTAAGTGGTTTTGCCCTTTCTTTACTCTCTCCCTGCCTTCCCTCCTCCCTGGGCTCTGCAAGCTAAGGCTGGATGCTGGGGGGCTCCATCTGGAGCGGGAACTGCGCTGTAGGCTATCATTGGAAATGTAAATTTTTGCTGCTTATCTGTGTGTTTCTCCCTCCATGCTGTCGGCGGCCGTTTTTTTGTGGCCCATGCCTGTTTTGGCCTCTATCGCTTTGCGGCCATTTTCTTGTGGTCCGCGCCTGCTAGCTCTGTCTCTTGGCGGCCATTTTCTTGTGGTCCACGCCTGTGTTGGCCTCTGTGTACGGCTTTGCGGCCATTTTCTTGTGGTCCGCGCCTGTATGGATCTACCGGCACTCGGCGGCCATTTTCTTGTGGTCTGCGCCCACTTTGGCCTCTGTCGACTGCTCGGCGGCCATTTTCTTGTGGTTCACGCCGCTCTTCAGTACGGCCGCTTGGCGGCCATTTTGTGGAAGTCTTTGGCCTCTAGGGTGCATTCACAGGCGCGCGATAGACAGACACACGCTGACGGAGGATCAGACTGACACAGGCAACTATGGGAGACCATCACTGGCTGGAGCAGACGATCAGCAGTAACGGTGACCGTCCTAAGGGTGGTGAGTCCTCTGGGAGACCCTGCATCTCTGTAGCAGCTAGGAGGGTGGGCTGTGACTCCTTGCCTGGAGTACCTATGGGTGTCAGGCGCGTGGGTCAGCAGACGTTTTTTTCCCCTGAAACACCTGAGTTGGCAACTGGTGCCCCTGCTATATCAGTGGACGATATGTCGGCGATCCTGGAGACCTTTTGTTGCCAAGGTGGAAGCGGCGCGTGGGAACACGGAGGGGGGGGTAGGAAGCGCACCCTCCCCCCACCATCTTCTGGGGATAATTCTGATGCAGAGCCAGGCTCAGCTGGGGCTCATGGCCCTGATTCTGATGCATCAGCGGCTGTGGACCGTGACCGGTCGGACAGTTAGGATGACTCCAGGTCCGGGTCAGCACGCGAAAAGGCTTGGTATCTATCACCGCAGTGCGGGTTACGCTGAAGTTGGGGAATTCTGCGACAGTGACGGCTGTTCCCTTTGGGTTCCGTAAGCCGGCCTGCACTGCCAAGGTGTTTCCTTGTATGTCTTATCTTGATAAACTTTTATACAAGGAGGCGGAAAAACCACTGAAGGTTTTTTTCAGCCCCAAAAAATTTGGCGGCCCGGTAACCCTTTTAGGAGAGTTTCCTGAAAAAATGGACCTCTCCCCCGAAGAAGGCTGAGGCACTCACTCGCTACCTATAGTGGGCTCAGCGTTGTGTCCAACAATGGCTGGGGCTTTGGTGTCTCAGACACCTACTGAGTGGGCAAAGATGCTACTCCAGGGATTAAAGACACGGGAAGCTCCTCCGGACTAGGTTGCCTTGGTTGACCAGTTGGTACAGGGCCTTAAGTTTGTCTGCGAGTCAGACATGGATACTATCCCCTTGCTGTCCAGAGCCTCGGTTTATGCGGTGGTGTTACCACCTGGTTTGGCTAAGTGCTGGTCTACGGACCAAAAAACTTCCAAGGAGACCTTATTGGACCTGCCCTTTAAGGGGGACAGTCTTTTTGGAGCCTCTCTGGATGCCACAGGAGGTAAGAGCTTGCTGCTCCCACAATCCAAAAAGGGGTAAGGAACCACGCCATAGGCTAGGGCTCTCCTTCACTGCGCACAAGCAGTTTTTTCGTCGGCCTAGTTCGGCAAGTGAAAGACCCCAGGCCGGTTAAGCGCCTGCTGAGGGACAGAAGCGTCCCTGGTTTCGCAAGCCCAACCTTGCTTGCCTACCGAACACAGATTTTTTTTCCCCCTAAACCGCCAGCTTCAGCCGACTCATCGGGAAGTCCTATATGGGGCGGTTCAAGACCTGCTGATACGCAGGGTGGTCCTTCCTGTCTCAGTACAGGAACAGGTTCAGGGGTTCTACTCTAATCTGTTCGTGGTGCTGAAGACGCTCTGTTGTCGCGGCCCTCCATCCGGGGGATTTCCGGCATCCTTGGTCATCAAGGACGCATGCTTGCATGTCCCCATATGCACCAGGCATCAGATGTCTGTGTTTTGGCGGCCGGGGAAGACCACTACCGATGGTAGCTCTCCCCTTTGGCCTGGCATCGGCACCAAGGGTGTTCACCAAGGTGCTTGCCCCAATTCTGGCCCTACTAAGACAGCGTGGCATCGCTATCATGGGCAACTTGGACGATCTTCTTCTGGGGGACACTTCAAACTCAGAATTAGAGGTGAGCGTGTCTATAACCTGTCAGACCCTCCGATCCTTGGTTTGGTGCTGATCACTCAGAAGTCCGTATCAGTACCGTCTCAACTCCTAGTGTATCTAGGTTTGGTTCTGGCGAAAGTTTTTTTTTTTTTCCTCCCTATGGGAAAGTTGCAGACCTTTCGGGCTGCGGTGCGGCAGTTGACATCCCAAAGATGGTTGTCACGCCACTTTTTCAGGCGAGTCCTGGGCCTCATGGTAGTTTCCTTCGAGACAGTACCATATGCACTATTTCACACGCAAGTGTTACAGAAGGTAATTCTGTCCAGAGGGTTAAGTGCCCTTCATCCCTGGATTGTCAAAATCCGGGTGAGCCACCTAGTCAGGACCTCCCTAGTTGGTGGCCGACATCACCGGCACTTCTGTCTGGGAAGTCATTCCTTGCTTTTTACTGGATGGTGGTCACAGCGGACGCCTGTCTTCCCGGTTGGACAGGAGTCTGGGGAGCTCAGTCAACCTGGGTCGCTGGACTCCGGAGGAATCCCACTTGCCGATCTTTGTCCTGGAACTCCGGGCGATCTGGCTTTGCCTCTCCATGATCTCAGAGGCTACAGAGGCGTCCAGTCAGAATCCAGTCAAACACCACAGTGGTGGCATATGTCAATCATCAAGGGGGAACAAGCAGCTCTGCTGCAGCATCGGAGGTCACTCACCTCCTAAGGGGGGCAGAAAGAAGCGTACCAGGCCTGTCGGCCGTATACATTCCGGGTGTGGGAAACTGGCAGGCGGACTACCTGAGTTGCCAGATGCTGGACCAAGAGAATGGTCTCTACACCCAGAGGCGTTTCAGCTCCTTTGCCAGAGGGGAGGCACGCCAGTCGTATATCTCCTGGCTACTCGACTCATTCCACAAGGATAGGTGGTGCTGCGTCCGCAGCCTTCTTTTCTTCCTAAGGTCGTTTCGACCTTCCATCTCAAGGAAGACATTGTTCTGCCATCCTTGTGTCCTTATCTGTCGAATCCTAGGAGACGACGTTGTATTTTTTGGACGCTGTCCGAGCGCTGAGAGCATCAAGCTTCTGTTTCACCAGGTGTGTAAGGCGGCGACTTGGTTGTCCATTCACACTTTCACTAGACTTTACAAGTTGATGTGTGTGCATCTTCGGATGCTTCTTTCGGCCGCAAGGTATTGCAGGCGGCTTTTTAGAGTTGCAACTCTAGCTCTGTTTTGTTTTGGGGTGAAGTTGTTTTAATGCTGTTCCCAATTCTCGTTTTTGACGCTGCTTTGGGACGTCCCACTTGTCAAGAGGAAGCTGTGTTCATCCATGAACGAAAGAGTAAATAAGATTTTTGTACTCACCGTAAAATCCTCTTCTCTGAGTTCATGGACGGACACAGTACCCACCCCTCGTTTTTAAGTTTTTTTTTTGTACTGCTTTTTGACGAACTGATCTGTTTAGTGCAGGCTGAGGGGATATAGCCAGTAGGACCGCCCCTTGGGTGGGGCTGTTCAGCTCTGAAGTTGTTAACACTTTTTCTGCCTAGTCACTCCTAAATGAAGGCCAATACCCACTTGTCAAGAGGAAGCTGTGTCCGTCCATGAACTCAGAGAAAAGGATTTTACGGTGAGTACAAAAATCCTATTTTTTCCAGTGCACGCTTACAAACCATAACCAGACTGGCTGCTATTTTATAACACCAGTGAGATTTCTCTTGATTATGCAGCATTCGGTGTTATACCAAGATCTGTGCACAAAATAATTTTATTTAGGGACTCTGCAAATGGCACCAGTGCAGTATGCGAACACCGCATCAAGTCAAGGTTTCTCATTGTATTTTGCCTTCTTTGAAAATTATTTCATGTATGCGTTGTGTTTATGCATTTTGACACTTACTTTTTTTTTTTTTTTTTTCCCCTCTCAGTTTTATGTTTATTTTGGCTACTTTACACTGCTGGCTGTCGTGTACCTTGGAGCATCTGTCTGGGTTATCATTCAACACAACCGACGGAAAAACATCAAAGCAGATGCCCAGGACCAGGCAGAAACAGCCGGTGAACAAAAGGGGGCAACTAATAACATTCCTAACAAAGAGTCCCAAGCATGAAAGTCTCTTCATAGCCAGACTTAGGTAGACAGTATTACAATGTTGGCCCGGGCACAGCCAGCTTGTGCTGCAAACAGGGTTACCGTTAGTGGGTACGTTTTAGGAATAGAGAAACCAGGCTGTGCTAGTATCTCGCTATAAACTGTAAGCACCATGTGCGATCTTTCCCTCTTGCAGCATCCATCGATGCAGGAGCGCTTGGGCATAGCCTTGAGTCATTCAATGTGGATGCTGCCTGGAGGACAGGTGAGAAGTGATTGCTTTCAATGCAGTGAAGTGCCGCTAAAGACTCTCAGGAATTTGGTTCTGGTTTGCCAAGGAACAGATGATTTTCATATATGATGTAAACAGATCTTTAATAGAATAAGCCTATAAAGCCTAGAAAAGTTTCTTCTCACTGCACATATTTTAGCAGATTTCTTTCACCAAGTTCTCCCTCGTAACCTCTGAATCACTGTCGATTTTTTTTCTTCTAAAGGTTATTTTTATTGAGCTCAGTCACTGTAGTTTTTAATCATTGCACTACTTGGATTTCTTAACGTAATTATTTATTTAATAGGACTGTGTGATATGCACTTGCACGTTTTGGTTACTTACTGCACTTTGCATTGTTTTATTAAATCTCAACTCCAGCCAAAAACTTTTTTTCTTCATTTTGGACAGAAGGGCTATCATAGAGTTGGATCCTCTGTCGTTTTTTATTTTTTTTGGGTTGTTTTTATTTGCTGAGCTGTCCCCCTTGTTTCGTTCCATGCTGACGCAGAGACTGGATTGACGTTAATGGTACATTTTACTGTGACACATATAAGGGTCACATGCATAACCAGGAACTGTGAAGTAAAAGTATAAGCTGTAATTTCTGTAAATACAATTTGGTAGGGCATTGTAAGGAATACTAGGAGTAAATGAGTGACGGGCTCCCTCTACAGGGTAAAAAGTGCACTTCGGTTTTCTAGATCTTTATGTACAGTGAATTTTGATGATCCATAAAGAAAACGCAGCTGTGCTGTGTACACTGCTTCATACCTCTGTAACACTTGGACCAAAATAAAAAAAAAACTGAGAGGTTTGTTGGAATTGTTTGTGTGTTGTTGCTTGTGAAATTTACTTGAATTGCACCCAACATGATAATTGTATTAGCTAGTGTTCAAGGAGTAAAGCCATCCATTCATGAATTGAAATTTAGCCAGTTCTACAGGGACCAGGGGAATTTCAATCCATGTAGGGACACCCTGTTGTACAACCAGCCTGTCGGGTCCTGAATTATTAGTGTCACCTGCTATAGCTGGCAACACTAATCATTGTGTTCTGCTGGCAAGGAAGACAGTAGCACTGCATGGTGGAAGGAAAGAAATAAGCATAATCCTATCCTGCAATAAGGAGCAGAAAATTGCGTTTTCAAACACTGAATGAGTGGTGGCTCTGAGAATGGAAGTCGTCCTGCTACCTCATCGATCTCTTGCAGTTATATATCACTTTGAACTTATTTAGCGGTAGACGTTAATGCTTCCCCTTCTGTAAAATACTGCATGGCCTGCAGCCTGACTCAGAACACGTATGCTGATAAATGTTGACACTTCTCTGACTTTTCATAGCTACAAATTTTATTCCAGACTTGTGAATCAGAAGGTAAGAAACTTAGTTGGTCATCGCAACATTAAAACTGATGACCAACCATATATGCATGTTCATGCCATACCTGTAGGATTCTTATGGAAGCTCAGAATCACTGTAGTAGGCACCACGCTGAGCAGCTTCCCTGCTTTATTGTGAACACAGAAGGGAACACTGCATTTCCTCAATGCATGCAAAGTGTTTTCTGATCGGACAAGGTAGAGAGGCAGGATGGTGACATCACAATCTCCACTTTGTTCATTTGCAGAACACTTTTTATTCTTTGAGAAATGCAATGCATTGTCTACATTCTTAATATTATTTAGGTACTTTATATAGCGCCGTCAATTATGCAGCGCTTTTAATATATATAGTACATTCACATCAGTCCCTATCCTCAAGGAGCTAAGGCCCCTAACTCGCATTCGTATACTAGGGCCAATTTAGACCGAAGCCAATTAACCTACCATGGTGCCCATGCCAAACAGGTGATCTGCTCAATAAGCAGCTGGACAACCACATTGTAAGGGACTTGAACTCCAGTTGCAATCACTGTAGTGGCCATGCCTACTACAGTGATTTTTAACTTTCACTGGTAATGCACATGCTGGACCAACGTAACTATGTAAAAAATTGCCATACCTAAACTGCAGCTCTTTAGGTCTGCTACAATAGCCTCTGAATTTCTTTCACGACAGGTTTACACCAAGGGAAAGTCTTAGACAGGAAGTCCGCCCCTATATAACCCATACAGGAAGTACTTCCGTTTTTTTTTTTTTTAACCAGTGGCTGCAAGGTGGGTGGGCGTATATAAACGAAAAAGGCTGCACGTTTTGGGGAAGAAAAAAAAAAAATTCTTAGTTTCTGTTATAACGTTTTTGCAAATGATTTTTCTTCAGAAATTCAGGCAAAAAATTTTTCTGTTATTCTTTGGAAAAAATAACTCAGTTCAGTGTATATTTAGTTTGTGTGAAAGCTAGCAACTACAAGCTATGGTGTATATACAAGGGGCATTCAAGTTAAACCAGGACTTATAAATTTACAGGTATAAAAAGGGATGCTAGCGTGGCGGTACAGCACACAGTAGTATGTGGTAAGTGTGTCCTATTATTGATAGGCGGCACAAATGTCGCAGGCCAGAGACTGTTGATCAAGATGGCAAAAAACAGTGTTAGTGCGTGCATGGAACAGTGTGTGGTGATGACGTTTCTTGTGAACGAAGGCGTAAAACCTGTGAGTATCTACAGAAGACTTCCAGCACAGTATGCCGATGAGACGCTTAGCCGCAGTAAGACATTTGAATGGTGTAAACGTTTCAAAGATGGCCGTATGTCCGTCAGTGATGGTTCCCAGCCCACAGCAGTCATTCCTGTGAATGACTGATCCTGGATAATGGATGCCTAACCTGTCGCAAATCTTTCAGAGGTCAGCATTTCAGCACCGATGACAAAGTCTTTCTATGCCAAAGCTTTCCGGGCATTAGTTAAAGTGATTGTAAAGGATTGTCAAAAAAAAAAAAACATGGTACTTGCCTCCTCTGTGCAGTTGGTTTTGCACAGAGCAACCTCCTCTTCTCGGGTCCCTCTTTGCTTCTCCTAGTCCCTCCCTCTTTTGAGTGCCCCTCAGCCAGCAGCTTGCTACAGGGGTCACCCAAGCCGAGTCAGAACTCTGTGTACCCATTCATATACGGAGCCCTGACCTGACCCCGCACCCTCTCCCCTGATTGGCTGACTGACTTTGACAGCCGTGGGAGCCAATAGCTCTGTCTCAGCCAATCAGGAGGAGTGTACTGGATGGCTAAGGGGATCGTGGACATCGCTGAAGAGAGAAGGAGCTCAGGTAGGTAATTGGGAGGTGCTGGGGAGGGGCTGCTACACACAGAAGGTTTTTTAACTTAATGCATAAGAATGCATTAAGATTAAAAACCTTCTGCCTTTACAACTCCTTTTAAACGCTGGGGTAAGTGTATAAATCTAGCAGGGGAGTATGTCGAAAAATAAATGCAGTTTCCACTCCTTGAAATTTGTTCTTTTATTATAGTAACTCAAAAGTCCTGGTTTGACTTGAACGCTCCTTGTATATTTGAAAATTTATCAGTGCTGACTATCTCCTTTCTTGAAGTGCTAAAATGGCAGGACAGTACAAATATCCCCCAAATGCCCCTTTTTTGGAAAGTAGACAGTCCAAGGTAGGCAATTTTTTCTTTCTTTTTTTTTTTGTTTTCGGGGAAAATTAAGACCTTTAATTTTTTTTTTTCACAAAGTTGTCACTTCAAGTTATTTCTCACACACAGCATAGGCATACTTTCATATTACACCCCAACACATTCTGCTATTCTCTCGGAGTATGGGGATACCACATGTGTGAAACTTTTTCACAGCCTAGCCACACAGAGGAAGTGATTTCTTGACTATCTTTTACATTTTTCGAGGTCCTGGAGCACCAGGACAGTGGAAACGCCCACAATTTTGGAAGCTTGAAGAAAGGAAAAACAAAAGCATTCTGTTGCAGTTATCCACAGGGGATGGCTGGGACAAGTGTCTTGCAGGAATCGAATGTGCAAATGGGTCAATTCAGGCTACAGGTAGAGACATAGTCCGCAAACAGGCAAAGGATTGGTTCAGGCAGCAGGCAGAAATGTGGTCAATAAACAGGCTAGGGCAGTGATGGCAAATCTTGGCACCCCAGATGTTTTGGGACTACATTTCCCATGATGCTCGACTACACTGCAGAGTGCATGAGCATCATAGGAAATTTAGTTCCAAAACATCTGGGGTGCCAAGGTTTGCCATTACTGGGCTAGTGTCAGTACAGGCAGCAGGTGGAGGCAACACTGCACTGGTGTTGTGATCAGGAACACTGTTGCTGCCTGCACTGGTCTGGTGACAGTGGGACTTGTGTAGTAGCAATCAGGAACACTGTTGCTGGCTTACACTGGTCTGGGGACTAGTGTGGCAGCAATCAAGAACACTGCTGCGGACTTACACAGGGACTGGTGTGCCGCCAATCAGGGACACTGTTGCTGGCTTGCACTGAACTGGGGCACTATAGTGACACTGTACTTGCTGTTGTGACAGTAGCTTTACAATTTGTCATAGTACTGCTCTGGGGGAGCAGGATTTATTTAACTTTTTTTTTTTTACACACTATGATCACTGTATAAGCAAATAATGTTCGTGTTTTGGCATCATTCATTTATTTGCCCTGTACCATGTGATCACTGTGACAATAGTCAGCAGTAGTAAACAAGGAAGTAATTCATGATGCCATTGTTTACTACTGTGATAGCTGTGATTGGTTACAGCTATCACATGGTACAGGGCCACTGTGATTGGCTTTGTAAAATGTGAATGCTGTGACCAATTACAGAAAATCACACAGTAGTAAACAATGATGTCATGAATGACAGCCTTGTTTACTGCTGACTATGATTGGTCACAGTGATCACAAGGGCCCTGTACCCAGATCTGTGATTTGCTTTAAGTGAAAAAAACACATCCCGGATCAAGGGGCTGTGTATGTGCTGGACAGGAAGCGGTTAAAGGACCGCTTTTTAATCCAGTCCAATCATATGAATCTGTAGCTTCGGCTTTTACTCTGTGCAAGGGAGCGCTGGCCTACAGCTGTAAATTCCAGGAGCCATGACCTCACCCATAGGCTCCCATGATCCATCCATTGACGGCGCTCCTTCCTCCCACTTGCAGCAGCTGCTTACTGACAGAGCCAGAGCTGCAGGATTATGTGACCAGAGGGGAATACAAAGTGGTACAAATACAAACTGATCTTTTCTACACATGGTATCCAGAATAGGTAGAAGGGAATGTTTTTAAAAATAGTACAGTGGAACCTCGAATTACGAGCATAATCCGTTCCAGGAGAATGCTCGTAATCCAAAGAACTCGCATATCAAAGCGAGTTTTCCCATTGCAGTCAATGGGAACAAAAATAATTTGGTCCGAATTGATTTCAATGGGATGCAATACTGCATGCGAGCGGGAGGGCGCTGGAGAGCCTCGGAAACGGCCGAAAAGGCCCGAGGACACTTCGGCTGACGTTGGCAAACCTCGGAAAGACTTCCTACCCGAGGTCAGCCATGCTGTCCTCGGGCCTTTGCCTGCATTTCCGAACGGCTGTGATCGGTGACGTTCGGCTTTGCTCGGCTCTGGTGCCCCCCCCACCTCAGGCCAAAAGTGGTACTGCACACCGCTTTGGCCTTAATCGTGCTCGTTTTGCGCGGCAACACTCGCAAACCGAGTAGTCACTTCACTATTTTTTAAAATACAGTGCTCGTCTTGCGAAATGCTCGTTAACCGCGTTACTCGCAATCCGAGATTCCACTGTAATAGGTTTTTCTTCCTATTTAACCACTTGCTGACGGCTGGCCGTCTAAAGACATCCTGGGCTTTGTGGTGGTATATCCAGGCCCAGATTTTCTCCCTTTGCTGCCCCAATGCCGCAAATAGCAAACCCCCCCCCCCCCCCCCCGCTTCTCTATCGAAAGTCCTGCTGACACACCTCTCCCTCCTCCTCTGCAGCAGAGGTTGAGAGGGGGGTTGCTGCCTTAGGCCTGGGGGCAAGTCCAGTCAAGAGTGTGGGAAAGTGATGGATCGAGGAAAACAGTCTAAGATCTTCATGATCACAAGAGTGGGGGGAGGACAATGTGGCCCTCCAGAGCCAGCTGACTGGCATCTTTTGGTACATTATGTTATGTACATTATTATGTAAGCATCAGAGTCTGCACAGAGGCCCCCCTTGCATCAGAGTCTGCACAGAGGCCCCCCTTGCATCAGAGTCTGCACAGAGGCCCCCCTTGCATCAGAGTCTGCACAGAGGCCCCCCTTGCATCAGAGTCTGCACAGAGGCCCCCCTTGCATCAGAGTCTGCACAGAGGCCCCCCTTGCATCAGAGTCTGCACAGAGGCCCCCCTTGCATCAGAGTCTGCACAGAGGCCCCCCTTGCATCAGAGTCTGCACAGAGGCCCCCCTTGCATCAGAGTCTGCACAGAATTTCCACTTACACTGTAAGGGGGAGCTCTGTGGACTCTAATGTAAATGGAAACCCTGATTTAAGGGGGGATCTGATGCAAGGGGGCTTGCTGTGGACTCTGGTGTAAAAGGGGTCTCTGCTCACCAAAGCCTGCCCCCCTCCTCTTTGACAGTCCACAGAGCACCCCTTTTTTTACACTGGGAGGCAGGCGAGAGGGTGAGCTTACCAGGATGGAGGCTGAGGCGCAGTCTGTCTGCCGCTTTTCTGGGTTCAAACTTCCTGCCCAGTGCCCACACATGCCCGGGGAGTGTGCGCGTGGCAGACTCAGAAGGAGGAGGAGCAGATGAGCTCTATCTCTCCTCGCGTCTCTGCAGAGAGAGGGATGTCAGCGCCGGTGTGCTCTGAGGCTGAGCTATGTGTGAGACGAGACATAGCTCAGCCCTGCAGCCATTCACCTCGGAGCTGACAAAAGGCACGGCTGCACAGCGGGAGGTGAGCGGCGGCCGTGACCAGTGTTAACAGAGTTCCAGCAGCCTGAGCAGAGACATCTTCCCTCCCCTCCCTCCTCTGCCCCGCGGATTGAGAAGTAGGGGGGGGGGGGATGGCAGTGGCCTTGTGGGGAGTCCGGCCCTGGGTATATCTGAATGAAGCCTGCAGCTACAGGCATCATTCAGATATCGCCGTTTTAGGCTGGCTATTCCCTACACCATAAGAACAATCAGAGCGGCTGGTCAGCCGCTTGATCGTTCTTACGGGCGGCAAGAGTGGACGCCCCCCCTCCTCCCGCTGCCCTCCGGTGCTTCTACCGACTCACCGCTGCGATCGTTGAGTCGGAGAATGGATCCGCCGGCCCCGAATGTCCACCATAGAGATTTCCGGTGCACCAGATGGTCGCCGGAGTCTCTATGATCGTCGGAGGCCGGGTTCTGCATTAAAAAAAACGGCGCCGCCTCGGCTGGGAAGCGGTGATCATTTTTATTTTATTTTTATTTTAGGCTTCCCAGCCTAGAGGTGAGATGTGGGGTCTTATTGACACCATACCTCACTGTAAAGAGGTCCTGTCATGCCATATTCTTATTACAAGGGATGTTTACGTTCCTTGTAATAGGATTAAAATTGATCAAAATTTTTATTTTTTTAAAAGTGTCAAATTTATATTTTTTTAAGTAAAATTCACAATAGAAAAATAAATAAAATGTTTTAAGTGCCCCTGTCCCCGCGTGCTCGTATGCAGAAGCGAACGTATATGTAAGTCGTCCCACACATGTGAGGTGTCGCTGCGAATGTTGGAGTGAGGGCAATAATTCTAGCCCTAGACCTCCTCTGTAACTCAAAACATGTAACCAGTAAAAAAATGTAAAGCATCGCCTATGGGGATTTTTAAGTACCAAAGTTTGGCGCCATTCCACGAGCGTGTGCAATATTGAAGCGTGACATGTTAGGTATCTATTTACTCAACGCAACTTCATCTTTCACATTATGCTAAAAAATTGGTCTAAGCATGAAGCCTTTTTTTTTTTTTTTTTTTTTTTAAACGCGTTTGAAAAATTGCTGCGCAAATACCGTGTGAGATAAAACGTAATAACCGCAATTGTATTCTCTAGTGTCTCTGCTAAAAAAACATATATAATGTTTGGGGGGTTCTATGTAATTTTCTAGCAAAAAAAAATTATGATTTTTACATGTAGGAGCGAAGTGCCAGAATTGGCCTGGTGGCTACCTATAGAACTCCGAGGCTGGTTGGTACAGGAGATATCCAGCTCCTAAAACATAATTTTGTTAACAATTTTTCCATTAACTGACATGTTTAGATCTACACGTTCATGCATAGGGAAAAGGGAAGTGGGTAGAAGAACTTCCTTAATGTCAAGAGGGAAGGGACAAGAAAGTGTTTGCAAAAGTTGCAGAATATCCATTAACAATTGATGTTCACTCAGTTCAAAATCTTATGTCTGGGGCACGTTTGACAGACTGCTGGGCTTCATTGCACATACAGTTAGGTCCATATATATTTGGACTCAGGCACAATTTTGCATACTTTTGGCTCTGTATGCCACCAGAATAAAATTAAAAGGAAACAATCCAAATAAATTAGAAGTGCAGACTTTCAGATTTAATTCAAGGAGTTGAACACTAATATCGAGTACAAATTTTAGGAACTGCAACTGTTTTTATACACAGTTCCCACATTTTTAGGGGCCCAAATGTAATTGGACAAATGAATATGATCAAATAAAATTTTTATTTTTTCATATTTTGTTGAGAATCCTTTACTGGCAATTACTGCCTAGGGTCGGGTTCAAACTGCTATGCGGAGCGGCTCGCAGCAGGGGTCCGGTGCGTCCCTGTTCTCCATTTCAGGGACAAATCAGGCCCAAATTTTTGGCTGTTTTCGAACCTGAAACAGACCAGAAGACGCACAGGACTTTTCTGCAAACCGCTCGGGAGCCGTCCTGGAGCAGTGTGAATCGGCTCCATTGAGAGCTCGTCACAGTCTCCTGACATGCGAGTTGTAAGCGGAGAAATCCACATCCAATTCACACTAGTGTGAACCCAGCCTGAAGTCTGGAACCCACGGACATTACAAAAAAATGGTTTTCTTCCTTTCTGATGCTTTGCAGGCTCTAACTGCAGCGGTGTTCAGTTGTTCTTTGTTTGTGGGTCTTTCTCCCTTTTAGTTTAGCCTTCAGCAAGTGAAATGCATGATCAATTGTGTTGAGATCAGGTGATTGACTCATTGCAGAATATTCCACTTATTTTCCTTCAAAAGCTCCTGGATTGCTTTTGCAGTGTGTTTTGGATCATTGTCCTTCTGTACTATGAAGCGCCGTCCAATCAACTGTGCTGAATGTGGGCTGACAGTACAGTCCCTGACAAAAGTCTTGTCGCTTCTCTATTTTGTAGAAACTTCTGCTATTAACCTGACTTTCAATTAATCAATTGGTGTTAGAAATAGCTCCTAGTGAAAAGCTAAAGCCCTCCCAAATGATGTTTAATACACTGAAATAAATTAGTTTCACTGAAAAAAGATTTATCATTTAATCAAGACAGACAGGTCAAATTTTGGCAAGACAAAAGTTTTGTCGCCTATACAGAAATTGAACAACTTTACTGAAAATCCAAAAATATGTCAGCAAATTAAGTAGTGGTGCTGTGAAATCCAAATTTAATATCTTGTATGACTTCCATGAGCTTGAAGGACAGCATCCATGCGGTTTGGCAAGGATTCATACAATTTATTGATGAAGTCATCAGGAATAGCAAAGAAAACAGTCTTGCATGCCTCCCAGAGTTCATCAATATTCTTTGGTTTCATCTTCCATGCTTCATCTTTCATCCTACACCACATATGCTCAATGATGTTCATGTCTGGTGACTGGGCTGGCCAATCCTGGAGCATCTTGATCTTCTTTGCCTTAAGGAACTTTGATGTGGAGATGGAAGTATGCGATGGAGCACCATCCTGCTGCAAAATTTGGCCTTTTTTATGGTTGGGAATATAAGAGGTAGCTAAGACTTCTTGGTATTTTAGACTATTGATGTTGCCTTTCACCCTGCAGATCCCTCGCACACCCCCATACTGGATGTAACCCCAGACCATGATTTTGCCTCCACCAAACTTCACTGTTTTCTGGGTAAATCTCGGCTCCATGCGGGTTCCAGTTGGTCTCCTGCAATATTTGCGGTGACTGTGGTGTAATTCAACAGAAGATTCATCTGAAAAATCCACCTTCTGCCACTTTTCCAGAGTCCATCCTTTTAGCAGGCTGTGGCCCTTGGCAAATGCCACACGGTTTTTCAATTGTCTTTTGTTTAGTGCTGGCTTATGGGCACTGATTCGACCATGGAGGCCATTTAGAGACAGAATCCGACAAACTGTTCTGCTTGACACGGGGACTTCAGGTGACCAGGTCTCGTGGAGCTCTGCTGCAGTGGAAAATGGGCTGGCCTTGGATTTTCGAGCCAACAAACGGTCCTCTCGAGCAGTTGTCTTGCGGGGTCGGCCTAACCTGGCCTTGTCCAAAACGTCTCCAGTCTCTTCAAATCGTATTTTTATCCTCTGAACTTGACGCTGAGACACATTGAAGGTGTCTGCCACATCAGCAGTGGATCTGGTCTTCAGCCTCTTGATAATCAACACTTTAGTCTCTGGGTGAATCTTAGGCATGTTTGCAGAGGTCTAGTTGCAGTTGAGAAGGTCTAGTGTACTGGTGTTTTTTTTTAAACACCTCTGAGACCTAATTGATCCATTATTAGTCACAGGTGAAGCTCATATAACAAGGCGACAACACTTATGTCTTGGCAAAAATTTACTCCATGGGCTTTACCAAGCTGTGAATATTAGAATACTTTTTGTCAGTTTCGTTTTGCACTAAAACATTATTACAAAAGCTGTTGGGATTAAAATGACCCATTTCTTGTAACAAAATCTTGATTAGAAATATATTTTAGCAGCACTTCAGGTCAATTTGTACACAAGCGACAAGACTTTTGTCAGGGACTGTATATCTCTAAACACTGCAGAATTCATTCGGCTGCTTCTGTCTTCTGTCACATCATCAATAAACACCAATGACCCAGTGCCACTGGAAGCCACGCATGCCCATGCTATCACATTGCATCCACCATGTTTTATAGATTACGTTGTGTGCTTTGGATCATGAGCTGTTCCAAGCCTTCTCTACACGTTTTTCTTCCTGTCATTTTTGTACAGATTAAAGGGGTTGTAAACCCTCATGGTTTTTCACCTTAATGCATTCTATACATTAAGGTGAAAAACCTTTTGTGATGCAGCTGCCCCCCAGAGCCCCCTTTTTACTTACCTGAACCTGATCGTTCCAGCGATGGGGGCGAGCACAGCAGCTCCAGCCGCTGTCTTGTGTCCTCATTGAATAGATTGATAGAAGCATGAGCCATTGGCTCCCGCTGCTGTCAATCAAAGCCAGTGAAACCATGTGTCAAAGGACGCAGAAGCAGAAATCGGGAGCGCGCCCGCACGAGTGCCCCCAGGGAGAGCGGCTCTCCCTGGGGCTACTTGAGAAGAGGAGGATCTAGGAGCGCTGCGGGGGGACCCCAGAAGAAGAGGATCGTGCCATGCTGTGCAAAATCACTGCACAGAAGCGGCAAGTATAAACTAAAGCCAGCCATAGATGGTACGATTTTCTTTCCTGT
Source organism: Rana muscosa (assembly GCA_029206835.1). NCBI lineage: Eukaryota > Metazoa > Chordata > Amphibia > Anura > Ranidae > Rana > Rana muscosa. The sequence goes on from CM055127.1 coordinate 364,734,078, forward strand.
AAACACGGTTCATGGGGACAGGGTCGGCCCTACCATGGGTCCCAGGCGGCACTTTAAGAGGGGCGGCAACATGGGTGCACTGCCTGAGGACCTGGGGTTTCCTCCATCTAGTGTGCAGTGTCATCCTTGCACTGCATTGCCTGCGCCGCGGTCACTGACCGCAGTGGCAAGACCCACTTCAAGGGTCTCTCCAGCGGCCCCTGCTTCCCTGCCCAAACTGGTTGCTAGCCGCGGCCCGCTTTGTGTCTAGCAACCAATGACATCAGGAGAGAGAGGCCCACCATTCATTGTAGAGGAGAATTTATCTTCCCCCCTCCCTCTCCTCCTCATGCTGCTGTTCCCAGGACAGCCGCCCACTATGTTTCTTCCCCCTGTTCCTCCCATTGGCCAGGAAAAAAACAAAAAAGGAGAAAAGAGGATTATGGGACATGTAGTCCCAATAACTGGCTGGCCCATTGCAATTCTAGGGGGGGGGAAACTGCAGCCCCCAGCATGCCCAGCTGAAGGGGAGGGAGAGAGAGCCAGTCTGAGTGTCACGCTGCATCGGGTGACAGGCAATGGTGACAAGTGACAGGCTTCATCTGGTGATAGGCATTGGTGACAAGTGACACTGCATATGGTGACAAGTGTCACGCTGCATCTAGTGACAGGCATTGATGACAAGTGACAGGCTGTATCTGGTGACAGGCATTGGTGACAAGTGTCATGCTGCATCTGGTGACAGGCATTGGTGACAAGTGTCATGCTGCATCTGGTGACAGGCATTGGTGACACGTGACAGGCATTGGTGACAAGTGACACGCTGCGTCTGATGACAGGCATTGGTGACAAGTGACACACTGCATCTGGTGACAGGCAATGGTGACAAGTGACAGGCTGTATCTGGTGGCAAGCAATGGTGGCAAGTTGTGAGAAAAACAATCAGCGCCACAATGATAATAAATTACTCCTATAATGACGTGAAAAAAAATCAAATATACCCCTCTAAGTGTCTACACAGCTGCTGAAGACTTATAGTGACACCTATTGCAATATTAATTTTGTGAAAATAGTCTCCACCTCACCTGACCTGATCCCCATCCTGAGGCTATCCATCCGTCCTCTCCCTGTCTTGTTTGTTCCCTGTCCCCATCTGCTGACTCCCCGTGTATGACCTTGGCCTGGCTACGTTTATGCTTCTGGAACACCCCTTTGTCAATATCCTGATCTGCTGTGTATGACCCTGGCCTGGCTTTCGTTTAAGATTCTGGTACTGCCCTTTGCTGTATATATTATTTGTTGTTTGTGGGTTGTTTGGTTGGTTTTGCACTGTTTGTATTTATTTATATCACCTATCTTAATAAACATCTTTATATTTCACTTTACATACGTTTTGGATTCTCTCTGTGCAGTCCACACAGTCTGGTCAACTAATTCCCTGATAGTATACCAAGGCCATCCCTGATCAGAAGTGGCTGCACAGAGAAACCATTTTTGGTTCAGTGTGTTTTGCTAAACATGAATGCCAACGAGGTTGTTTTTTTATGCTCTGCTGGCACCAGAGAATAGTGAATACTGCTGCCAGGCATTGAAAGAGTGGACCAGTGATCAGCTGCTAGGGAGTATTAGTTTAATTCACTGCCTGGTTGATCAGGGCTTAATGCCATTTGGGGAAGTTCAGCCCTTGATTCAAATGTGTACTGAGCTAGCCCTGTCCTGTGTTCCAAAGGGCCGTGATGATTACACTCCCCCTTTCAGTTTTGATCAGGTGGAGTCCCTAGTATGGCTGTTGGAGGATGACTCTACATCCTTTTTTGAGCACTATTCGGCCTGTTCCAAACAGTTGTTAAAAGATTGTATTTGTGCAGTGCAGTCTCTTATTAGGCAGGGTGTGTGTGAACCAACTTTTGTTCAGCCTGTGTTTCCGGCTTGGTCTGATCTCCTGTATTTAGCCAAACCACAACAATCCAGCCCTGCCATTAGTTACCTGCCTTCCCAAGTATCTATCTCTCCATCGCCCATGGCAATCTCAGCTACAGCCCAGTATACCCAGTCTCCACTTGCCGCACTTATCCTGCCTTCAATCCACCTGCCTCTTCCCTTCCTCCTGAAACAATTCCACAAAAATCTCCTCTAGCCTCTGCCCCCATATCTCCACCGCATTCCAGCCCTTCTTTTTGCCCAATTACTTCCTTTTCTTACATTCCTCCAGTTATTTATAAAGCTGCAGTGGCTAAGCCAAAGAAGAAGCGAAAGTTTTGTCCAACCAAAACGATCCTGCCATTAACCCAACCTGCCTCCACACCCACCAATCTGTTCCAGCCCGAGGTGCCAGTATTCCAGCCCAAGGTGCCAGTGTCCCAGCCTGAAGATCCAGTGCCAGCATTCCAGCTTGATGAGCTAGAGCCAGCGTCCCGGCCTGAGGTTGTGGTGCCCGTTTCCCGGCCTGCGGAGCCTCTGTCTGTTGCCCAGCCTGATGAGCTTCTGTCGGCTGCCCAGCCTGAGGTGTTCCTGTCGGCTGCCCAGCCTGAGGTGTTCCTGTCGGCTGCCCAGCCTGAGGTGTTCCTGTCGGCTGCCCACAAGTAAAATGCGCATAAGTCCAAATCACTGGTATCCCATTATTATAGGATCAGATAATAAATGTACAAACAGTGAAATTAGAGTCCAAGCTCTGGGGGTGTGTAAGCAAAGTAAATGGGGGCTGATACACAGACCAGGTTGACTCATATTGTCTTTCCCATACTGGGGGTGGCGGGTGTTTGAACAACAACAACACAGGCCGTGCTCTGCAGTCTCCCCACCGCCGCCGGCTCTCCATCTTCAGCGGTGCATGACATCCAGCAGCACAGCGCCCCAGCAGGATTAAGAACAGCATGACTGACCTGATGACACCTCTTCTCACCCATGGATTTCGTACAATGCCTGCTTTTACTCTGTAAAATGTGAATTGCCTGTACTTCTACCTGTTAATTAAATTGTTTTAAACGTCTACACTTACAGGCGCCTCTTCCCTTGCTTTGTGTCTGCTGCCCAGCCTGAGGTGTTCCTGTCTGCTGCCCAGCCTGAGGTGTTCCTGTCTGCTGCCAGCCTGAGGTGTTCCTGTCTGCTGCCAGCCTGAGGTGTTCCTGTCTGCTGCCCAGCCTGAGGTGTTCCTGTCTGCTGCCCAGCCTGAGATGTTCCTGTCTGCTGCCCAGCTCGACGACCCAGGGCCTGCTGCCCAGCTCGACGACCCGGAGCCTGCTGCCCAGCTCGACGACCCGGAGCCTGCTGCCCGCTGTCTGCCCGGATGTGCCCGCTGTCTGCCCGGATGTGCCCGCTGTCTGCCCGGATGTGCCCGCTGTCCGCTTGGACGTGCCCCTGGTCCAGTTTAAAGTGCCTGATGACCAATCTGAAGTACCCTCATCCTTTGTGCTACTCAATGCCATAGACAATTAAGACTGATTGGAGCGTCCGGAGGCCACTCCTTTAGGGGGGGTACTGTCAGGAAAGGCTTCACCCGCTGGTGGCGCTGTTGGTCCTATGGATTGCAGTACTAGTGTCCACCAGCAGGTGTCCTCTTGTAGCCAGTATCTTTGATAGAGGATCTCACCCGCTGGTGGTAATGTCTGATCCATGGTCCGTAGTACCAGCGTCCACCAGCGGGAGTATTCCGGCAGTGTGGGGGCAGGCAGCACTTCCTCTGCTCAGCTATCACATGAGGACAATCATAGCAGTCCTATAAATACCCGGTGAGCCCTTGCATGCTCGCTTTGGTATCTCTCTCTCTCTCCTTGAGCCCTGACCTCGCTGCCTGTATTCGGACCTTGAGCCTGTACCTCACTTCACCTCAACTCACCTGACCTGATCTGAGCCCCATCCTGAGCCTATCCATCCATCCTCTCCCTGTCTTGTTTGTTCCCTGTCCCCATCTGCTGACTCCCCGTGTATGACCTTGGCCTGGCTACGTTTATGCTTCTGGAACACCCCTTTGTCAATCTCCTGATCTGCTGTGTATGACCCTGGCCTGACTTGCGTTTAAGATTCTGGTACTGCCCTTTGCTGTATATATTATTTGTTGTTTGTGGGTTGTTTGGTTGGTGCCTATGTGCCGTTGCTTCAGTCTTCATGCCATTACCGGCGGCTCCCTCGCGCATGCGCGAGAGTGACGTCATTGCGGCTCTGACCAATCACAGCGCCGGAGCCGTGATACCCGGAAGTAACTCCGGGGTGACATATCGGCGGCCGGAGGGGGAGACGGGGGCTTCGATCTGAGGTAAGTAATACATAATGAGCTAGTATGCTATGCATACTAGCTCATTGTGCCTTTTGTCTTGCAGGGTTGTTTTTTTTTTTGACGAGGGTTTACTTCCTCTTTAACCACTTGACCACTGGCCACTTAAACCCCCTTAATAACCAGACCAATTTTCAGCTTTCAGTGCTCTCACATTTTGAATGACAATTACTCAGTCATACAACACTGTACCCATATGAAATTGTTGTCCCTTTTTTCACACAAATAGAGCTTTCTTTTGGTGGTATTTAATCACCGTTGGGTTTTTTATTTTGTTATAAAATTTTGCAAATTAGTAATTTTTCTTCAAAAATTTTGGCCAAAATTTATACTGCTACATATCTTTGGTAAAAAATAAGTATAAATTGGTGCATATTATTTGGTCTTTGTGAAAGTTATGGAGTCCACAAGCTATGGTGCCAATATCTGAAAATTGATCACACCTGAAGTACTGACAGCCTATCTAATTTCTTGAGACCCTAACATGCCAGAAAAGAACAACTACCCCCCAAATGACCCCTTTTTGGAAAGAAGACATTCCAAGGTATTTAGAAAGAGGCATTGTGAGTTTTTTTTAAGTTCTAATTTTTTCCCACAATTCTTTGCAAAATCAAGATTTTTTTTTTTTTTTTTTACAAAATTGTTATATTAGCAGGTTATTTCTCACACACAGCATATGTACCACAAATTACACCCCAAAACACATTCTACTATTACTCCCGAGTATGGCGATACCACATGTGTGAGACTTTTACACAGCGTGGCCACATACAGAGGCCCAACATGCAGGGAGCACCTTCAGGCGTTCTGGAGCACCCAGGCCATGTCTGACATTTCTCTCCTACAAGTAAAAATCATTATTTATTTGCTAGAAAATTACATAAAACCCCAAAACGATTATGATATGATTTTTTAGGAAGAAAGAAGAAAATGCGCCTACTAAGTGCAGTATGTAAAATACAATTTATTAGAAAAATAATAAGATTCAGCCAAATGGCTACTCACAGGATGATAATAAGATAATGGCATAAGAGAATGTCTGTGGATGTCTGCAGGGGGTATGACACTCAGGTCCTCTGAAGTCTCACGGCAGTGTAGAGCCCCTCATGCGACAACAGCCCCTCCAGTGTTGGAATCGTGGACGGTGTTGTCGCATAAGCGGCGGATGAATGGTGAAGGAGCGTGGCAGGGCTCATGCAGGTCCGGAAAGCAGGAAATCAACACACCGCGGCGTGCGGTTCACGCTGGTGCGCAGCCGGCTCGAGGCGACAGGACGTGACGTGATCTTCCAGAGTCTGCCTTGACGGTCTGGTCAAGAATGCCTGAATGCTGATCATGCACATTTTTTTTTAATGTGATCTACTCATTGTTTTAATCAACTAGATATCCACAATGGTTGTACAATGCAGCACAAGCTGAAAAGTCTGATCATTTTCAGAAGTAAATAAAAAACCAGAGCCAATCAGGCTCATTGAGGCGGTTTTAGTTCGCATTTGTAGCGCTATACAAGTTACTCACTCAGAATCAGTTGCTATATAAACACAGCTGCCAGTTTCAGACCCCTGGTCTAAAGGAAATCCAAATGGCAGAGGAAATGGACTGATAATTGGAAAAAGACAGTCAAATAAAAAATCAGTTAATTAAACTATGGGGATGCTTGGAAATATCTGATGTACACAGTCAGTCTATGAAAGCCAGGGCACATTTTTCTCTTTTTAATTATTTGTTCGCTCCAAAGGTCATTATACCGGCCTAATCCACTCCTTCTAGCTGTGCAAGAAGAATGTGAAGATTAGGAAATCTCCCTGTTAATTCCATTCTCTTATCGGCTACTTGTGTTTAACCACTTGGTGCCCAGAGGCCGTCATATGACGTCCTGGGCTTTGTGGCTATATCTGAGTGATGCCTGTGTCTCGTCACATATGGCTACCCATCACAGATTGCTACGGAAGTGACGTTCCGCTGAAAAATTTCGCACTGCGCATGCGCGCCGCCGCTAAATATGTGTTCCAACACATTTACGACAAAACAGCACCCTAAAACCGTGCTGGGTAGCCGAATGTGACGAAACACCGCCATCTTGCTACACTCCGCACTCCTCCACACTAAGGATACAGTGAGAAGGGGACAAGCGGACATCTTTGTACACCCCCCGGAGTTTTACATTTTACACTTATTTATAACAGTAAACTGAGGTTATATAGTGAAATACAGTACTTAGAACTCCGTCTGATTGTTTAGAAGTTGAATTTTAAAAGCAGCGGCAAGCCTGCTGATCTCACAGGTTTGCTAATCTCACAGAAGTTTGCTGCTTTTAAAATTCTACATCTAAACAGTCAGATGTACACAGATTGCTACTGAAGTGACGTTCCGCTGAAAAATTTCGCACTGCGCATGCGCGACACCGCCATATGCGTTCCAACACTTTAACGACAAAACAGAACACTAAAACCGTGATAGGTAGCCATATGTGACGAGACACCTGCTGCTACAGGCATCATTCAAATATCGTCATTTTCAGCCGGCGATTCCCTACACCATAAGAATGATCGTAGCGGCTGTTCCGCCGCTTGATCGTTCTTACAGGCGGCGAAAGGGGACGTCCCCCCCCCTCCCGCGGCCCTCCGGTGCTTCTACCGACTCACCGCTGCAATCAGTGAGTCGGAGAACGGATCTGCCGGCCCAGTCTCTATGATCGTCAGAAGCCGGGTGCGATGTTATGATGTTACGCCCGGCCTCTGCATTAAAAAAACTGGCGCCGCCTCGGCTGGGAAGCGGTGATCGTTTTTTTTATTATTTTAGGCTTCCCAGCCTAGATGTGAGATGTGGGGTCTTATTGACACCATATCTCACTGTAAAGAGGACATGTCATGTCATATTCCTATTACAAGGGATGTTTACATTGCTTGTAATAGGAATAAAAGTGAACAACATTTTTTTTTTTTTTTTAAAGTGTCAAAATAATTGTTTTAAAGTAATATTACCAATAAAACATAAAATAAAATTTTAAGTGCCCCTGTCCCCGTGAGCTTGCACGCAGAAGCGAACGCATACGTAAGTCCCACCCACATATAAAAACGGTGTTCAAACCACACACGTGAGGTGTCGCCGCGAACGTTGGAGTGAGAGCAATAATTCTAGCCCTAGACATCCTCTGTAACTGAAAACATGTAACTAGTAAAAAAATTTAAAGCATCGCCTATGGGGATTTTTAAGTACCGAAGTTTGGCGCCATTCCACAAGCGCGTGTGCAATTTTGAAGCGTGACATGTTAGGTATCTATTTACTCGGCGTAACTTCATGTTTCACATTATGCAAAAAAAATTGGCTAACTTTCCTTTTTTTTTTCTAAAGCATGAAACAGTTTTTTTTAAAAAAAAAACGCGTTTGAAAAATTGCTGTGCAAATATTGTGCGAGATAAAAAGTTGCAATGGCTGCCATTGTATTCTCTAGGGTCTCTACTAAAAAACATATATATATTTTTTTCTTATATAAATGCTTTTTATTGTTTGTTTTCGTTCCAAGTGTACTACAATACAATACAGTGTACAGTGTAAAAGAATGACAAATAAAAGAAGAAGATTTATAACAGTGTACAATATGCAATTCCGCCTTGGTGTGTTTACCCCCCCCCCCCAATCACACCACAATTCATAAGTTGCCTATAGTTTCAAAGGCCGAAATAAAGGGGGAAGGGGTCCGAGAGAGCAAGGAGAGGAGGGAAGGTATATAGCGGGGAAGGGAGAAAGGAGAAAACAAGGAAGAAGGTATATCTTGCAGTAACCAAGGCTCTCTACCTCCATTCTCCAGACTGGACCTAAGAAAGAGTTCCCACAAACACTGTCCACCCACCTAGGGGGGGCACCCCACCTCATCCAACCAAGGCCTCCACATTCTCTCAAATTTTCCAATCCTGTTCTGCTTGATATACGACACACTTTCACTCCATACCATTGCGTTTATTGTCTCTACCCAGCTTCCCACTGATGGGGGGGTTTTGGACTGCCACTTCTGTGCGATTAGCTTGCGTGCTTGAAATGGGCACCTCAACACCGCCTCTATGGCGTCTGACTGAACTCTACTCTACTCTATACATAATAAGCAGGTCTTGGCCACTGGTTCTAGCTGGGTCCCGAATGTTTTATTTAGTCTTGCTGTTATCTCCTCCCAATACCTAAATAACTTTGGACATCTCTATACCATATGGATAAAGTCCCCTGACGCTTTACACCTAGTGCATTCGACGTTTTCCCTCCACCCAAGTCTATACATCTTTTTAGGGGTATAATAACCTCTGTGGAGGAAGAGTAGATGAGATATTTTCTGCGCAAGGGAAATTGAGACCAAAGTTCCCCGCTCCAGAACCCTGTCCCATTGTTATTGCCCCCACATCTCTTTCCCATCCTATTTTGCTCTTGGAGGGTCCCGCTCTGCTTATTGCCCTTGCCCCTAGTTTCGTATACAGCTCTGAGATTAGGCCTTTCGATGTACTTGTCATAGCTATTTTTGAGAGAACAGGGGCCTGAGTCCATGTTAATGTTGCTGACTTAAATTGGACCTGGACAGCATGTCTGATCTGGAGGTATTTGTAGAAGGTCTTGTTTGATATGTTAAATTCACTTCTTAAATCTAGAGAGGGCTCTGTGGCGCAATGGATAGCGCATTGGACTTCTAAAAAAACATATATAGTGTTTGGAGATTCTATGTAATTTTCTAGCAAAGAAAAAAATGATTTTTACATGTAGGAGCGAAGTGTCAGAATTGGCCTGGGCCTGAAGTGGTTAAAATACAAATCCTAATGGTATTGCAGCCAGGCTTTGGCTAAAGCTATAGAAAGTGGTTCTTTTTTATTTTTCTGTAATGCAGCAAAAAGCCAAGAGCAGTAAATAGAGATTTGCATAGCAGGTCTACCAGAAGGTTTTTTTTTTTAACATGCTCACTTTTCTACGAAATGCATTCCACTGATGGGGCCGATTATTGGTTCTGGAAACAATTGGCTGAAATTAGCGCATACTTTTCCCAATTGCCCTCGCTAGAAAGAAAGAAAGACCACACCACACATTAGTCCTAGGAAGTATTTATAGACATGAACTTGAAACATCCACAGGCTTGATTTTCTTCTTTTAAAATACAAAGATTATGGTAGACGACTTCCATCTGTTTCCTGTCTTAAAATATTCTAAAAGCATTTAAAAAAATAAAGATTTTTAGCACCTTTCAGACAAATGAGGGATATGAGTGTTCACTGGTGACTTACTAGCATCAAACACCATGTGCATTCCCAGCTGCACAAAGCTTACAATGAATGTGTACACTGCTAAGGCACTCTAATAACCAGATTGCAGCCCTTAACACATACAACCAACAGCAAACAGGTCTTAAAATGCAGCACCTTGCTTTAAATACAGGTAACAATACAGATTAAAGGCCGGTTTCACCCAATTATAAAACATAGCTGTGGGAGGAATTCAACAGAAAAAATGGATGCCAATTCTTTAGATCTTAAAGGTTCTTTATGAACCAAAAAATGCTGAGCAAGACAGTCTTGGTTTATGCCATTGTTGTTTTGTCACAGGGTTGTCACAGCCCCTCCCCTTACCTGACAGCAAAACCTTGATGGTCCTAAATAAGGTCTATCTTACAGAGATGGCTTTTGAGACCACTAGATGTATTACAATAACCATACGTCTTATACAGGCAAATGAAACATATTGATAATCCATTATGATTCAAAAGAAACAGAGGCTGCAATTGCTGCCTTCTCTTACTGCATATGCTAGTTGCCGGGCTGGCCCTTCTTGCTTCCATACTTTTAGTCCCTGACCCAAAAGAAGTATCATGATAAAGACCTCTGACTTTCTTATATTCAGTAGGCCAGGTTAACAGCCAGGCAACTAGCATTTTCACAAAGGTCAGTAATGGAAGCCCTTAGATTCCTTGTAGACTTTCTACCATTCCTTAAAGGGGAACACCTCACAAACCTGATCTTTGCTATTCTCTGTAGCTTACTTTTAGAAACGTTCTGTCTTTTTCTAGCATTGTAGCAGGCATTAAAATAATTGGTGTGGCGTAGTTTTATAACAGCTGGTTATCTGCGGGTGTACTAATGCCGTTACCTTGTAAACAGTGACAGCACTGATAGTTGGGCTTGCTCTGTACTGGAAAGAAAGTAATTGGTTTAGTGCACACTATAAAGGGCGTGTATTCATGGGTGCTTTACCTGGACCAGTGCTACATTTGCACTGGAAGGGTTTTAGCAAAACTGACCTAAATAAAAAAATTTAAAGTGTTTCTTGCAGCGAACGCCAGGCAGGATTATTGAGGTATGATGGCTCCTCCTAGTGGTTTAATGTGGTAGTGCAGCAAAAGTTTAAGATATTAGGTTGAATGCAGAATGCACTAAGCCAAAACGAGGGCTATAGCAGAACAAAAGATGTCTATGGGGCCTGGATGCACACAAGGGCTCCGACCTAGCCGGCTACAGAGTGATGTATGTGGGTAGCATTAGCATCTGGGAAAAAAAACTTGGATAAAATGAATGTTCCTATTTTTAATCACAGCAGGAGGTGCCTTTGAGGTGCAGGGAGGCACTTTTTGCCATGAGCCCACCATAGCACAGCTTTGGCTAAAACAATCTTTGTTTTTTACCATTATCATCAGCAATGGCAGCTGAAACTAACAGTCACAATTATTATGGCAAATAACACCTATGGTATATAGCTTAGTAAATTGATTAATTTGCTAAATACTACCTAACTTTATTAAGGGGCCAAGTATATGTAAACCCATTTTTTTTTCTGGTTTGGATAAAGTAGAGAAGAATTAGAACCTCTAGCTGGTTCTTATTGCGGTCTGTGTTTCCACTAGAGAGAGTAACTTCTATTTTTTTTGGTGACCACTGGTAAAGAAAATGGTGGGAAATCCAAAATTTCGACTTGTCAATAGAACAGTATTAAAGCCTCGTACACACGGTCTGACTTTTTGCCAACAAACTTCAAAACTAGTAAGTTTGACAAAAAATCCGAACGTGTGTACGCTCCATCGGACAAACTTTTTTGTTTTTCATCGGACAAATGTTCGGTCTGCAAACGGACAAACTTTTCGCCAACAAAAGTCAGATGGAGCAAAGTCCGACCGTGTGTACAGAAATCCATCGGACTTTTGTCCGATGGACAAATAAGCATGCCCAGAACCAATGTTAAAATCAACCAACAATAGCAGAAGTTGACCAAAGGGTGGCGGTAAAGAGCAGAAAAACCATGTGATGTTGGAAAAGTTTTGGGAAAGTTTGCAGAAAAGTCAGAGCGTGTGTATGCTATGGGTGTGCCCGGCCAACTCCCTTCGGACAAAAATCCACAGAAAAGTTTGTTTGAAGTCCGACCATGTGTACGAGGCTTTAGAGGGGAAATTTTCCAGTGGGGACACTTGTGATGTTTAAGAGGTAATTGCCCTTACCTCACAGAGATTTCCTCTCACTTCTTGCTGTGGCTACAGGACAAGAAGTGGGGAAAAATCTCCCCAATGGAATATAGATGACAAAAAAGACAATGGAATGGTTTTAACTATTCCCTGCTCTATCCATACCAATCGGTTTTATTCCTTGCAGAGCTGGGAAATCTCAGGCTAACGTGCTTCTCTTTCTATTCATCTCATTCTGAAACATGTTTAAGAAAATATATATAACAGTGATTTCCAACACATACATCCTGAATAACACATAGAAAGGTCCAAAGTACCCTCATCGGGCTACATAGGTCAAGTATAGAGCAGCCTCAGTATAGTGAAAACAGCATTTACTGCAATAACCAACCTAAAGACAACACTTTAGAAGCACTCTAAAGTCTGAAGGCTGCTCAGTAAATACTGGGTCCTGTAGGTACACAACCATAAAAGTTTCCTAGGAAGCTGTACTCTAATAAATATAGTGGTAATCACCAGATGTTTGACATAGAGAGACCTAGGAAACAGACATTCACAAGAGATTAATGAAGGGATATGCATGTGTCTCTGTAACTACAAGTGGTTAAATATTACAGAATAAAATAAAGGCTATTCCAACTTGGATGCGTCAATGAGCTCTGCATCCATTATATGTCTGCTCTCAGGCCGGTTCTTCTTAGAACAGTTTGTTTACAGGCCGCCACTGGCTCTGGGCAAGATGGGGCTTTCAGTAGGCACAGATAGGGTCAATGTTTTATCAGCTGGGTTTTCATAGCGGTTTCGGATTTGCAGCCTCTTTCAGGATGATGTAAAAACTGGAAATTTCTTAAAAGTTCTGTTGCCAAGCTGAGGCAGGGAATAGCTCAGACAGTGTATCCTAGTGATGTGGCCTCATGAAGCCAGGGGACAGTAACGCTGCACATGAATGTTCACAGAAGAGCAGCTTCACACACTCTTTGGTCTCTGGACGCAAGAAGGAATCTCAGGAAGTCCGCGTGCAGCCTCTGTCGGCATCAGCACCACTCTGACTGCTCAGCGTGCGCCTACTTCTGGCCAGCGGGCATGAAGCTGTTTTCAATGCACAAGACAATGAAGTTCTTATTGCAGCTCTGAGGACGCTGCTCTAGAAGTTTCCCATTTGTGACAGAGGAAGCCTGGCCGGTGACTATGCCTTCATCTGTGCGCCAGGTCTCACAGTAGCTCTCTGTTAGACGCCGACCCTTGGCGTCGGATCCATGCCAGATCATCTTCTGTGGCCTAGTGTATAAGAACAAGAAATGTGATACTTAATGTAGAGGCAAATCCTAAGTAAATGACTAGTTTGCTGATTGTTACTTGTTTTCATCATGTTTTTATCCTGATTATGCTGATCTAGTACATTTGCAGCCACTTTCTGTCTAAAAGCACTCCAGCGATGACTCTATAGTATATCTCAGAGTGGGTTTCCTAAAGGTGATACCGGTGGATTATGGCTGCATAATTTGTGTTAAAATGGGCACTTGTAGTCTCCATCAGAAGCCTTAGGCTGGCCGTAGATCAGGGTTTCTCAACAAGGGTTCCTCCAATGGTTGCTAGGGGTTCCTTAAACAACGATGAACCAATTTTTGCCTCTCAGATAAGTTCCCAGTGACACCAATGATCTTTTTAGCTATCTGTGGGGGGAGAAATTCTTCCCCAAGACCACAGATCTAGGAAGCACTCTTCCACTGACCATTACACCAATGTATCATTGGGTTGTAGATATAGCCATTTTTAACAGGGGTTCCCTGAGACCGAAAGGTTATTTTAAGGGTTCCTCCATGTTGAAAAGGTTGAGAAAGTCTGCCATAGATTATGCAATTTTCTTTCCTTCAACCACTAGCTAAAGAAAATAAAAGTGCTTGATTCCCCTCATCGACACAGTCAGTGTTGATGGAGGAATCCCTCCGGCTGCGCTATTGTATTCTGACAGCATGATGGTTTCCCCTGTCAGAATACAATGATCACTTCTGGAAGCCACCAGCAGGGATCGTATGAAACAAACCTGACAGGCAGGTTGAACTGCTGTTGATCGGTAGATCAACTTAAAGGGGTTGTAAACCCTCGTGTTTTTTTCACCTTAATGCATCCTATGTGATCCTACAGAGATCTGTCTGATTACATTGACAGATCTCCATTCTGCCTCTGTCACTCGGCTCCTACGTCACACGGTGGCGTGCACGTGCCCCCTATACCCCTTAAAGTGGCTGCCATACAGCTACGGCAATTTTCGTAGGGGAGCCGACCTGGCGCCGTATAACAAAGGCGGCTGGTCGGCAATCGGTTAATATTTAACCTAATTTTGCAAATTTTTGCACAATTTTGCATTATTTGCAGCACTGGTGTTTTTGGTTACAATACCCAGTAGGGGTATTATTTTCATTGTTGGATAAGACATAAGAATATTATTTTATTTGCATTATTTTGCACATCTTGATGAGAAGTTTGTTGCAGCACTGGCACTTTGAGTACAAACTCGGTAGCTAAAAAATTATTATTAGTATTATTCACATTGTTCAATATCTACCTTGAGAGATCAGACACATGTAATATTACTGTTTGAAATTCTTTATTTAGTTTTAATATTCTTTTAGTTTTTGAAGCATGGTGTCACTTCATATTTGTAAATAATTGTATTTTAGATGGGGACACATTAGTTTGTGAGCAGCTGCTTCCTTTTTTTTATAATAAGTGGTAGCACATAGGATTCTATATCTACAACATCTAGCTACTGTACGTTCCTTGTTGGCATTTTTAGTTTTTTTTTGTTTCATAAATCCTTCCTGGCATTTTAATGCACCGGGATGGGACAGGTGCAGCATCAAGCCTTACTGCCTTCAATCTGTTAAGTCTATGGCAGGCTGTGGCTGGCCGGGGCTAAACACAGAACTGAGTGGCACTCGCACTTGGGGCCTTTGCATTGAGTAATGAATGCGCAGAACACAGGTATCCTGCATTAGGAAATAGGCCTTTGACTCACCAAGTAGAATCTGTTGCAACATCCCTTCCCTCAAATGAGTAAATGCGAGATCCAGGATTCATCTGTCCTTCTGAGCCAAAAAGGGCCTCCCAGTTGTCAAACAATGGTTCATCCTATAATACACAGACAATTGACACATACTATTGAAAATGTAAACAAATAAATGTTTCACGTAAAGGAAACCCTTCATACGAGCAATGTAGGGTTTTGATATCACTTTCTGATCTGATCACTTTATGAAAATGCTAGTTGCCTCATTGTCATGCTTAATTTCAGGCTCCAATACTTTAAGTCGAACTGAAGCCAGTGGTCACAGTAGTTCATTTATAGGCATGCACAGCCCATTATAAAACACTATAAGGCCCCTTTCACACTGACCTTTCCAATCAGGTCCGCCTGTCAGTTTTTCACATGGACCTGATCGGACGCTCCATTCAGCCTTATGAAGTGGCGGATGTCAGCGGTGACATGTCCGCTGACATCCGCCGATATCTGGTCCGATCCTGTTCGTGAAATCCAGACGAATGGTGATCCTATTTTCTATCCGTCTGGAGAATCGGATCGGATGAAAACGGACAGGTGGCCCGTTTTCATCCGATCTCCATAGAGGACAGCAGGGCTGTGACAGGTCCATCTCTGCACAGTGAGCGGAGACGGACCTCTCATCCGCCTGCTCAGCAGGGATCATCGATGATCGATAAGCCCATGTGAAAGGGACCTTATACAAACTGTTAAGTTGAAGTATATGTCAGGGCAAGAAATAAAAATATTCTTACATCTCTGCAATACATGCACATCTCCTCATGTTTTATCCCTCTTAAATGCTGCAAGTACAGAAAACTACCTGCTGGTTAGCCAGGAAATGAGTGCACTCCTAAATTCCTGTTTGGTTTGCAAACACAGTGCCTTTACTGCTCTGAAATCCCAAGGATCGTTGTCAGTCCTGCCCAGTTCTCCCTTGCTGGACTACAAAACTATGTCTGTCCTTATCCCTTACTGTCCTACTTCACATGCATACAGTGATTTCTTTCCCATCAAAACAATGTTGATGCCTCATTTTCCAAGAACCTGGCTACACAATGTGTAGGAAAAGTTCATTGGGAAGATGTAGTTCTGGGGGCCTGCCTACTTTAGTAGGAACTGACCTCCCAGCAGCTGTCCCTGTAAGAATTCTACAAGCCTGGTGATAATGTAATGGAGTAGTTTAAGCTTTTACTTGATAAAAAGAACATACAAAAAAATAATGCTGGGACATGTTCTAGACTAGAGCATCAATCACTTCTGGATCTCCAACCAGCTGCAAATCTGTTAACCTTATATAGTGTTTCTCAGCTTCCACAGTAACCCCCCCCCCCCTCCAACCTACCACGGTGGCCCACAGTGTCCCCAAAGAGCCCCCAACCTCACACAGTGTGCTGAAGAGCCTTTAGCACTCCATAATTCCCATAACCTCCAATAGTGTCCCACAGTGCCCCCAACACCCTCTAGAAACTACATCCTACAGGGCCAACACTTGGCCCCATCCAGAGCCTTCCAACATTTCAATGCATGTTTTGTATTCCCATAATTTTATAGTGTGTGTGTATAAGCTTTATTTAATTTTTTTACTCTTACAGCCTGGGAGGTTTTAGAAAAATATACCAGGCCCTGGTCTTAAAAAGGTTGAGAACCACAACTCTAGAGAAAGAGAGGAAGGTTTAAGTAATACCCGGGCATACCCTTTAATGATGCTCTCCCTTGCCTTTTAATGTGAAATTTGTCAGAGAGGTACAGTTATAATTCAGCTGTCACTATATACAAAGTTTGCTTCACTTCCATCCAATTCATGGGCAGCAACCACATACAGCCAGACTCACCCTGAGATTAACGATTGGCACAGACAGCCTGTCAGCTTTGCGAACAATACTGTACAGATCCTGAAGACGAGAAGAAAGGAACGCTCGGAATGTCCCGTGAAGTCCAGCTTTGCGGGCTTGTTCAAAGCACTGGAAGTCCACGCCACGTATGGAACGCATGCTGCCAGTTAGGGGTGCATTCAGAGCCACTAAGTGTAACTGCAATAAGAAATGCGACATGTAAATATGCAAACCAAAAAAAAAGAACCGAATAGAATGTGACAGTTTACAGCTTGTGCTTACCGCTGCCTGGTACTCCTGGTGTGTATGTACAGGAACATTGTCTTCTGGCTCCGGCTTGGGGAACACTGGAGGTGGTGGCTGCGGAGGACGGGGATTAACTGGTGGTGGTCTTTCATTCCTGGGAGGCTCATACTCATCTGTAGACTGATAGGATCCTGAGTCTCTGCTACCAGAAGGATAAATGACCACAGGAGGCTCTTTCGCAGCAATTTCATTACCCTGTAAGAAAAATGTTTCACTCATTAGCCAGTCACAGATAACTAAAGAATTAGGAACTAACATGAAAGGAGTGAGACCTACCTGACCATTGCCGGTTACATATTCTCCAAGCTAGAAAACACAAATGTAAACATTATTATTAAAGTCTAAAATACCATATACATATTCCCAGATGAAATGAAAATTCATATTTCCAAATACTGCAATGTACGGACATGAAATTGTTGGTCTGTTTAGAAAAAATGAATTGACATCACATTATAGACAATTACCAATTACAACAAGAATGTATGCAGAATAGCAGAAATCCTCTGGCTGGACACTGCTGATAAGTTGTTACAGGGCTGTGTAAAGCATCTCTGAATATGCAGGGGAGCCCAGATCTGCTTGGTCTACTTCCAAGACCTCTCCTGTACTGCACTAAGAAAGCCAAGCACCTGTGAGTCCTCCAACAACCTTCGAGTTACTTTTCCTCAGCTTGGGTGGGATCCAATCATGTGAACACAATCTATTCAGCAGCAATGCAGCAGCAGGGGGGGTTTGGGGGAGATTTACTAAAACTAGAGTGTGCAAAATCTGGTGCAGCTGTGCACAGAAACCAATCAGCTTCCAGGTTTTATTGTCAAAGCTTAATTGAACAAGGTGAAGTTAGAAGCTGATTGGCTACCATGCACAGCTGCACCAGATTCTGAGTGCTCCAGTTTTAGTAAATCGACCCCATTGTGTCTTTTGTTTAACCACTTCCATACTGGGCACTTAACCTCCCTGGCGGTATGATTCTTTCTGGAATTATGTACCAAAAGCGGTACAATTATTTTGCATGGAAATTTGGTGTTATGTATTATAGGCCTGCGATTCTTAGTAATTACTTACTTAAACCTGAGCAAACCAGAGTCTAGTAAACATCCCGGGTATGATAAATATGAAACACAAAATTATAAATTATAATATAATAAATAACTATAAATAATTATAAAAAATAGTAATATAATTATAATAAAAATTATTCAATAATGTAATCAAATCAAAAACACTGAAATTTGCTCAGTTGCAGAATTGTCGCTGTCATTAGATTTAGTGTTTGATGACGAATTTCCCCACAAATCGCTATCGCTCAATTCTGCGAGTGATTGTAATTTATTATCGCTGTTTTCTAGCTGGTCTAAAACCACTTTTGACATAAAGGGACACTTTTTTGGTTGCTATGGACAATCTCCAGTTTCCAGGCAGAAAGAATAGTTTTTATTATATAAAACTGCATGCAGGGCACTGGACAGACCACTAGGGACAAAGGGGGTGTGTAATTATTACATACAGTACTGTAATCTGTAAGATTACAGTATACTGTATGTATACTATGTGTTTACCTTTTTGAATTTGCCGCCCAGTTCTGCTCCCTTGCGCCGCTGCGGCTCGCAGGTAACGGAACTAGGAAGTCAGATGGGGTCGAAAGTGCCGACACTCGCCGGAGATCTCGCTGGCGATCACAGCAGAGGACATCATCGCTGGATCGCCAGGAGAAGGTAAGGAAACTCCGCTGTGAGCTCTGCAATGTCTACCCCGAGCGTGACTCGGGGTTACCGATCCTAGCATAAAAAAACAACCCCGAGCCACGCTCGGGATTACCGCTAGGGAGGTTAAACACCTTCCTGCCCAGACCAATTTTCAGCTTTCTGCGCTGTTGCACTTTGAATGACAATTGCGCGGTCATGCTACACTGTACCCAAACAAAATTTTTATCATTTTTTCCCCACAAATAGAGCTTTCTTTTGGTGGTATTTGATCACCTCTGGGATTTGTATTTTCTGCTAAAAAAAATAAAAAATGACCAAAAATTTTGAAAAAAAAAGTATTTTTTTGTTTCAGTTACAAAACTTTTTAAATATGTAAGTTTTCTCCTTCACTGATGGGGCTGCACTGATGGGCACCGATGAGCTGGCACCAATGAGGTGGCACTGATGAGGTGGCATTGATGGGCACTGATGATGGGCACTAATATGCCGCACTGATAGGTGGAACGGATAATCGGCACGGATGGGCACGGATAGGCGGCACAGATGGGCACGGATAGGCGGCACAGATGGGCACGGATAGGCGGCACGTATGGGCGCTGATAGGCGGCACGTATGGGCACTGATAGGCGGCATGAATGGGCACTGATAGGCGGCACAAATGGGCACTGATAGGCGACACTGATAGGTGGCACGGATGGGCATGGATGGGCACTGATAGGTGGCACGGATGGGCACTGATAGGTGGCACGGGTGGGCACTGATAGGCGGCACTGATGTACTGTAATGGATGCCAATCGGTGCCAAACAAAAATGCCTGCCAATCAGTGATGCCCATTGTGGGCACTGATTGGCATCCATTGTGGGCACTGATTGGCATCCATTAGGGGGCACTAACTAGCATCCCTGGTGGTCTAGGGTGGCATACCTGGTGCTGGCATGCTGGCATCCCTGGTGGTCCAGTGGCATCCCTGGTGGTCCAGTGGGGGCATCCTCGGGGGGGCTGTGCTGATAATCGATCAGCACAAACCCCCCCTGTGAGAGGAGCAGCCGATCGGCTCTCCTCTACTCGCGTCTGACAGACGCGAGTAAGGAAAAGCCGATGACCGGCTTTTCCTGTTTACACTGTGATCAGCCGTGATTGGACACAGCTGATCACGTGGTAAAGAGTCTCCGTCGGAGACTCTTTACCTAGATCGGAGTTGCGGGGTGTCAAACTGACACCCCGCAGCAACGATCGCCGCGATACCCCGGGGGCGCGCAGCGGCTCAAAATCCTGGGGGCGCGCAGCGGCTCAAAATCCTGAGGACGTCATATGACGTCCTGTCAGGATTTTGCAACCACGTCAATCCGCTATAGGGCGGGCGGCAAGTGGTTAAACTGGGAAGACCCCATTAAATGGGATGTGAGAAAGTTCAATTTACAACTAAGCCCTGGCTTTGTTTTGTATTAACCACTTCCCACCTGTAGGCTTTCATATGATGTCCTTAGGTTGAAGTGGTGATATCTGGATGATGCGTGTAACTACAGGCATCAACCAGATATTTGTTGTTTTCAGACGGTGATTCCCTCTAAAGCTCTGTTCACACCTAGGCGTTTTGCTTTCAGGCAGAAAGTCGCACGATTTTTGCCGCAATTTTGTACAGGTCAAAAGGTCACTAATGCAAAAAGCAGAAAAACTCCTGTAATCTGCCAAAAAAGAAACTCTCAGATGTGAGCAGGGGCCATTGAAATGAATGGGATTTGTCTTGTTGGGCGTTTTTAGAGCTGAGGCTTAAGCCTCGTACACACGACCGGTTTTCTCGTCAAGAAACGACAAGAAAACTGTTGGGAGAGCTTTCTTGCCGAGAAAACCGTTTTGTGTGTATGGTTTCTCGTCGAGAAAACTGTTGGGAATCTGTTTCCCGAAGAGAAAACCGGTCGTGTGTATGCTTTTCCGAGTCTTAAAAAATCGCGCATGCTCAGAATCAAGTATAAGACGGGAGCGCTCCTTCTGGTAAAACTAGCGTTCGTAATGGAGATAGCACATTTGTCACGCTAAAACAAACTGAAAGCGCGAATCGTCTCTCCTCAAACTTTTACTAACACGCGGTAACACGAGATCAACAACAGCAGCCCGAGGGGTGGCGCCATTGGAATCAAACTTCCCCTTTATACTGTGTTGTACGTGACCGCGCTTTACAACGATGAGATTTGGAATTGACAGTGTGTATGCAAGAAAAGCTTGACAAGAATCTCGTCAAGCTTGACAAGAATCTCGTCGAGAAAAACAACGTTTTTTTTTACGACGAGATTCTCGGTCGTGTGAACGAGGCTTAAGAGCAGAAAAATGCCCATAACTGCCTAGGTGTGAACAGAGCCTAATGTAAAAGCCACCCTAGTGGCTATTTAGCAGCTGGATTGTTTTTACAGACAGCGGGAGGGGACAGCGCAGGATTACCATAGAGCTGGCTGAGGACCGAATGGTCCTAGGCCATCTCTATGACCCTGGGAGATGTAAACACTGCCATTTTCCCCCTGGAAAGCAGGTGTAACATCATCTTCTAAATTCTACCCAAAAGATTGGGTTATATATTGTGTTTTTGTTGCATTAAAATTCATAAAATGTATTTTTTCCTAGGCATAACAAATTGCAACAACTGCCATTTTATTCTCCCGGGTCTGTGCTAACAAATATATATATACTGTTTGGGGGTTCTGACTTTGATTTATGATTTTTACATGTAGGAGAGAAATGTAAGAATTGGCCTGTGTGGAAAGTGGTTAGTATTCAGTTTTTTTAGCCTGCAGGTAGACAACCTGTTTTTTTCATGTCCTCCAGATCACCACTAGTGCTAACCCCTTCCCTGCCAGTGTCATTTATACAGTAATCAGTGCATTTTTTTTAGCTCTTATCGTTGTGTAAATGTCACTGCTCCTAAAAAAGTGTCAAAAGTGTCCGATCTGTCTGCCGCAATGTTGCAGTCCCGCTAAAAATCGCTGATCACCGCCATTACTAGTGAAAAAAAAGATTATAATAAAAATGCCATAAATCTATCCCCTATTTTGAAGACGCTATAACTTTTGCGCAAACCAATCAATATACGCTTTATTGCATTTTTTTTACCAAAACTATGTAGAATACATATTGGCTTAAACTGATGAAGAAATTCGTGTTTTTTTTATTTTTTGGGGAAATTTATTATAGCAAAAAGTAAAAAATATAGTTTTGTTTTCAAAATTGTCGGTCTTTTTTTGTTTATAGCGCAAAAAAAACGCAGAGGTGATCAAATACCACCAAAAGAAAGCTCTATTTGTGTGAAAAAAGGACGTAAATTTTGTTTGGGTACAGCATCGCATGACCGCGCAATGACACAGTGCCGTATTGCAAAAAATGGCCTTGTCATTAAGGGGGAAAATCTTCCGGGGCTGAAGTGGTTAACATGCAAATCACAAGTATGTGAAAACTTTTCAAAAACTAGAGAGAAATTATTGCCAATTGGTCTCTGTTTCTTCAGAATGTCGATACTTGAGTTCAACATAGGTAGCATTTGGTCAAAGGATGGTAAATAAACACTTCAATATTTGATTTTAATGCAAAACATTGATACTCACAAGAATCTTTCTGAAGCCATCTCTGACTCGTACATACAGATCTGCTGTTTCCAGCACTAGTACAATGGTCCCTTCCTGCAAGGACTGCCGCAGATTAATCATTGTCTGATACGTCTGCAATACTGTGGCCTAATGGAACAAGAAAGAGGGCATTTAAAAACAAATAGCATAGCATTATTTCTACATATAAGACATTCCTCAAGATGTAGACAGTGGGTGTTAATATCTGAACAATTTGTCACTTTTGTGAAGAAATTGTGGCACATATAGATGCGGATTAGAGGGCTGTGATCAATCAATGCCAAAGCTCCAAATGTCATTTTACCACTGATTAATGGGATTAAGGGGCTGTCTGAAGCTCTCATTAAGAAAGCCTGACTATGGCCGCCCTTTCCGCCCAGCTACTCCATGTACTACAGCTCTATGAATGAAACAGGACCTATGAATGGAGGACGGGAGGATGATGTATAGGTCCGCCCTCTCTATTCATAGATGACATTTCATTCATAGAAGCTGTAGTACGGCTTCTATGAATGGTGGAACCAAGCAAAAAGAGTTGGCATAGTCAGGCTAACTTGATGAGGACCTGTGACAGCCCCCTAGTTGTATTAACCCCTGTTGCACTGGAAAATTATGGTGGCAGGGATGGGGTGGGGAGGGGAATTTCAACTAAAATAAAAGGCATCGGCACAAGGGACACATCCTACTGGCTTTAAGTCCCTTGTGCTTATTTTTTTTTCTTTTGGCTACTCTCAGGATTTAATTTCACACATAGAAATTATTTTTGCATAAATTAATCACTGACTGATTGTTAGTTGGTTTCAATAGGTTACAACACCTTTTGCAATAATAACTGATATAAATTATTACTTTTCCATTTTAGGTCAAATAACTGTTTTATGAGATCAATGGTGATTCAGTTTTTAGTTCTCACCGAAGAATATCCTCCTGATCCTCCTTGAGGTCCAGGTGGCCCAGGGGGTCCTGGCGGTCCCGGAACGCTTAGAACTGCAATAAATGAAAACAATATTTTGCATTACTGCACTCATTTGTGTTGCTTGTAAAGTTACAGTTCCTCATCCGTTAATCAAATAGCCAAAGTTTTTTTGTGCTTGTTCAATACTAACCTGGTCTATTGGGCCCAGGTCCAGGGTATACCTGTTGTGCAGGAGCACCTGGAGGTCCTGGTGGCCCAGGTGGTCCTTGTCTTCCTTCATATCCTACACCAGCAGCTCCTGGTGGGCCACGTGGGCCGGGAGGACCTTGAATGCTGTCTCCTTTAGCACCCTGTACAGAGAATGTGTGACAAATTGTGAATATATATATATATATATATATATATATATATATATATATATATATATATATATATTGTGGGTGTACAGTGAAATCATGCTAGAGATGCGAAATATAACATACCAACATACCATATAAAGAATAACACAAACTGTGATAATGTATTTGATAAATGTGGATATTAATATGCTACCAAAATCTTTCAAATCTAAAACTGGAATGTTACGCATCTATATTTAGCCCTAGTCTGCCCATATATTGCCAAAGCTACAACTACCTATGTGAACTCTCCTTTTTTTCGTGGTTTCAAAAAATTTGGGACTGTCTGCCAAAACAGGGGCATATGGCAAGTATAGCTAACACATAATAGAGTCCACACTGTTCACTTACTGGCAGTCCAGGATATCCGGGGTTGCCGGGAGGTCCTGTAATTCCTCGACCATCGCCAACGCTAGGTTCTCCTTTTTCTCCTTTCTCCCCCTTAGTAAAAGAAGCAAAAATACTTTACAAGAGAGGCCAAAATACACATTTACTTGCTATAGGGCCTCTACAATTACTATTATGCCATGTCACCATGATTTATTACAGGCTCAACAAAGCAGTAAACTAAAGTTCTCAAATAATAGGGTAAAATAGAAGTGGAAACACAGACAGTCCAACTGACTGGATGAAACAAACACACATTACTTTTCACAAATATATTAATAATCAAATTTATAAGAAAATTTACACTATTAGCTTAATAATAAAATTCCAAGTTCTAATAGAGTTCTTGGCCATTTAAAGAAGGGTATCCCATTTTAATAAGTTATATTTACACTTTAGTTCAAATTCGATACTAACCACTTCACAAATGCCCACAGCTAATACTCAAATAAAGACCCTTTAGCCAAGCTACATTAATGGATAATCCTAGATGGGTGTTTCGTAACACATACAACTATACTCACCCTTCCAAAGGTACTGAAATCATATGGGAATGTTCCTGAAAAAATTGATAATAAAATAATTTTGGTGAGAAAAATTATTTTCCATCACATCTTAAACAGACATTACAGTTTGGTAGTTTTTGTCTGTTTTTATTGCGGTCTGTGCCCCTGTTAGGAAGATTCCCCCTCTCTATTTGTCCTGTTTACCATTATCTTCAAAAGAAAATCACAAAACGTGGGTTGTCCCCAGAAAAGTAATACCGTGTTTCCTCCCAAATAAGCCCGGGTCTTATATTAATTTTGGCAACAAAATACACAGTAGGGCTTATTTTCGGGGTAGGTCTTGCCATGTCTACTCTCCCCCACTCTCTTCCTGCCTGACAGGAATCCCCAGTGTGAACTGAGTTAAAATGCTTGTAAAATCCTATAATCCACTCTATTACAGTAGTATATAAAGTACAATGTGAGTGTTTCTGTAAAATAATTGTGCCAAATACCTTTGTTATAGCGCTGCTCTGTGCTTCTTTGACAAACCGGAGCTCTCTTCCCCGCAATTATATTACAGAAACACACACATTGTACATTATATACTACTGTAATAGAGTTGATTATAGGATTTTACAAGCATTTTAAATTAGGGCTTATTTTCGGGGTAGGGCTTATACTGCAGCCCTCCTGGAAAATAACGCTAGATCTTATTTTCGGGGTAGGTCTTACTTTTGGGGAAACACGGTAGAGAGGAGAACTTCCAATGGAGACACTAGATCCAGAATTCCCTTAATTTGCAGGGATTTCCTCTCACTTCTTGTTTTGGCTATGGGACCGGAAGGAAGGCAAATCTCCGCAATGGGACATAGATGGCAGAAGAATTAAAAGGGGTCAGAAATCCCTTATTCTATTATAAAAAAAAAAAAAAGTCTTGCCTATAGTTCTACTATAATGTGTTTTTAGTCCTAGTTACAGGAATAAACTTCAAGGGAAACCTGTGTTATCAACACTGTAAGCCAAGTAACATTGTACTGCAGGCACTATAAGGCACCTGCTCCTCACAAAACAGCACCACTGCCATCTCAAATCAGAAAACCTCTACACCCCTAATGCACAACATGTTGCTCTTTGACACTTTTTGTGCAGCCCTCAGAAACCCTATTTACATTAATCTGTGTTTTCCAATTTCCCTAAAATAGCAGTGATATATATTAGTCTCTATCTATCTATTAGTCTCATGTGTCTCAAGTCTATGACAACTTCCTGAAGCATGTCCCCAGTTTCCAACAACTACTATAGCATGTTCACAGTCTACACAAGCGCTTTAGAACACTAGCGCACTCAAAGCCCCCTATATCAAGAGCGCTGACCAGCACTATTCTACATAGCTACATACTGTACATGTACAAGACGTACAAGCACACTTCAAGCACAAGGCAATTCATGGTGTTTAGGCAACCTTCTGAAACAGGTCCAAGCACTATCACTTTGCGGGATGAGCAAGGTGCATATCTAGCCCTATTTGCATAGGAATCTGGGATGTTAGACATGGGCTATTGTGAAGGCATAAGTGGATACAATGGGGTTGATTTACTAAAGCCGCAGAGTGCAAAATCTCATGCAGCTCTGGAAGTTGGTCGGTTTATATGCAGAGCGGCACCAGATTTTGTGTGCACCAGTTTTAGTAAATCAACCCCAAAGTCTGTAATTTTGCCTCCTAGGATGATAGTACGGTATATTTTAAAGCAGAGTTCCACCCAAAAATTGAACTTCCGCTGTCCGGATATGCAGTAGGAAACCAGGCTGTGAAGCCGCAAGGCTTCACTTTCTGATTCCCTTACTAGCAATGCCGGTGCCTCCACCCGGAGCCGAGGGACGGGTCGGTTTCGGGTGATGATATCGCGGGCACCCTGGACACCTTTGTTTTATTATGTAGTTTTGTACCGTTTCTTGTTTTCTATTGCTGTGCTAGTTTTAATCCTGCTCTGCTGATCTCTGTGTATATTGTCAGCCTAAAGGCGATACAAAAATTGGAAGTAAAATTGCGCCCGACGAACGATCTGCCGATTTTCCGGTCATTAGTATGGTGCTTGCGACAGCCGATTCCGTTTTTTTTCGGACGACAAAAGCTGGATGTGCAGACTATAACATTTTTATCGTATTTGAACACAACGTCCGATTTTCGTTTAAATAGTATGGTTTTCATCCGAAAAAAAATGTAAGAGCTAGACTACGCATGCTCAGAAACGAAAGAATACATATAAAACTATTCAACACATTACGTCACTTTTGAAGTCGTATTCTATTGTATGAGAATTTTCGTATGGTGAGTAACCTCTTCACTTTCGACATGAGACTAGCATGCAACAAAAAACGGACGAACGTTCGTCCAAAAATCTGATCGTGTGTACGAGGCTTTAGTCTGCCTTGCACAGCTTGGTCTACTATGGACATTGGATTTTTCCTCTTTGCTTAACTACCTTATTTTATTCAGTGTTTGGCTTCTTTTCAACTCTTGCGTCCAACTGCTCAGTGCCTTTTCTTACTCACATTCCCACCATCAAAATCAATCCCCTTTTTTCACGCTAGTATCACAATCCAGGCAAAGTGATTGGGAAATGGCATAGGAATCTATTGCTCTAATGCTCTGTACACTTGGTACATTGCCCAATGACACCAGAAGAGTACAAAAAGTGACTAGGAAAAACATAATCCTTGCTTGCAGACCACAGTTTGAGTATCACTGGTCAACAGAAGTCTAAAAAACAATAAGCTTGAGTTTAAAAAAACACCATTCTCTCACTGTTAAAGCAAGAGAACCATCTGAATGTCATCTATAATCACTGTTCACTAAGATTCAGCTCCAATAAGATGCCAAGTTTTTACAGCTTCCATGGGCTAAAATTGTACATCCTGTCTTTCTCACAATTGTTACTACTGTTTGTTATTACCTGGTGGTCCAGCAGGGCCAACGTCTCCTTGATCACCTTTGGTTCCTGGAAGTCCTCTCTCGCCTTTCTGACCTATAATAACAACAACAATTAACTCTATTAAATAAAGGTTAAAGCTTTATAAGGAGGAATTAACCTATAGTAACAAAATGCAGTAATGTCAGGTACAGTAAATGTAGAATGACAAACCTGGATATCCTTGAGGCCCAGCAGCACGTGGATCACCATATACCTGAAAAAAAGTTTTTAATCATGAAAATGAATTTACATGTACGCTATATATTTAGCAACTGGTTCAAGGCTTGTCTGTGCTGCAGATTTTTACAAACAAATCAACCTATGCATTAATAGTTTTATTAAAACTTCAGAGATAATTGTTGAAGGCTAGACTTAGCTCAAAATCCTGATGCATCATTATATAGAATGGACAGCCACTTTAACGAGATTCATAACAAGACACTAAACCATGATACCTTCCTATATTTTATATTGTATTAGGCTTATAATACATGTAATACTACCAAATATGGTATCGTTGTGCAACCATATACTAATACATATTCCTGTGAGAACCATCACAATTCAGTGATCTGACATTAGAGCATAAAACATTATAAATAACAGCAAGCAAAGTCACAGGTCAAAGGCTGGGATAGGCAATTTACATGTTTCTTGGAAATTCCCTCTAAGCCTAACAGTGGTGTAGTGTGGGTTGTCAGCGCCCGGGGCAAGGCAAGTAATTTGCGCCCCCTAACCTGCGAACTTTTCGCACTCCCCAAGTCCCTTCCCTTCCTACAATAGTACTGACCTACCTGATTCCTACACTGACCACTACACTGACCTACCTGATTCCTACACTGACCACTACACTGACCTACCTGATTCTTACACTGACCACTACACTGACCTATCTGATTCCTATAATGACCACTACACAGACCTACCTGATTCCTACACTGACCACTACACTGACCTACCTTATCCCTACACTGACCTACCTGATTCCTACACTGATCACTACACTGAGCTACCTAATTCCTACACCACTACACTACACTGTCCACTACACACTACACTGCACACTACACACTAAACACTAAACTACTACACACTAAACACTACGCTACACACTAAACACTGCACACTACGCTACACACTAAACACAACACTAAACACTACACACTACACTGAACACTAAACACTAAACTACACACTACACTGCACACTACGCTACACACTAAACACTGCACACTACGCTACACACTACACACTACACTGAACACTACACACTAAACTACACACTACACTGCACACTACGCTACACACTAAACACTGCACACTACGCTACACACTAAACACTGCACACTACGCTACACACGAAACACTGCACACTACGCTACACACTAAACACTGCACACTACGAAACACACTAAACACTGCACACTACGAAACACACTAAACACTGCACACTACGAAACACACTAAACACTGCACACTACACTGCACACTACACTACACACTACACTACACACTATACTACACACTATACTGCACACTACACACTCCACTGCACACTCCACACTACACTGAACACTACACACTACGCTACACACGAAACACTGCACACTACGCTACACACTAAACACTGCACACTACGCTACATACTAAACACTGCACACTACGCTACACATTAAACACTGCACACTATGCTACACACTGCACACTACGAAACACACTAAACACTGCACACTACACACTACACTACACCACACACTACACACTACACTGAACACTACACACTACACTGAACATTACACACTAAACTACACACTACGCTACACACGAAACACTGCACACTATGCTACACACTAAACACTGCACACTACGCTATGCACTAAACACTCCACACTACGCTACACACTAAACACTCCACACTATGCTACACACTACGTCACACACTAAACACTGCACACTACGCTACACACTAAACACTGCACACTACGCTACACACTAAACAATGCACACTAAACACTACACTACACTGCACACTACACACTGCACTGAACACTACACACTACACTACACTGAACACTACACTGCACACTGAACACTACACACTACACTGCACTGAACACTAAACTGACTGACTGGCTGCTCCCTCTCCCCAGACCATGTCCACTCCCCCCAGCAGGCCAGCGACATGACTCACGAGGGAGTCTCTCACTCACCTGCTTTTCTTCCATGATCTGCTCTGCAGTCTGTCACACTGCCAGACTGCCGGCCACAACAGGAAATGATCTGGTATCCGGACCGGACCCCGGAGGAGGAGGGGGGACAGCGGCGGTGGCTCACAGCTAAGTGGAGGCCAGCCCCGCTCACCAGTGATCGAATACAGGTCAGCCCCGCCGCTACACATGACCCCATTCGCCCAATAACAGGGCGCCAGGGTCCATTCTGCGGCGGAACATGGTGGCCAAAGCCCGGAGGCACTGGAAATAAAAATTAGGAGGATGGAGCCGGGGACACAAACATTGAAGCGGGATTGCGCCCCCCCAAATGTTGCGCCCGGGGCCACGGCACCCCTCGCACCCCCCACGCTACGCCAGTGAAGCCTAAATGTCTTACAATATAGCAGGGTAAGATAATAACACAACTTACTGCTTGCCCTGGAAGACCAGGAGGGCCGGGAGGACCTGGTGGCCCCTAAATTAAAAAGAAAAAGACATTTGTTATGAAAAATGAAACAGGTCTAAGTCAAATAGTCTTCATTAACTGCCTCATCAATATAGAAAACATACCCTAATTCCATAGCCAGTAGGATCAGCAGTTTCTCCCTTCTCTCCCTTAAGTCCATTCACACCAGGACGACCCTGAAAAACAAAAAGCATAAATAACTTCTTTTTTTGTCTGTATTAGACAATGGGAGGACACCACCACATCAGTAAGCATAAAGTGCAAACACAGACAGCGGTAATGGTCAAAGGCATTATTCTGGTGGAGATGGGGCAATTATCTGCTTTGACCGTGTCAGGAAAGGCTTCACCCGCTGGTGGCGCTGTTGGTCCTATGGATTGCAGTACTAGTGTCCACCAGCAGGTGTCCTCTTGCAGCCAGTATCTTTGATAGAGGATCTTACCTGCTGGTGGTAATGCCTGATCCATGGGCCGTAGTACTGGCGTCCACCAGCGGGTGTATTCTGGCAGTGTGGGGCAGGCAGCACTTACTCCGCTCAGCTGTCACATGAGGACAATCATTGCAGTCCACACAGTCTGGTCAACTAATTCCCTGACAGACCGTTGGTTTAATCTGCTGATAAATTCCAGAAGTATATCTTATAAAATCCATTAGAATTGTTATCACTAAGTGTTGAGTTTTTGTTGAGGCTTTCTCTAATGCTTTTTGAACTTTAAGACCCTTTTCACACTGGGGAAGTGCGGGCGTGCGAGCGTTAGCGGTAAAGCGCGCTAGTTTTAGCGGCGCTTTACCGCTATTTACCAGTTTGGCGCCGCTAGCGGGGCGCTTTTAACCCCCTAAAGGGGTAAAAAAGGGGTTATCACTGTTTTCAAAGCACTTTTAAGGCACTTTGAAAGCGGCGTCCATTCATTTCAATGGGCAGGGGCAGTGGAGGATCGATGTATACATCGCTCCAGCACTGCCCCAAAGATGCTGCTTGCAGGACTTTTTTACCTGTCCTGCAAGCGCACTGCCCCAGTGTGAAAATACACAGGCTTTCATACTGGGGCTGCAGAAAAGGCAGTTTACAGGTGCTTTACGGGCGTTATTTTTAGCGCAAAAACGCCTGTAAAGCACCTCGGTGTGAAAGGGGGCTTAGAGGTTGGTCTAACATTAACTTTAATACCTATCTTTTGCTTATATTTAATGACAACAGCTTTTAGCTAACATTTCTAAAAAGGGGAGTGATTAAAGAATGTGAAAAGAGGGAACAAATAAGGATAAGCAAATAAATATACAGCAGAAGTAGAGAAAATTTGGTGTAGAAGATATAATGAAGAGCATTTAAAAAATAAAGTAGCTAAGGGAATTGACAGCGGAAAAAATAAAATTATGGGTGGAAAAAGAGAACATACTTAGCAATAAAAACCAAAAAAGGTGATGGACTGAAAAAACAGAAATGAGGGACCAAGGGCTACAAAAAAAGGTATAAGAAAAACAGAAGGGAAATTAAAGGGATTGTAAAGTCTCTTTTTTTTCCTATAAAAATAACAAACATGTTATACTTACCTGCTCTGTTGCAGTGGATTTGCACAGAACAGCCTGGATCCTCCTCTTCTCGGGTCTCTCTTCTGCGATCCTGGCCCCTCCCTCCTGTTCAGTGCCCCCACAGCAAGCAGCTTGCTATGGGGGCACCCGAGCTGAGTCACACCTCCCTGTGTCCATTCAGACATGGAGTCTCTACCTGGCCCTGCCCCCTCTCTCCCCTGATTGGGTAGCTGACTTTGATTGACAGCAGTGGGAGCCAATGGTGCCGCTGCTGTGTCTCAGCCAATCAGGCAGGAGAATCTGGATGGCTGAGACACTTATGGACATTGCTGGACAGAGAGGGACCTCATATAAGTGTTAGGGGGCTGCTGCACACAGAAGGCGGACCATGTGATGCAAAAAAGATAACCATATAGAGAGGGGAACTATGTTTTTATTTAATTAAAGAACATAGGATTGTATTGATATAAAAAGTTAAAAATGAAAATGAAAGAAAAAAAACATAGGCATGAGAAAGGAAAAATGGAGAACATATTCATGGCAAGAACCAAACCTAAAAGGTATAATTACTGTATTGCATATTATACTCACAGGTCTTCCAGGGAATCCAATTTCTCCTTTCTGTCCAGAAGGACCCTGGTGACACAAGAATGTATCATAGACATTTTAAACCTACTATTTCTCCTTCTAACAATAATTTTTTTTTCCTATGTTTAGAATATATGCACTTACCACTGGTCCCATAGGTCCAACAGGGCCTCTTGGTCCTGTATCACCCTGGAATACAAGCACACGTTTATACATCAAAGTATGGGCTAACTTGTAGTATTGCTGTACAGATATTCAGAGTATTTATTTGGATATATACTGCAAACAGATATTATGCAAGTAAAGCATTTAAAAACATTGAAGAAATCCAGTATATAAATATACCCTAATGTGTGACTGAAGAAGACACATTACACTGTAAGCTTCATTGGGATTGCAATAAATAACTCTAATGTATCTAACTATTGCCATGATATGTAACAGTCTCCAGATAATGTTGTCTTCTTTGCACTGAAGGCCACGGGAGGAACTGTAGACATATTAGATCATATGATTGCTATGGACCCCAGAAGGTCAGGGGGTACAGAACTGTTTGGATACATAGTGATTTATACAGGGAGCAACAGCATTTGGCAAACAATCTTGGATAAAATGAAAATGAATATATATATAATGAATGTTTCCTTTTCTATAATGCATAACTCTCCGGCTTACACAATCCAACTCCATCTTACCTTCCCTCCTCCAGTAAATAGTGAACCATCAGGGCCCAGGATCCTTCCTGCCTCTCCCTTATCTCCCTAGAGTAAAAGGGATTAGTTTATTATTTATTTTACATACCATCTATTCCATGACTGCAACATGATAAAAACACAACAATATTTATTTGGAAAGTAGTTGGAAAAATGTTGCATAAATTGTACCAACCGCTTGTGGATATGAGAAATGTTTTCTGTATTTTTTGTTACAAGATTACCATTGAATGCATTGTTTTTTGAGAGTACCATTTCATTAATAGAAATTACTGTTTGATGATGGCCACCCACAATCCCATTCTGTGTATTGTATTATTGCACATTTTCAGAAAAGCAGTAAAGAAGGATGGATTTGAGAGTGCAAAAAAGGCTGCAACATTCCGCACTGGGTAAGTGTGCATCTTGAGTCCACAACACGGTGTAAACTGATTACTGTGTTGCAGTGTGGTGGGCTAGGGCAATTTTTTTTTACTTTTTCTTAATCTGCAAATGTGTGCTCAAAAATTTGCCTATTCTTAAATAAATGCTCACCTTCAGTCCAGGCAGTCCTGGGTAACCCTGTTCCCCTGTCTCTCCTTTGTATCCTCTAGTACCCTGGAAACACAGTTAATACACAATCAGAAGAGACATTCTCAATGGATATTGTATAACATGCATAATGGATGTGTATAACATCTATCTGAAACTAAAGTTGGCTTGCTTGGGGCAATGCACTTCCTGAAACTTCAGAAACAGAATTTACAATAAGAAATGTAGACACTCACCACTGTAGCATAAAGGTGGTACATTTTATATTAAATGCTTTTGTTTTAGGCCAATCAAGACAGAGTACCAGTTTTCTGGGTACCCTAGTGGGTACTTCTATGTTCAGAAGGTACGTCTGCTTTTAGAGTAAATTTATCATAAAAGTTGAGCGTTAGCTAATATTAATTACCCAAGAATTTCAATTATTTAAAAACATATTGGAGTGTTTGGGTGATTAATCTATGTGGCTTTGGTATGATGTATGTTGCCTCTAATTTTCTAAAGGCCACACACACTTGGAGCATATATTTGTATGAATGCAGTCAATATTTTCTGTAAGTTTTTACATTACACATTGCCCACCCCTTTTATGTAAATGCAATGAAACCACTTAACATGACTTATTAATATGTAGTCCTCCCTATGTACCATGCAAAAGTTACATTTCAGACATGCTCACCTCTCCTATTCCACCAATGATATCCTGAAATGGAAGACATAACATGAAATCACTTAAACACATACAGTATATTAATAGTACAAACACAAATATAAATAGGTGGAAACAAGATACATGCACAATATACATAATACATCACAATAGAATCAAACAATTCTGCTTACTGAGCCATCAGATGATCTGTAAATGATTTGCCCAGGAGGTCCGGGTGGTCCAGGAATTCCAACTCCATCACGGCCTGGCTCTCCCTACAAGTATTGTAATACATTAGTGTAACCAAAACCTTCCAATCACTTGAAAAAGATAAAACAAAATTCTACTGCATTTCCACTATGGGGGACTATAAGACCCCTTTCACACTGAGGGCGTATTGCAGGCGCTATAGCGTTAAAAACAGCGCCTGCAATCTGCCCTCAAACAGTTGCTCCATTGTCTCCAGTGTGGAAGCCCGAGGGCTTTCACACTGCAGCGTTGCGCTAGCAGGACGGTAAAAAAAGTCCTGCTAGCCGCATCTTTGGAACGGTGAAGGAGCGGTGTGTTTACCACTCCTCCACCGCTCCTGCCCATTGAAATCAATGGGACAGCACATACTGCCCGCAATGCGCTGCTTCAGCAGCGCATTGCGGGTGGTTTTAACCCTTTATCGGCCACTAGCGGGGGTTAAAAGCACCCCGCTAGCAGCCGAAATGCGCCGCAAACCTGCCCATAGCGTCTGCGGTAAAAATAGTGGCGTTTTACCGCCGACGCTATGGGTGGCTCAGTGTGAAAGGGGTCTTAAGGTTACTCTCATTTTCATTCTGCTGTTGTAGCCATCAAGCTGTGGCTCAAAGCTCTTGGATCCCTATAAGGTTGCCGTGTTGTAACCAGTCTGAACACTTGCTGCTTTAGACATCTCCAATAACCATGGAGTGTTCTATAAATCCATTCAAATATTTAGGTATTATTAACAAAGAATTTCCAGTGTCCCAAATATACCTAATGCAGTTTATCATTTCAGTGTGACCCAGGAGCACAGTGGTTAATGATCTATTTTCTACAGCTGGAAGATGGCAGCATTCTACAGCTTCTTATGTGTATTTCCCTCATTTCCTGCACACTAAACTTTAAAGTATAACTAAAGACAAAACTTTGGAGAGGGATTAGAACACTTGTCCATTTTTATCACTGTCTGTGCCCCCATTATGGAGATTTACCCTCTCTATTTTTCCTGTTTACCATTACCAGTGAAAGTAAAAGAAAATTCAGGATTTTGGGTTGTTCCCAGAAAAGTAATAGTGGGGAAATCTTCCAATGGGGACACTAGTTCTGGTGGCCTGAGGGTCCCCAAGGAATTCCCTTAATTTTTAGGGATTTCCTCTCACTTCCTGTTTTGGCAATGAGACAGGAAGTGAAGCTTAATCTCCCAAGTGGGGCACAGGTGGCAAAAAAATAAACCAACAGGGGTTATAACTAGGGTTACACTGATACCGATACTAGTATTGGTATCGGCGTTGATACCAAGCATTTGCACGAGTACTCGTGCAAATGCTCCGATGCTTGACCTGATACTTAGGCAGCCTCAGGGGTGATCAGTGCGGCGGTGGGGGGAGTTACAAGCACTGATCTCTCTGTATAGCTTTTCTGATAGCCGCTTCTCCTCCTCTCCCTCCTGAGGCTGTCAGGGAGATTGGTACTTGTAACTGCCCTCACTGCCGCACAGATCACCTCCCGCTGCCTCTCCCTCTGGCTTCTCACCGACCCCGGAATGGATCCCTCCTGGCAGTGCTCCGTGCTGTCGTGCTCCTGCTCCTGTTCCAGGACACCTCTGACTTTTTGTGCAGTTTCCACTTTACAGGCCCACTTTAAGAACTTTTAGGCTCTGTTCACATCTAGGCGTTGCTATTTTACAGGCGTTTTTCAGGTGTTTTTTTTTTGTCATTTTTGCAAAGTTTTGCAGAGCTTTTGTACAGGCGTTTTCAAGGTGAAACGGTCACCAATGTGTAATCTGCCAAAAAAGAAGCTTGTGTACTTTTTTGAGCGACGGGTGTTTTGCTTCAGGCGACAGAACACTCAGATGTCAACAAGGGCCATTGAAATGAATGGGAATTGTCTTGTTGGGCATTTTTAAAGCTGAGGCTTACAGCAGAAAAACACCCAAAAACGCCTAAGTCCCCTTTCACACGGAAGGTCCGCTCAGGTCCGCCTGTCAGTTTTTTAGGCGGACCTGGACGGACGCTCCATGTAGCCCTATGGAGCCACGGATGTCAGCGGTGACATGTCCGCTGACATCCGCTCCGCCAAAGTGTGACGGAGGAAAACCCTATTTTTCCTTCCGTCGGCGGAGCGGATCGGATGAACACGGACAGACGGTCCGTGTTCATCCGATCTCCCCATAGGGGAGAGCGCCGCTCTGACAGGGCGGTCCCTGCACAGTGTGCGGGGACCGGCCAGTCATCCGCCGGCTCAGCGGGGATCAACGGAGCGATCCCCGCTGAGCAAGCGGAGCTTCACGGGGCGGATCTTCACGGATCCGTCCCGTGTGAAAGAGCCCTAAGTGTGAACAGAGCCCTACTGTTGTTTAGCTAGGCTCAGAAGAAAATAGATCTGCTGATGCTTACCCGTTCTCCTTGATCACCTCTGTTTCCCTTTGGACCCTTTGAAGAAAGAATATGTTATTGAAATTGAATATCTTTAAATAGTTTATAGGTTTAAATTTGGGAAACTAAGTAGGACTGGGAATATAACATTCTAAAGAGGAAAATCAACAAATATACAATGATATGATACAAATGAAGAATAAATGGCTGTAGCAGACGACATGAAAGTTTGTAAGAAAATGAATGCAAGATTAATAGGAAGGTATGAGCACATGAAAACCCAATAATAAATAAAATTAAAAAATAAAATTAAAAACCACAAAATGGGAGACAGAAAATGAACTGAGGAGTTGTAATTCTAAGGAGAAAAATCTACAACTATACAATGATATGATACAAATGAAGAATAAATGGCTGTAGCAGACGACATGAAAGTTTGTAAGAAAATGAATGCAAGAGGTATAGGCAGGTATGAGCACATGAAAACCCAATAATAAATAAAATAAAATAAAATAAATAACACAAAATAGGAGACAGAAAATGAACTGAGGAATTGTATGTGATAAGCAGCAGTATATTTGTCCTTTTGATTCTTGGCATCTATTTACAGCAATGTTACAAAGAGACACATTACTTTGGCAAAGATCCCCACTGTGACAGAGTCAGTGCAGATAAAGATACTGAAGAACATACAAAGGAGGTAGATTTCAGTATTGATATTCCAGCATTTACCTCAGGACCAGGGAATCCATCCAGTCCAGGTCTTCCATCCAAACCAGGAATTCCTCGATCCCCCTGATACAAGCAAGAGTTAGATCTCATTAGAAGCAGCACCAATACATTACTTATTATCACATGACTCCATTTCTCATCAATGGCCATGCTAATAAAGACCTGATCACTGTAACCATTGGGAAAGGGTGACACAGATAACATTGCTCTATTCATTAATGATTTAGATTTATTCACTCAGATTTTGATGGGTTCACTTATTTTCCCAATGATACCAGCCTGGAATGGGCATTTTTAAAGAAAAACTCCAGCCAAACCTATTAAGATAAAAATAAATAGCCCAATAAAAGATAAAATAACCCAAAAAAAACTTTTGCTGCAATATTCGGTGCAAACCAGAAATCTCTGCCAAAATACCTTTTGCTGCCACTAGATGTCCTCAGTCGGACAGCCAGCATCATTTAACCCATCTCCTGTAAGCCCAGGTCGTCCTGGCTTGATATACACTTTAGAGCAGGGGTCTCAAACTGGCGGCCCTCCAGCTGTTGCGAAACTATAGGTCCCATGAGGCATTGCAAGACTTGGTAGTTACAAGCATGACGACCTTTAGGCACAGGCATGATGGGACTTGTAGTTCCGCAACAGCTGGAGGTCCACCCGTTTGAGACCCCTGCTTTAGAGCCTTACCTTCAGTCTTTTATTGCACAATGTGAGCTCTACACAGTGTGCATTAAAAGCTGCAGTCTGTTAGATAGAGCTTGGCTCATTTCCTGACTGGAGGATACCTAGCATCATTTAGCTCCTTCCTCCCCAGAATTTCAGTTCTTTCAACCATGGAGGATCAGCATCACATGTGGGTATTATCTAGGGCTTTCTTTATGCAAATACAGTCTGCCTAGAACGCCTGTTCCTCCAGACTGATATGCACCCATTAAGGCATTTTGATATTTGCACAACTCTTCCCAAGAGCTTGCCCATTGCTTGCATTAAGGCTTAGGGTTCTTGAGAGAAGATGAGATCTGATGTTTTCAGGAAGCTACATACAGTGCCTTGCCCACCAGCCATAATCTACCTACATTGCATATAGAAGCCCAGTGACCCACTGACAACAACACTAAAGCAGGCCATAGATGACTTGATTTTCTTTCCTTACGCCACTTGATTTCCCCTTCAACACATTCAATGCTGATGGGGGAATGCCTCCTACAGCACTATTGTGTTTTGTCAGGAGCCTTCCCGGCCTGCAGAACACATTGACTACTGCCAAAAATCCAAAATGCTGGTTATACCCAAGCCGATCGATGGAACGACTTGGGTACAGGCAGTCTGCCCATATATGGATTGAAATTAAGCCAGTCCCTGCTGAATTTCTATGCACGTATGGCAGACTTAGTGATTCTAAAGGCAGAAGGTTTTTTTATCTTAATGCATTCTATGCATTAAGATAAAAAGACCTTCAGTGTGCAGCAGCCCCCCTCGGCCCCCCTAATACTTACCCTAGCCCCCTCTCTATCCAGCGATGTACACAAGTGCCTCGGCCGTCCTTGGACTGTCCCTCATGATTGGCTGAGACACAGCAGCAGCGCCATTTGCTTCTGCTGCTGTTAATCAAAGTCAGTTAGCCAATCAGGAGAGAGAGGGGGCGGGGTCGAACCGCAGCTCTGTGTCTGAATGGCTCGGGTGCCCCCATAGCAGGCGGCTTGCTGTGGGGGCACTCGGCAAGAGGGAGGGGCCAAGAGTACCAGCAAGGGACTCGAGAAGAGGAGGGTCTGGGCTGCTCTGTGCAAAACCACTACACAGAGGAGGTAAGTATAACATGTCTGTTATTTTTAGAGAAAAAATTAGACTTTAGTATCACTGTAAGTTTAAAATAAGGTATGTAAAAAATGTTGTTGGCATATTAATGAAGAGGGGGGGGGGGAGGAACCAGGGAAGGCAAATATAAGCAGATTAAACCTGAGCTTTAACAGTTTATATGTATGGCAAAAATGAAATCTAAATAGCCACTATCTTATAATGATACGTTGTCATAATGAGCTACCTTTGGTCCTGAGATTCCTGGAAATCCTGCATCTCCCTGTGGGGAAAAGAGCATAAAAATGACTCGCATATTATGTATCTACCCAATAAAGGTCATTGCTATAAAGTGCATATCAGGCTCACATCACCCTGCCCTGCGGACTCGGCCTTGATCAATAGTAAACATATTGAACTTTGAAAAAGCAGCTGTGTGCAGTCAAATTTAACAAAGACAGGCCAAATCACTCCCCACAATGTTCACACATTCCTCACACACTGAGTAATGAGAAAATAATTCTGACCTTTTCCCCAGGAATTCCAGGCCTTCCCTGATAAATGAAAGTTTGGAGAAGCATGTTAGATCATATGAAGAATAAGATTAAAATTGCCTAAGATTAACAAAATTTATCATAATTTTCCAACATCATATCTTCATCAAAGATGAATTCCACCCAATACAAACATTTCCATTGAAAGAAAACCTGTGCTGAGATATATATAGGGGCTGCCATTGCTGATGGCCCCTCCTGAAAATGCTAGCTGCCTGGCTGTATTTGACTCCAGTCCTTTCTGTGTCACCAAATCCGGAGCAAGCATTCAGCCAGGAGTGATAACTCCACATTTATTTACCAGTTCCTAGTTAGTGTCCTAGAAAGTAATGTGGATAGTGGATCAGTATCAAAGCCAGGCAACAAGCACATTCAGAAGGAAAGGTTAGCTATGGCAGATCTCCATATTTCTTAACAACAGGCAAAATAAAAGTTGCACTGTTGACTGTAAGCAGCCAAAAGGTCTTTGTGTCTGCTCTCATTTTTCCACTGCAGCTTAGGAAATGATAAGAAAGATATGAATGGGCATTACAGATCTTTTCCTTTTAGACACTTTTGACATGCAAGGCTTACAGCGGATATAAAAAGTCTACACACCCCTGGCAAAATGTCAGGTTTCTGTAATGTAAAAAAAGGAGACAAAGATAAATAATTTGAGAACTTTTTCCACCTTTAACCACTTCAGCCCCGAACCATTTCTCTGGCCAAAGACCAGGCCACTTTTTGCGATTCGGCACTGCGTCGCTTTAACTGACAATTGCGCGGTTGAGCAACGTGTCTACCAAACAAAATTGACCTTTTTTTTCCCCACAAATAGATATTTGATCACCTCTGCGGTTTTTATTTTTTGCACTATAAACAAAAATAGAGCAACAATTTTGAAAAAAATTCAATATTTTTTACTTTTTGCTATAATAAATATCCCCAAAAAATATATAAAAAAACTTTTTTTTTCCCTCAGTTTAGGCTGATACATATTCTTCTACATATTTTTGGTAAAAAAATCACAATAAGCGTTTATTGATTGGTTTGCGCAAACGTTATACAAAATAGAGGTTAGTTTTATGGCATTTTTATGAATCTTTTTTTTTTTTACTAGTAATGGCGGCGATCAGCGATTTTTATCGTGACTGCGACATTATGGCGGACACATCGGACACTTTTGACACCATTTTGGGACCATTGTTATTTTTACAGCAATCAGTGCTATAAAAATGCACTGATTACTGTAAAAATTA
Source organism: Rana muscosa (assembly GCA_029206835.1). Lineage (NCBI taxonomy): Eukaryota > Metazoa > Chordata > Amphibia > Anura > Ranidae > Rana > Rana muscosa. The sequence goes on from CM055127.1 coordinate 364,775,015, forward strand.
CACTGGCAGTGAATGGGTTAACCTGTAGGGGGCGCTGAAGGGGTTAAGTGTGACCTAGGGAGTGCTTCTAACTGTTAGGGGGCGTGGCTTGCCGTGACATGTCACTGATCGCTGTTCCCGATGACAGGGAGCAGACGATCAGTGACATGTCAGGGGAAGGACGGGGAGATGTTGTGTTTACACTGACATTTCCCCGTTCGTCAGCTCTGTGACCCGATCGCGGGACACCGGCGGACATCGAGTCTGCGGATCCCACGGGCACGGTCACATGGTTTGCGACAGGGTCGCAAGCGTGCCGCCGGCTGCGCACGCGCGACCACACAGCTCGCAAATTAAAGGGGACGTATATATATGCCGATTTGCGCAGCCGTGCCATTCTGTCAACGTATAAGTTCGTGCGGCGGTCAGGAAGCGGTTAAAGTGACCTATAAACTGTACAACTCAATTAAAAAACAAACTGGAATCTTTTAGGTGGGGAAGTAAAATAAAAAACTAAAATATTGTGGTTGCATAAGTGTGCACACCCTATTATAACTGGGGATGTAGCTCTGTTCAGAATTAAGCAATCAGATTCGTACTGACTCCTATTTAACATAAGTTTGAATGTGATCTGCCATCATTTAAAGTGCCTCTGATTTACCCCAAATAAAGTTCAGTTGTTCAAGTAGGTCTTTCCTGACATTTTCTTAGTCGCATCCTACAGCAAATGTCATGGTCCGCACAGACCTTCCAAAGCATTAGAGGGATCTCATTGTTAAAAGGCATCAGTCAAGAGAAGGGTACAAAATAATTGCCAAGGCATCATTAGATATACCATGGAACACAGAGAATACAGTCATCATCAAGTGGAGAAAATATGGCACAACAGTGACATTACCAAGAACTGGATGTCCCTCCAAAATTGATGAAAAGACAAGAAGAAAACTGTTCAGGGAGAGGCATACAGCAACATTAAAGGAGCAGCAGAAATATCTGGAAAGTACTGGCTATGTGGTACATGTGACAAAAATCTCCCGTATTCTTCCTATGTCTGGGCTATGGGGTAGAGTGGCGTGGCGGATGCCTTTTCTTACGAAGAAAAACATCCAAGCCTGGCTAAATTTTGCAAAAACACATCTGAAGTCTCCCAAAAGCATGTGGGAAAATGTGTTATGGTCTGATGAAACCAAGGTTTAACTTTTTGGCCATAATTCCAAAAGATATGTTTGGCAAAAAAACAACACTACACATCACCAAAAGAACACCATACCCACAGTGAAGCATGGTGGTGGCAGCATCATGCTTTGGGGCTGTTTTTCTTCAGCTGCAACAGGGGCCTTAGTCAAGGTAGAGGGAATTATGACCAGTTCCAAATACCAGTCAATATTGGCACAAAACTTCAAGGGTTCTGCTAGAAAGCTGAACATGAAGAGGAACTTCATCTTTCAGCATGACAACGACCCAAAGTATCCATCCAAATCAACAAAGAAATGGCTTCACCAGAAAAAAATTAATGTTTTGGAATGGCCCAGCCACAGCCCAGACCTGAATCCCATTGAAAATCTGTGGGGTGATCTGAAGAGGGCTGTGCACAGGAGATGCCCTCACAATCTGACAGATTTGAAATGTTTTTGCAAAGAAGGGAGGGAAAATATTGCCAAGTCAAGATGTGCCTTGATGATAGACTCATACCCAAAAATACTGAGTGCTGTAATAAAATCAAAAGGTGCTTCAACAAAGTATTAGTTTAAGGGTGTGCATACTTATGCAACCTTAAAGTTTTCAGTTTGTTGTTCAATTGAGTTGTACAGTTTATAGGTCACATTAAAGGTGAAAAAAGTTCTAAAATGATTTATCTTTGTTTTATTTTTTTACATCAAAGAAACCTGACATTTTAACAGGGGTGTGTAGACTTTTTATATACACTGTACATGCAGTAAAACAATCCTATACAAAATCATATTAGGTCAAATAAGGCCTACATGCAATACAGCAATCATATACAAAATCTTCTTAGGTCAAATAAATCCATAGTAGGTCTAAAGAATTAAATTGCAACAGTTGCCCAAACTTTGGAACACCTATCTACCTACCTATCTCTGTTTAGAGATTCATCCTCTCTATGACCTGGTAACCATTATCACCGAGAGTAAAAAAGAACAAAAAATCTAAATTTTGAGTTTGAGTCACCATAACTAGAAAAGAGGGGAAATCATCCACTGGAGACATTAGTTCTGATGGCAACCAGGAAGGCCCTCACTTTGGAGGGATTTTCTCTCATTTGTCACTGTGGCTATGGGACAGGAAATGAAGGGAAATCTCCCCAACAGGATACAGTTGGTAAGAAAATTATAGGGGTTTGGCTTTATTCCTACTTTAAACCTTTTTTTTTTTGTATTTATAAGCCTTTATGAAATCACTAACTGCAGATTCCATATCACTTTCCCTGCTAATAATATTATAGCGTTTAGATTCAATTACAATGTGACAATCTGCCTTTCTATTTTCTCTAAGCATTCATTTTGTATGAAAGGCGGCAGCAATGACGACAATCTGGCCTGCAAATAATACAAATTAGCAATGGAAGTCAAAAAGTAGATAATATGCACTGTGGATGTATCTAATACTAATCATTTATAAAGCCGTTAATATGACATTCTCCATACATTCTCTGCTAGTGAATCTTTCAGGTGCATCCATTTTAAAGTGGTTTAAGCCCATGTTCAAACTGCTGCGGGATTGAAATCATGTGAGTTCAGGTGATTTCAGCATGATTTAATTCCTGCATGTCAGTCCGATGATTTCAGAGACATCTGTGCGGTTTCCTGCACAGATGTCTATTGAAATTGCACCTGAAATCGCCAAAAGTAGTACAGAAATGACTTTTGGGAATCGGTGCGGCGACGCAAAGTCGGCGCTGCACGGATTCAGATGGTTCCATTGCAGGCAATAGCCGCTGATTTGGCATGCGATTTGACATGTCAAATCCCATCAATGTGAACCAGGGCTAAACCTCTGAAATGAAAATTAACAGAGCATATCCCTCTATGGTGTGTACTTGCCTCCAATCCAAAGCACCAAGTGTGATCTCTGTCTCCTCTCTCTTTCTTTTTCTATCTGCATTACTCACTTCTGACAGGTTATCCTGACACTACAGAATCCTGGGGGATGGCCTCTTTCCCCCTCCAGCACACAGGAGGTGATTGACAGCCTCAGCCGTGCATGTTTTCCTACGAAACTGTGTAGAGGGGTGTGTGTCTATTCCCTCCACTCAGGTCTTAGATTACACTCAGCTCCCTGGTCTATAATGTCCTGTGTGTGACATCAGATCCCTACCCTCCTGTCTGCTGTAATTGAGAAAAAGCCTTTGATCTGTGTGTTTTATGAAGCTGTAGAGAAGCGAGGGCTGTAGATAAACAAGTACAGCCTATGTAGGAGGATTTGTTTCATCTCTCTGTATCATCTGAGGTTTGTCACTTCAATGGGTATACGTAGGGGTTTACAACCACTTTAAATGACAGTGATTGATTCGCCACCCTTGGGATTCATAAATCTGAATCTGAATGTTTGCTAAAAGTCAACTTCACTGCTTTATAGTGTTGGGTCTAGTTATAAAGACACAGACTGAACCTCTATTTATAGAAGTCCAATTCCTTAAGTTACCAACTTTAACTCCTTAATGCCGGTGCTTCCCAACCCTCAGATGCCGGGGTTTATGATCATGTGACCGCCGTGATTGGCTGTCACAGTGATCACATGATCGGAATGCTACTTATCACAAGAAGCGATCAGAAGCTTTCTGTTAGCCGCCGGTAAGTGTTCCGGGAGCAGACAGGGCACGCGCTCTCGGCACAGCTGTGTCTGCCAATTGGTACAAAAATATGCCAAGGCTCACCCACCGAGAGGCTGCAAATTTGTGTACTGTCAGCGCCTAGGAATTAAAATTTGCACCTGGTGATCCCTTTCCTGAAATTGCCATGTTTGTGCGTTTTTTTCTAAAGACATTAGATTGCGAGAGTTTTTGTTGTAAGATAAAACTAGTTTAGTGTATGTTTGTGCAATGTATCAGGGAAATTAGACACCATTGGTGTGGAAAATGATCAGTGCAATGAAGCATTCTGAGATAATTAGAGACTCAGTCCAAAAATAAATACTGGAAGTAAACCTCTCACTTTTTTTGAGGTGTTTAAAGTGTATGTGCAGGAATATTTTTTTTTTAATTATTATTATTTTGGGCACAGTAGAGCAAAATTTCAGCTACTCTTAAGTTTTTATTGCTGTCTGTGTCCCTGTGGGGTAGATTCATCTCGCCGTTTGCCCTGGTGATCATTGTTACTGAGGCAGAAAGCTAGTGGGCAACCAAAATGTTAGAGTTGTCACCAGAACAAGAGGTGGGAGTAAATCTTTCACACCCCTTATGTGGTTGCAACTGTCTAAAGCCGGCCATACATAGATCAAAATTCATCTGGTTCAGCAAAGACGGGACAAATTTTGTTCCATGTACGGGCAGGGTGCTTGTAACGAAGTTGATCTATCAATCAACTTCTGTACAACCGCCCTGTCAGATTTTTGCTGCTCGATCAGCGCCGCCGGCTATAGCTGAGATTGCTGATGAGTTTATTCTGGTGGCAGGGAAGTGTCCCCGCTGTCAGAATACAAAGGCTCAGTAGGGAGGATTCCCCTATCCACTTCAAATGTAGATGTGGATGGAGGTTTCACATCCTTTTCTAATTTTAAGGAAAAAAATTACTCATCTTTGGGGTGCTTAAGAAGAAACCCTTGTGACCTTTCCTCTCAGTTCCCATTGCATATCCAAGACAAGAAGCGAAGGGGGAAACTCTCCAGTATGCATACAGGTGAACGTAAACACACACATAGGGGGGCAACTACATATGAAAAGGTTGGTCGCCCTACATACGTTACATTTTTCCATGCATGCTGAAGTGAGAGCAATAATTCTAAGGCCAATATTCACAGTTAACACTAAAGTGATGACCTGTACAGGCCTTTAAAGTGTCATTTATGGAAAATACATTAAAGGGTAATGAAGCTCATCATTTTGCGGGTGTATGCGCTTTTTAAGCTTGACATGTTGGGTATCAATTTACTTGGCACAACCTCATCTTTTATATTTGACCAAAATGTATGTAGCATATTGCACCTGTGTGCCCTAAAATGAACTATATTGTATATTTTACTAAAAATGTGTGCTTGATAAACCACTATTTTATTCTCTAGGGTGTCTGCTTTAAAAAAATATATATTTGGGGGTTTTAATTAATCTTTACACCTAAAGTGATTTTCTAAATGTGTAATAAAGAACCCGCAAAAAAAAACAACCTGCCAGTAAAAGGGTTAAATCCTCCCTACTCTACCCCCCCCCCAAAAAAAAAAAAGGCTATTTATGCACTTTTAGCTCTGGTAATGTGCTAGAAGGCCCCTGAAACCCCTAACATTTCAGGACTCAATATACAAATCTCAGTTCTCTTCTTAAAAACGAAAGCTCCCCCTCCCCCCCACACACACACACGCACACACACGTGTCAGTCAAGACCCACACTAGAAGCAGTGACCCTTTTGGGATCAACCGTTAGGCCCCATGCACACGAGACGCTGTTATTTGCTGTTGAACGCGCGTTCAGAGGCAGTTGGACGCTTTTTTCAACTGCTCCTGAACCCATTCAATGTTATCCTATGTGTCCATGCACACACTCTCGTTTTTTGGTGTTTACAAGCAGTTGCGTTTAGCCTCGTTTTTCCAGAAGCAAAAAAATGGGTTCAGACGCAAAAGTTTTCCACGTTTCAGACGCTAAACGCTGCTAAACGCGGCTAAACGCGGTACCGGCGTTTTGCCGCGTTTGCGTTTATAAGCGTTTTTAAAGGTGACCTATTTTTTAACATTAGAAATCTCAAAAATTATGGCAAATGATGAAAAACTATTAAAAAATATAAAAGAAAACTGTAATTGCTTGCATTGCATTGTGGACAATCCACAACTTGTGGCAGGTAACGTGGCAAGTGGACAATCAACAACTTGTGTCAGGTGATGTGGCCAGGTGACGTGGCCAGGTGACGTGGCAAGTGGACAATCCACAGCTTGTGGCAGGTGACGTGGCCAGGTGACGTGGCAGGTGACGTGGCCAGGTGACGTGGCAGGTAATGTGGCCAGGTGACGTGGCAGGTGATGTGGCAAGTGGACAATTCACAACTTGTGGCAGGTGACGTGGCACGTGATGTGGCCAGGTGATGTGGAAAGTGGACAATCCACAACTTGTGGCAGGTGACGTGGCTAGATGACGTGGCAGGTAATGTGGGCAGGTAACATGGCTAGGTGACGTGGCAGGTGACGTGGCAAGTGGACAATTCACAACTTGTGGCAGGTGACGTGGCCAGGTGACGTGGCACGTGATGTGGCCAGGTGACATGGCAAGTGGACAATTCACAACTTGTGGCAGGTGACGTGGCCAGGTGACGTGGCAGGTGACGTGGCAAGTGGACAATCCACAACTTGTGGCAGGTGACGTGGCCAGCTGACGTGGCAGGTAATGTGGCCAGGTGACGTGGCAGGTAACATGGCCAGGTGACGTGGCCAGGTAACGTGGCAAGTGGACAATCCACAACTTGTGGCAGGTGACGTGGCACGTGATGTGGCCAGGTGACGTGGCAAGTGGACAATCCACAACTTGTGGCAGGTGACGTGGCCAGGTGACGTGGCCAGGTGATGTGGCCAGGTGACGTGGCAGGTGACGTGGCAAGTGGACAATCCACAACTTGTGGCAGATAATGTGGCAAGTGATACGCTAAATACAAGTACACTGCTGCTCTCTCAGCTGCTGCTACTCACTCTGGTCTCACAAACTGGCTGAAATGGTTAAAATTTACTATTTTTTGAGCTTAGGGAGGGTCTATGATGAAACGCTTATAAACGCAAACGCGGTTAAACGCCGCTAAACGCGGCCGCAAACACGGCAAAACGCGCGTTTATAAACGCTGGTTTCAGCGTTTAAAAACGTGTGTTCAGCAGAGTTTTCACCTGCGTCTCGTGTGCATGGGGCCTTAATGTTCCTATCCATTGGTAGAGCAGATTTCACCTTGGATGGTTTTATAAAATATATGATATTTTGCCAAGTACCTTTGTGATTATAAGATATTTTTATCCTAAACAATAAAGTTTTTGTTAGAAAGTGCACCAGCATGGTGTGAAATTTTATTTTTTCTGTAGTGTTGCCCAATAAAACAGCCTCTGACCATTTCTGGTGTTCATATAGTATCTTGTTGAACTGTATAAGAAGGTTACTTAATGCCATTAGCTATTATAGAGATTGGATTACCTGTATGGCTCGGCCACCAAAAGCAATACCTGAACCTTCCATGTCATCCTAAACAAAAGATAAGTAACAAGGCTAAGTAAGGAAAGAAAATAAGTACTACAAAATGGTAAAGGTCAATACAACTTACAATTACAATATAATGCAATATACACTTTAATTACAATATAATGCCAATTAAAGAAAAAAATTCCAAAAGATTTGGAAGATATAATTTTTGTACATAATTTTGTCCAAGCCTCCACAGATAATATTAATGTTATATCAATTTTATATGTTCTAATTTCAAAGTCAATCACTTAGCACAAAAGGAAACCAGTAGGTATACATACTACATACTGCATTGATTGGAAATGCATTCCATCATCTGACCTGGAATGTCACATTCTATTGGTTGCAGGATGTTGCTGGACAAGCTTAGTTATCTTTTACTCACACCTATCATCCTGGGGCTGCTAGATATGCTAATCAAATGGCTATGGACTCTAATGCCGCGTACACACGAACGGAAATTCCGACAAGAAAACCGTGTTTTTTTTTTCAGACGGAATGTTGGCTCAAACTTGTGTTGCATACACACGGTCACACAAAATTCCCACCGTCAAGAACGCGGTGAAGTGCAACACTACAATGGGCCGAGGAAAAATGAAGTTCAATTAATCCGAGCATGCGTCAAATTGATTCTGAGCATGCGTGTTTTTTTTGCGCGTCGGAATTACATACAGACGATCGGAATTTTCGACAAGAACTTTTCTTGTCGGAAAAATTGAGAACCAGCTCTCGAATTTTTGCTGTCGGAAACTCAGACAGAAAAAGTCAGATGGAGCCTACACACGGTCGGAATTTCCGACCAAAAAGCTCACCTCAAACTTTTGTTGTCGGAATTTCCGATTGTGTGTACGCGGCGTTAATGGACATTTTGCAACAGTGCCAAGGTGATTTTTTTAACGAAAACTGTGAGTGGACATGATAATATCTTAGGAGAATATGAAGTGTCTCCAGCAGATGCACTGCAAGCTTATTTTTATTATTAAAGGATAAGTTTATCTTTTGGAACATGTTATATATTACATCCATATTTAAGGTGTAACATGTGACATGTTTCAGCTCATGATCCTCCTCATCAACCGATTCCCCCCCCCCCCTTCCCCTTCGGGCAGGGGTTCTTTACCCATGCAGCTGCTGCCACTTTTAAAATTGTCATGGCTATGCGGGGCTCCGCCTGCACAGATGCGTAATTCATGTTAAAAAAATAAACGACAAGACCCATCTTTCACCACGGCAGATGAACCTGTAGTTTCAATGGACTGCAACCGTGCTGTTCAGCGTGCTCGTAGTCCATTCACAAGTCCTCCAGCTTTCCAACAGAAAGCCCATACAGAGGTACGGTGAGAAAGATGAAGCTCTTGTCTTTAGGAGCCTGACATTGTACTTATGATCCTCTTATCATGGGTGCAATGCTTGGCAGGCTCCTGGGGGGGAAATTCCTGCAAAAATATGTGCATTCATTCTTTTACTCAAAGGTGTAATTAGCATTTTACATAATTTACAGATGTACAGCACAAATCTTTTCACCGATAACATAAAGCACTCAAAAAAACAAAAAAAAACTCACAAATCCATCAGCAGTTCCACGTCCAGAAGGGCCAGGTGGACCTGGGGGTCCAGGCAATCCACGGGGTCCGATTGGTCCAGGAAGTCCAGCTAATCCAGTTTCTCCAGGAGTTCCAGGAATACCAGGTTCTCCCGTGCTTCCCTGTAGTTACGAGAAATCAAATATAATACATTATATTTTTATGAAGTCCAAGCTAGGACAAAAGTTGTGTTATGGTTGTAATTGTATACACTTGAAAATGGATTAGCCACAGGTAGGGCACCAAATTAAAAAATAATATATGTATCTACAACTCTTTTTATGTTGGATTTATGACTGCTTGGGTTGATGATTAAAAAGAAAATTCATATATATTTTTTTATTTTTTATAATTGATGCTCTTCTATAAGGACTGTAAAATAATTTTATCAGTGCCATCATTCCCCAATACTAATAGAACACTGGGGATTGGTGTTTGGAAGGTCTAAATGACTAATATCATATATGGTCTACTGTGTTATAATGGGATCCTTGAAGCTACAGGCGGTGCTTCCTATATAATAATACTATTGGATGCTTTATATATATATATATATATATTTATAGTTTCAAAAGTTAAAACCTTATTAGACATGACATAGACACATCATTTGTAATGAATTTAGTTAATCACAAAAAGCATTTCCTTTGTTGTGAGATCTGGGTCAGCTTTAGTACACGTAAGTATAGAATAGCTATGCTGTTAAGATATCAATGTTTGGAAGCAGAAAAATAGGATTTTTATAACAGCTTACCTGTAAAATCCTTTTCTTGGAGTACACCACGGGACACAGAGCTAGTCATTACATAATGGGTTAAGGGTCACCAGCGGTGATTGGACACTGGCACAACCAATGGAAGACAGTTCCCCTCCATATAACCCCTCCCATCAGGGAAGTACCTCAGTTTTGTAGCAAAGCAGTAAGGTTCCCATAAGAAGGGGGGGACCTCTGTGTCCCGTGGTGTACTCCAAGAAAAGGATTTTACAGGTAAGCTGTTATAAAAATCCTATTTTCTTTATCGTACACCATGGGACACAGAGCTAGTCATTACATAATGGGACGTCCCAGAGCAATGCTCATATGAAGGGGGGGGAGACACAGATCAAAACAGGCCGCTTGCGGACCAGAAGCCCTATACTGCTGCCTGCAGCACACTTCGCCCAAAGGCGGAATCCTCATGTCCTTTCACATCTATTTGATAGAATTTGGAAAATGTATGGACTGAAGACCAAGTTGCAGCTTTACAGATCTGAGCCATCGAAGCCTGGTGGTGCACTGCCCATGAAGCACCTATCGCCCTGGTAGAGTGCGCCTTAACAGGAAAAGGAGGAGTCCTGTTCTTTAAACCATAAGCTTGAATAATTACTTGTCTAATCCACCTGGAAATGGTGGATTTTGATACCGCTTGGCCCTTCTTGGGCCCATCTGGTAAAATAAACAAAACATCTGTTTTACGTATCTGAGCGGTTGCTTGCAGATACACCTTTACCGCTCTCACTGGATCTAGAGAGTGTAATAATTTTTCCCCCGCCGTCCGCGGGTTTGGAAAAAAGGAAGGCAGAACAATGTCTTGATTCAAGTGAAAAGCCGACACCACCTTGGGTAGAAAAGCCGGATGGGGTCGTAGTACGATTTTGTCCTTGTGACAAATTAGATAAGGCTCTTTACAAGAAAGAGCTGCTAGCTCTGATACTCTCCTAGCAGAAGCTATAGCAATCAGAACGGCCAACTTCCTACTTAATATAATTAAAGGAATATGGCGAATAGGTTCAAAAGGTTACTTTTGCAACACTGACAAAACCAAATTCAAATCCCATGGACACAAGGGAGTCCTAACTGGAGGATTTATCCTCAGTACCCCCTTAATGAATGTCCGAACTAGGGAGTGAGATGCCAATGGTCTCTGAAAGAAGAGTGATAGAGCCGATATTTGCCCTTTGATGGTGCTAAGGGCTAAATTCATATCCACTCCTAACTGGCAAAAAGCAAGAATCCTACTTATTTCATACTTCTGAGGATTCCAACATCTGGATTCACACCAGGAAACGTATGCTCTCCAGACTCTCTGATAGATGAGTCTGGAGGCTGGCTTTCTAGCATTAATGAGCGTAGAAAGAGCCGGACCAGAGACCCCTCTCTTTTTAAAAATGTGGGTCTCAGCAGCCAGGCCGTCAACTTTAGCCTTTGTAAGGAAGGGTGGAATACTGGACCCTGTGACAGCAGGTCATGTCGGAGTGGAAACTTCCAGGGCCTTCCTATCGCCGTTTTTACAATCTCGGCGTACCAAGGCCTCCTGGGCCAGTTTGGGGCCACTAGGATTACTGGTATTCCCTCCTCCTTGATCCTGCGAAGCAGTCTTTGTAGAAGAGGGATCGGAGGGAATGCCTAGATCAGTGAGAACTGATTCCATGGAGTTATTAGAGCGTCTGTATTATTAGAGCGTCTGTCCCGTAGGCTAGAGGATCTCTCGTTCTGGACACAAAGTTGTCCAATTTCTTGTTGAACCTGGCAGCTAGCAGGTCTACATCTGGGTTTCCCCATCTCAGACATATGGCCTGAAAGATCTCGGGGTGAAGAGACCACTCCCTGGTAGCAGCTGCTGACGACTCAGGTAGTCTGCTTGCCAATTTTCCATCCCTGGAATGAAGATTGCAGAAAGGCAAGGTACATGCTCTTCTGCCCATGCCAGGATCCGGTTCACCTCTCTTTGGGCTGCCCGACTGCGGGTGCCTCCTTGGTGATTGATGTAAGCTACTGCAGTAGCATTGTCGGATTGAACCCGAACTGGGTAGCCCTGTAACCTGTATGTCCAGGTTTTGAGGGCTAGATATACCGCCTGGATCTCTAGCACATTGATGGGCAGGATCCCCTGAGTCTTGGCCCAGGTTCCCTGGGTAGAAGCCTCCTCGAATACTGCACCCCAGTCCGATAGGCTGGCATCCCTAGATACCACCTTCCAGGCCACTGGGAGGAAGGACTTTCCCTTCCGTAAATTCCTGGCTTCTAGCCACCAATCGAAGCTGTGGCGTACTTGTGAGGACAGGCGCATGGGTATATCCAGAGCTTGGCTCTTCCTGTTCCAGGAAGCTAAAATATTGCCTTGAAGTAGTCTCGAATGAAACTGGGCGTAAGGGACCGCCTCGAAGGAGGCTACCATCTTTCCCAATAGTCTCATGCAAAGGCGAATAGACGGCCTCTTGTTTGCTTTGACCTTGTGGATCAGGTCTTTCAGAGACTGTATCTTCGGTTCTGGCAGGTATACCCCGTTTTGGGCTGTATCTATGATCATGCCCAGGTACCCTATCCTTCTTTGGGCCTGGAGAGAGGATTTTTGTAAATTTATAATCCATCCTAAATGCTCCAGGTATCCTACTGTAGTGTGTACAGCGTGACCCAATCCGTCCTTTGACTGATCTATTACTAGTAGATCGTCCAGATAGGCTGTTACCGCAATGCCCCGTGTTCTTAGGTTTGCTAACAGAGGAGCTAGCACCTTTGTGAATACTATGGGCGCGGTGGCTACACCAAACGGCAGGGCCACAAATTGAAAGTGGCGATCTTCTACCGCAAACCTTAGGAATCTTTGGTGAGCGGGGAGGATGGGTATGTGTAAATGTGCGTCCTTGATATCTATGGGCGCCATGAATTTTCCGCCCTTTAAAGTGGCGGCCACGGATCGGATCGTTTCCATTCGAAAATGGCGATCGTTCAGGAACCGATTTAGGGATTTTAGATCCAGGATGGGTCTGACATCTCCATTTGGCTTTGGAATCACAAAGAGGTTTGAGTAAAAACCTGAACCTCGCTCTTTTTGGGGTACGTCTGTAACTACCCCTTGAGCCATTAAGTGATTCAAACCTTTGAAGAAGGATTCTCTTTTTTGTGGATCCTTGGAGAGTCTTGAACCTCGGAATTGAGAAGATGGAATCTCTCGAAATTCCAGTTTGTACCCTGAGGATATTGTGGATACTACCCAATTGTCCTGGATTTCTGACCACCAAGTTGCTCAGAACTGACAAAGCCTTCCTCCCACTCGGCCGAGCGGGGGCGCCCCTTCACTGAGAGGCTTTGGGGGCTTGCTTATTAGCTCTTGCACCCCACGGCTTCTTGTTCTTCTGAGCTTGCCCCTTGGCTTTTGTGGGCGGCTAAAACAGGCCGCCGCCACTGGTTGGAGTCAGATTTCCCGGGAGCTGGGGAGAGAGCGTTTAAAACAAGATCTCTTGTTTTTCTTTCTCTCAGGTAAAAGTCGTTTTACCACTTGATCTTCTGTATCTATTTTTCTAAATCTTCCCCAAATAGGCGTTCGCCATGGAACGGGAACTTGCCAACAGCTTTTTGCATGGGGTCTCCGCTGACCAATGCTTAAGCCAAAGTACTCTGCGCATCTGTACCAGCTGGAGTGTAAGGCGTGATGCCTGTATGATAGAATCTCTCATGGCATCCACTGTGAAGCATAAGGCTTTAGGCAAATTTTCCCAATTTCTAGCCTGCTCTGAAGGCAGTTCCTTCAGCCCCTGCTTTACCTGTTGGCTGATGACCTGACACATACCGACTGCTGCTACTGCAGGTTGGGTAATTGAGCCGGCCAAAAGGAAGGAGGAATTCAACTTCCTCTCAGAAGGATCTTTTAAACCCTTGTACATTATCCACCGGACATGTCAGGTTTTTATTTACACAAGAAATAGCCGCAACTACCGCAGGCAGGCTCCATTTCTTTAAAAAAAAAAATTTCCCCCATAGGATAAAGAATGTTAAACGTTTTTGGAGGTGAGAAACGCTTATCTGGATGTTGCCAGTTTGCGTATATTAGATCCTCTAGTAACGGATGAACCGGGAAGGAGCATGCACCTTGCAGGGATCTTAATGACCCTAGGGAGGAGACAGGTAATTCCGTTACCTCCGCAGAGGTTAACTTAAATGCACTGCTATAGCATTGTACCTGTGACCTTAAAATCTGGCTCCTCATCCTCTGCTGATGTAGCCTCCTCCTCCTCATCCTCCTCCCTCAGGTACTTCTGAAGGGAGGTCCAATACTGGAAGAGACCTGCTTCGCTTATTGTCCCTTTTTAGAGGACTTAGCGATTAAGGTAGCAATTTTTTCCTCCAGATTATTTAGGGCAGCTGATAAAGTGTCCTCAGTGACATATACAGGCCCAGGCTTCACTGGGGAAGCCGCCATACCTGACAGAGGTAATGGCTCATCCTGAACAGGTGCATTTAGCAACACAGGAGAGAAAGGTACCGAGTCAGCACAGTTAGAGCCTCCTCTCAGGCGGTGGTGCTTTCTTATCTCTTTTTGTCCGTATTACTTCCCCTGGAAGGCTTACTGTTTAGACAAAATACAAGGTACCTAAATGCATATACTACCGTGTTCAGTTTAGCAAATACATTAAGTATGCAACTTTTAACACATAACTATGCATAACATGGATGTCTTCTAGGAAGTACCCAATCCAACCACATGGAGTCTTACGTCCCTGTATAGCTGCTGTGTTTCTCTGCCAGGAACAAGAGAACTAACGAGCTTGCTTGCTGCTGCAGTGCTTCTCACACTGACAGTCTTTTAAATTTGGCGCCGTTTCTGTGCCTGCGCGCGCCACGTGCCCGCGCACGCCTTCGCCCCCCCCCCTCCGATAAAGCGCGCTCCCGCACGCGCGCGCGGCCCTTAGCGCTATGGCGGTGGCCATAGTGAGAGAGGACTCTCATCAGCCCTTGTTCCCACTTACCTGCATCTGCAGGTGTCTGGTCGGCCACCGAAAGGAGGATCGGGGTGCCCCAGCAAGCTCAGCAGCGGAGGTGACGAGCAGTGTACTTCGCCGAAGCCGACACTGAACAGAGTGAGGTGAGTATATTCAGCTCTTTACTCCCCCCAGTGGTGGAAAAAAAGAAGACATCCATTTTTTGAAAAAGGTCCCAACCTAGTTATGGACCTTCTAATCTCACCTTATCCACGCCGCAGGTTTTTCTGCTGAAAGTTTTCAGACAGATACCAAACTTCACCCTTCACGGTGGGCTATGTGTGCCAACCTTCAGGGATATGGGTTCCTATTTAAAGGATACCTCTCCCCTGGGCCTTGTACAAGACTCTTACCAGGACTTTATAGCGAAATAGCGAAAGTGCTGGATCTTAGAGCCCAGTCCTCCGAAGAGAGACATTACAGGCGACGCCTCATGGATGAGGCCCGGATCCCATCCAGATTCAGCTCATTTGTAGGCGTCTTGGATGGATCCGAAAGCATAGCTCTTTTACCCCCAGAGGGTCTCTTTGGTAGAGCTTTCCTTTAGCACCTCCTAACGCGTCCAACACCTTTCGACACTGGCGAAAAAACTGAGGTACTTCCCTGATGGGAGGGGTTATATGGAGGGGAACTGTCTTCCATTGGTTGTGCCAGTGTCCAATCACCGCTGGTGACCCTTAACCCATTATGTAATGACTAGCTCTGTGTCCCGTGGTGTACGATAAAGAAAGGAGTGCATCCCCAAATATAAAGAATGATATTTGTGTTTTTTATAACATTTTCATGTACCCAGAAGTAATTTCTCCTTCAGAAGACATTTCTATATGTTGTCCAGGGACCACTACCCAAAGCCTCCTTTACTGCTTGTACGTAGAGTCTTAAGTGCAGTCATATATATAGTTAAAAAAAGCGTGGTCAAAAAAACGGATCCACTAGCCCAATGCAGATGAATCACTGTATGCCAAAAGGCTTCAGTACATAGTGGGGGGTGCTATATTTTAATTGATTTGGTCATTTTATTTGAAATTCTATGTTTACATGTTTCTACGCAGATGTTTTATCAGTTGTTTTATAGTAGGTTTTATTTATTCTTTTTTTTTTTTTTTGCAAAAAATACTTTAAAGTGATTGTAAAGTCTCTGTTATTTTTTTTGTTAAAAATAACAAACATGTTATACTTACCTGCCCTCTGCAGTGGATTTGCACAGAGCAGCCCAGGTCCTCCTCTTCTCTGGTCCCTCTTCAGTGCTCCTGCCCCCCCCTCCTGTTGAGTGCCCCCACAGCAAGCAGCTTGTGTGTCCATTCAGACATGGAGCTGCGGACCGGCCCAGCCCCCTTTCTCTCCTCATTGGCTGACTGACTGACAGCAGAAGGAGCCAATGGCACCGCGCTGCTGTCTCAGCCAATGAGGAGGGGATGCAGCCGAGACAATCCTACAATATCTCTGTATTTAGATGGGGCTCAGGTAAGTCTGAGAGGGAGCTGCACACAGAATTTTTTTTATCTTCATGCATAGAATGCATGAAAATAAAAAATCTTCTGCCTTTACAACCACTTTAAAGCCTTGTACACACGATGAGAATACGCAATGCATTGTGTATAGTGTTTCTGCACATGAAAGTATTAGTAGTCCAATTTGACATTACTTTTCCAGTCCATGCTGTGAAAATATATAACCACTCCCTCTGTATCACACACAAATACAGGCCATTCCTGAAGGGACCACATTACAAACAACAATATACAGTACTGCACTACATATTATGGAAGACAAAGACTGCACTGCACTCCTTTTCAACACATGCTTTGCGACAGACTTATTCATGAAGTACAAAGAATAGTGATGATGTACAACATGCATAACCAATCAGAAATCACTGCTTAACTGATCTGATTGCAGTGAAGTACAACTGGATTGGCTGCTAAAGGTCACCCCAGTTTGCACATCATACAGTATTTGCCCTTTGCAACTCTCAATTGTATAAGCCTGTCTTTGTCATACTTAAAGTGGAACTAAAGGCTAACATAAACAAGCACACTTTATTACAGAAGATTTATTTTTATTTTTGTTTTTCTTTTAATTGCAAAATAAAGTACACTTACCTGTACACGGAGCTGTGCATGTGCAGCTCCATTTACATTTCCAGCACAGTGCCAGTGTACCGGGATGAACAAAGTCACGTGCATGCTCAAGCGTGACATCACCCCGAACTGGCCAATCTAGATGGCCAAATCCCGTCACCCGGAAGAAGCTGGGAGGAAGATTCTCGCACCAACGACGGACCTCGTGGGCATCCAAACATTGCAGCAAAGGTGAGTATTCCTGCCTTTAGTTCCACTTTAACAAAGTAATAACACTGGTCTTTAGCAATGTACACCAGAGTTTTTTTTTTAAACATGCTTGGTAAGCGTTGAGTTCAGTTTCCTACACTACATGCTGGAACAGCCAAACACAGCATCATTTTACAATGCATGCTGGGAGTTCACCAATTGTTACCTGCGAGACTACATCATAGGAGATACGAGACAGAATCTCCTTCAAATAAGAGGGGATTGGAGATAAGGTGCTCTGCGAGATAGTGAAATTATTTCTGAGAACATGTTTTAAAGAAACATTAACAATAGAAAAATGAATGAAAGTTTAACTTACTTTAGACCCAGGAGCTCCTGGAAGACCAATATCACCATCAGTACCCTAAACAATGGAAATTGACATTAGTAAGGTATGCGTTTCAGTCCTTCTGTATGTGTGATACTATTTAATAAAAGTTATATTTGGCGTTGAACAAAAGGGGAAGGGTTAGAACCTCCGTATTATTATTTTTATTGTCTATGTTCCTAATAATGATATTTTCCCTAATTTACTGCAAGGAGAGGAAGTGATGGGAAGTCTCTCCAATGGGACATCAAGAAAAACAACAAAACATTTTTAGCAGAAAAGAGAAACGTTAGATGTTCTAACAATATTTTATTGCTGTCTATGCCATCCCTTCACAACAACTTCCCTTTGTTATGTGCCTACATTTTTCCTCTGTATGAAAGGATGTATATTTCTGTTTGACTCTGCCTATCTACCTAATGCAAATATCATTTTGACATGTGTAACCTTCACCTTTTTTTCCTTTCTGTACCCTTCTCCCGCACTTCAAATGTTAATTAAAGAATATACCAAAATAAATAAATAAAATAATGTTAACATTATCTTGGAACTAGGCTTTTACTGTGCCATTCACTCAAAATATGTATCGTATATACTCGAGTACAAGCCGACCCGAATATAAGCCGAGGCACCTAATTTTACCACAAAAAAATGGGAAAACGTATTGACTCGAGTATAAGCCTAGGGTGTCCATCTGCATGCCTCACTTTGCCTCACTGTGTCCATGTGCATGCCTCACTGTGTTCATGCCTCACTGTGTCCATGACTAGACTGACGTTTAACATGGGAGTCTATGGAAGGGGTGCCCAGGTTTGAAAAATCGATGCTCCCCGGCCGTAGGTCCCCCAGACAACAAACTTTGCACACTTGTAGAGGAGAAATGGGGCTACATGTGTGCCAAGTTTCGGGTCCAGGGGACCTACGACTGGCCAGTACCAGGTCCCCAAAATCACCGGAGAAATTTCCGTTTAACATGGGAGTCTATGGAAGGGGTGCCGGACTTTGAAAAATCAGTGCTCCACGGCCGTAGGTCCTCCAGACAAACAATTTGCACACTTATAGAAGAGGAGTGTGCCCATGCCTCACTGTGTCCATAACTAGACTGACGTTTAACATGGGAGTCTATGGAAGGGGTGCCCGGGTTTGAAAAATCGGTGCTCCCCGGCCGTAGGTCCCCCAAACTACAAACTTTGTGCACTTATAGAGGAGAAAGGAGGTTACATGTGTGCCAAGTTTCCGGTCCAGGAGACTTAAGACCGGCCAGTACCCCGTTCCCAAAATCACCAGAGAAATTACCGTTTAACATGGGAGTCTATGGAAGGGATGCCCGGCTTTGAAAAATCGTTTCTCCCTGGCCGTAGGTCCCCCAGACAACAATCTTTGCACTCTTGTAGAGGGGAAATGGGGCTACATGTGTGCCAAGTTTCGGGTCCAGGGGACCTACGACTGGCCAGTACCAGGTCCACAAAATCACTGGAGAAATTTCCGTTTAACATGGGAGTCTATGGAAGGGGTGCCGGACTTTGAAAAATCGCTGCTCCCGGGCCGTAGGTCCTCCGGACAAAAAACTTTGCACACGTATAGAAGAGGAGTGGGGCTACATGTGTACCAGCTGGTACTGGGTCCCCAAAGTCCGGGAGATCAGGCGGAAAAAGGTGACTCGAGTATAAGCCGAGGGGGGCATTTTCAGCACAAAAAACGTGCTGAAAAACTCGGCTTATACTCGAGTATATACGGTATGTTTTAAGTAGTTGTAAGCAGACTATCCACCAGTTTATTGTCTCTTACCGGTTAAAAATGGTAAATAAAAAGAATATGGCATATAAATGTACTAACATTGAACATTTTATCTAAAATATATTTCTCACCCTCTCTCCAGTAAGTCCAGAGGTCCCTGGGTTTCCATCTTTTCCAGGGGAACCCTACAGAAAAAAGATCATACTTTCAAACATTTTGTAAAAATAAGCTCTTAAACTACAGCTAAGCTAGTAAATAAGTAAAGACTTATCACTTTTGCATTTGAAAATTGAATTTCAAATTGTAAAATGAAAATTATTATTTATTCTAAAAGTGAACCTCCAGTAATGGGTTGTCCATATGAAATTTGAGGACTAAATTATGAAAACACTTATTTATTGAATAAACCTGTAAACAAGGACTGCACAAAGTGTAGAAAACTGATTTCTGTTTACCGTCAAATCAGCAAAAGATGAATTGTTCTGGGTTACTACACTTTGCTTGTCTCACTAAATTCAACTAAATAATCAATCAGAAAAAGTTTTTTTGCTTGCACATGATTGGATAATGGAAGTCAGCAGAGCATCCATAGCGAAAGGCATATTTGCCTTTAGTAAACTAATCCTTATGTGTCAGTCTGTAACTATGTAGAACATGTAAATCTAAAAGTGGTTAAAGAGCATCTGTTACCCTTGCACAGTACTAGCTGCCATAGCATTGGCTAGGCCTCCTTGTCAAGGAGTACAGCTTAACAGTTTACTAGGAACTAGGGACATCACAATGTTGTCACCAAACTAACTGCCAGAAAACAAATACCTGTATGTTGGTCTAGTCCAAAAACGGGTGCCGTATTTTAAGAAGTGTCAAGCCTTTGTATCTTTCTATGGTTGCCTTATGTATGACTAACAGCTACTCAGCCATAAATTAGCTGCTTTGCTCTATGTAATAGCTGCTTAAGACCATCCTGTATCCATTTCACTCAAACTATTATACAATTAAAAGCTATTTATGATGTACACTTTTCCAAGCCCCATGCCTCATTTTTCAAAAATGCAGACCGTCCCATCAAAACAGGGTCATTTGGAAGGTTTACCCGATGCCCACACAAAGGGCAAAAATCTGCCCAGCTGTACAGACCACAGCACAACCAGTAAAATATCAGAACATTATGTAACCTTACCGGTGGGCCAGGGGGTCCAGCCAGTCCATCTTGTCCAGGCCTACCAGGCAGACCAGGGGGTCCTGGGATTCCAGTGCTGTTTCCACCAAAGGTTCCTGGTACCCCTGGTAATCCAGGTACTCCAGGAGGGCCAGGTGGACCAGGCAAACCAGATGGTCCCTGCGAATCAGATATAAAAGAAACAAGAAGACAAGTTTAGGACCATATCAGGACTTGCTTTTAGTTGTTTTCAATTTACATAGACATAACATATTATTACAGTTTTTCATCTGGCTACATTCTAACTCAAAATCCGATATCTATGACTTTGTCCAACAAACTTAGGTAAGCCATAGGTATGAGTTGACAGCATGACTTTCAGTCATTTTTAATAATTATACATACATCTACATGTTCACACTGGTTGAGTGTGGATGTTTACACACTGTGCACATGCTTACAGTGTTGGTCTTATCTTGGGGTAAAAACAGCTCTGACACTCCACAAGCCTTCACAAGTCCGTAGGCTACTCTCTATCTGTGATTTCCAGAGGGAGGTAACTGAATGAGCAAAAGAGGTGTATGTAGTGCTTGTGAAACTTTGTGGGGTGTAATTATACTCTGTTCTGTGCTCTGGACAGGGGAATCAGCAATTGTCTTCTCCCGGCAAGGGGGGCAGGGTTGGGTGGGGGAAGCCATCCCCGCTGGGAGATGACAGTGATTATTGCTAGCCGCTAGTGATAATCGCAAGAGAACCTGGCAGGCTGGTTGTACCATAGTTCATCGATCAATAAATTTTGTACATTCAGCCAACGGTTCAAATCTCATCCAGTTCCTGCTGAACCGGTCAAGATTCGAACCGTGTATGGCCGATGAATGAGAGGCTGATTAGTGGAACAGTTTAACCTGTGCAGCCAATACGTAGAGTGATAACTGTGAGTATTACAGGGAACAAAGCAGCCAGATGACTAGAAATTTTGGATATCAACAATGACAAGTTCCCTGTTTCTCATAATAAAGGTTTTCTTTTAATGTGTTATTACAAACAGCAATGATCACATAAAGAATAACAACCAATCTGATTTCAGGTTACTGTACTAATACCACCAAAAGATTATTTTTGATTGGTCGTTATACATTACTTTGATTTGAATGCTTTTTTTCCTTATTAAATAAGCCTCTTAACATTCACATGGGGAAAAAAATGATTTGTTGTGATTTGTTGTGATCTGAATGGTAACTTACTCTAAGGTTTTCCAGATCTGGGCCATAGCCAGAACCCTCCATATCAATAAATGTCTGAAATACAAGAAAAAGATAATTCAGATACATACATACAAATTGAATAACACGTATGACATCTCAAAACTTTATTTTATGAAAACCAATTAATTTAATTATAAATAAAACCTAGCGTTCATAGTTACATACAGTAGGTGCCGCCGATATTGTGTCAATCTCGCCGCTCGATGTTGACTCATCGCTTCCTCTCGCAGTAATGCTAAATCTTCGGTCCGCAGAGATTTATATAGGCTTCTCATGAGGTCACAGTCACATGCTCCGGGTGGCCCCGGAGCATGTGACTTTGACGTCATGGGAACATGTGACTGTGACGTCATGAGAAGCCTATATTAATCTCTGCGGACCGAAGATTTAGCATTACTGCGAGAGGAAGCGACGAGTCAACATCGAGGAGGAGAAGAGGGAAGAAGACGCCGACGGCGACGACGGGAAGACCGGCCCCTCCACGAGCAAAAGAGCTACAAGAAGTTAGTGGAGGGGCCGGCAGAAGGACAACGGAGAGCCGGACGAGACGACGGAGAAGACCGGGCCTCCGCTAGCAAAAGAGCTAAAAGAAGTTAGCGGAGGCCCGGCGGAAGAAAGAAAGAACCGGAGGGAAGAAGAGGGGAGAAGGCGACGGAGAAGACCGGGCCCCACTAGCAAAAGAGTTGGAAGAAGATAGCGGTGGCCCGGCAGAAGAAAGAACCGGAGAGCGCGGCAACGACACCGGAGACCCCCGAAGTCGGAAGAAGACCCCTGGAGCTGTGCAATAAAATACTTTAAAAAACTGTGTTGTGTATTTATTGCCATTTTTTTCCACCAGGTGAATGGGTAGGGGTACGATGTACCCCATACTCATTCACATAGGGTTGGGGGGGCCGGGATCCTGGGCCCCTTTATTAAAGGGGGCTCCCGGATTCCGATAAGCCCCCCGCCCGCAGACCCCGACAACCAACGGCCAAGGTTGTCGGGAAGAGGCCCTGTCCTCATCAACATGGGGGCAGGGTGCTCTGGGGTGGGGGGGCCGCAGGTCACCCCCCTGCCCCAGAGCACCAAACCCCCCATGTTGAGGGCATGCGGCCTGGTACGGTTCAGGAGGGAGGGGGGGGCGCTCTCTCGTCCCCCCTCTTCCCCTGCGGCCTGCCAGGTTGCGTGCTCGGATAAGGGTCTGGTTTGGACCTCGAGGGGGACCCCCACGCCGTTTTTTCGGCGTAGGGTTCCCCTTTAAATCCAGACCAGACCCAAGGGCCTGGTATGCTCCTGGAGGGGGAACCCACACCAGTTTTTCTCTTTAAAAATTGGCGTGGAGTTTCCGCTCAGGATTCATACCAAATGCAGTGCCTGGTATTGGCGGGAATCCACGTCGGATCCCGTTCAATACAGTGTCGCGTCTCCCTCTCGCTATTGCAGCGAGCGCGGGATGTCGGCACCCTGTTGGCGAGATCTCGGCACTCCTGTCGCCGAGAATCTCGGCGATGGGAGCGCGATAGATATACAATATCGGCGGCACCTACTGTACATCAGTGGTCATCAACCCTGTCCTCAGGGCCCACTAACAGGCAAGATTTTATGTATTACCTTGGGGAGATGCAGACTAGAATACTGCAATCACTGAGCAGCAAATGATATCACCTGTGATGTATTTCAGTTATCTTGCAAACCTGGCCTGTTAGTGGGTCCTGAGGACAGGAGTTGATGACCACTGGTATACATAGTTAATCTGGTTGAAAACAGTTCATCTAGTCCAACCAATAGAAGTGAAAAAAAAAAAAGTATTTTCTTATCAAGTTGTGTGACAGTTTAGTTTTATTGCAAAGTAATTACTGTTAAAGAAAAAACTTTTTATATATATATATATTTATATATATATATATATATATATATATATATACTGTGTATATATATATATATATATATATATATATATATATATATATAAATAAAACAAGCATAAATGCTAAGCATGTCTTTGTGAAATTCAATGTTACTAACATCTAATGATAATACATAATTTTCTTTTCCCCAGAGCACTTCTAAAAAGATTATTTTTTTTATAAGGGTGGGAATTCATGATATAAATATCTATAGATCAGAAACAGGTGAGTTTACATGGCAGCCATAGCAGGGATTATCCACGCCAAAAAGGTAGCATTACTTTATGAAAGGATTTAGAAATTGACCTACAACATTCCATATATGTAATATGTAGCTATAAAAGCATGTGTCTGTCACGCTCCTTACCAATTTGTCCGTTTTGGTACCTGGGCCAGGTGGGCCTGGGGGTCCAGGTAGGCCTGGAGGTCCTCTAAGTCCAACTCCTGGATCACCCTGAGAAAAATAGGAACACATATGTTTATTATTGCTTGCACTTCTTACGATTATTCACAGATCAAATAAGATAGGTATAGTGCAATAATCTATGCCAGCTTTTCATTGGTTTGGAACAGACAAAAAATTCAAGGCGGTTTCTTATTGGTTGTTAATTGTACGTTTTACAAAAAAAGAATAAATGCACCCATTTTGATTAATAAAAAGGGGTGCAATACTCTGGCTCCTGCAGACCAGCCACAGATTTACGGACCTTTAGTTACAGGGCTGAAAGAAGGATCAGTGGACTGCAAGTGCGGTGGTGTCACCCCACTATTGCTCCAGTAGGAAGTTCGAATCCCTCTGCTGTCGAGGCAGATTAGAGTTAGTAGCTTTTTTTTTCATTCACAGATTCCTGTGTGGGCGGACTGTGACCACGTAAAAATTTGGGTGTAACATGAAACATGGTCAGAAATATGGAGTTACCATTTAAGGATTTAAATGCTATGCTTTTCACCAATAAAATACAATGTCAATGAAAATGCTGATGGCAAAACTGGAAATATAATGCAGAATGCTTTTTTCACCAATTTATAATAAAGTTTTTTATAAGCCTGTTTGCTGTGTAGAAACAAATCTACCTGCCGCTGACTGAGGACAAAAAGGAAGCCTATTCTTTTCACATAAATGAGAAAATAAATTGGCTTTCATCTCATTTAAAGTATTTACATTTATAAGAATGTATTTAGCTAGATGTATTATATTCTTTAAAACCTACGTTTAGAAAAATTAAGAAAAAAAAAACAGCGATGCGGGGAGGAGGGGCTTTCTTAGCTATGCACACCCTCCTGCCTGCATATCTGAGCTAAGGGCAGATGGGTTTCAGAAAGTTAATGCTACAAGAATCATCTGTCTTTACCCAAGATGGCTGAAGCTAGATATGATATTGGTTGTTTTTCAAAGTGATTTCTTAACAAAATAAAGCTTGGATAAATGGGCAAATTTGTTTTGAATATAAAAAAAGAATTAACGTGGTTGTAAAGGTAAAGAACAAGTTACAGCCAGCTCCTCTGTTCTTTTAATCTCTCCTACAATGTGTAATTGCTTTCTTAAAACGATGCCTTTAAATACCTTATCTTTACTCTTTTATGGCCGGTCATATGACCTCCGCCTCCTCTATTTCTCTGATCTATGGGCTACAGAGGGAGGGGACGAGTTCAGCCACTGTGACCGAGTTCAGCCACTGTGACCGGCCAGAAGAGATCAAAAATAAGGTGTTTCCAGGCTTTGTTTTACAAAAACATTTACACAGTGTAGGAGAGATTACTATAACAGAGGAGCTGTTCTTTACTTTTATTGCCAGCTTCTAATAGCGGGGGGGCTGAGAGGAGGAGAGACACACAGAAGCTGATAGGCACGGATGGAGGGAGAGAGGAAAGCAGTGGGAGACGTAAACTGACCACGGTAATCAGTGATCAGCAGCCATGATTACTGTGGTCAGCACACAGAGGGGGACACAGGAACAGGTAGGATCAACTAGGCTTTTTACAGCATAGAGAGGGGCAGATTAGACAGCAAAAGCACTGTGTTGTTTAACCTGCTATGAAGGAACAGGAGCTCTCTTTTTTTTAAAAGTTACAACCATTTTTAAAAGCGTTTTTAGTTTGTGGTGGTCAGATACAGTTTAGTTCCCTTTTACGCATCAGCGTGGGCTGAGCAAAACTCAGAGCATATGTATCTTTCGCTAAAAGAAAACCTCTATGTGTAAAGTACAATTATAATCATCACACTTTTAAATGACACACATGCAGTGAATATGCTTTAAAGACAAACTAGAGTTACAAAATCACACATGTTTTTTTTTTTTCACAAGAAAGCAAAATCACATGTTAACATATTTTGCTGGAAATAAACCTGCAAATAATACATTTATGATTAAATCAGCACAAAATTAAAAATACCTTATCTCCTTTCTGTCCTGCATCACCTGGTGTTCCTGGAAATCCTTGAGGTCCAACTTCGCCCTGAATGCAACAGACATAAAATGATTAAGCCACTATTACATTAACATGTTTAAAGATGCACCATTACCATCTGTTTCTGATTCATGTGAAAAAGGCATACGGAATTGAAATGAATAATAATTAAAAAAAAAGTAGTAATATTTTAAGAATGGCTCATGGATTGCTTTATGCTTTATATTGTTTGTTTTTTTAAATCAAAAGGGTTTTTATTGCTCAAGAAACACAAAGTAAAATTATATATGTATCACATTACACTATGCTTTATATTGCAATGCAAATAATGTCTGATGTTGATTTACATTTCGGGCATATAACCATAGTATTTAATAAAAATATTCTCAGATAAATTCCTGCAGAGTTGCTATTGCTTTGTATGACAAGGGTCTTTACTGACTTTAGCCACTCTAGGATTTAGAACATTGGAGATACAGTCTAAAGAGCTTCAACAGCGTTTTTAGGACACGTCTCCAAAATCCAAATCCACTCCACCTACCACCGCTGCCACTGCCACTATTACCAGCAATTACCAGCTGTCAAAATGACAGCCAGTAATTACTTTGTATTATACAGCAGGAATGGCTGCAGCTCCTCTGCAAAGTGACACATGCAGAAAGTCTAAACATGTCACTAAGCAAATACAATGACACAATATATATATATATATATATATATATATATATATATATATATAAACTGTATACTTTTATATATATGTATACTGTATACCATTTCATTAACGTACTGTAGATCAAGGGTATGCATATGACACCATGTAAAGAAACATTACAAGTTAAAGCGGAGCTCCGCCGTAAAATTTTTTTTATTAAAAGCCAGCAACTACACATACTGCAGCTGCTGACTTTTAATATTAGGAGTGGACACTTACCTGTCCTGGAGTCCAGTGTGTACCCAGTCTAAGCAATTCACATAATGAATATTATATTATAATGTATCAACTGCATACATTTATCAGAATGATGTGTGTAAACGCGTGTAATCGCATTTAGGTGTGTCAAGCGCTTGGGCATTAATTAATCTCATTGGCCAGAATAATAATTTATTCTGGCCACTGAAATTTATTAATGCTCAAGTGCTTCACGCGCCTAACATTAACATGTGTTTTGCCGCATCTCCACGAGTCCACACTTTTATTTTCTGCCAAAACACTGCTGCTCCTGTATGTGCTGGCAGTGGGTGTTTTTTTTTGCCTGTAAAAGCCCCTGCCTCTAAACACCTATGTGTGCATGGACACATAAGCTAATATACAGGGGCATTTAGAGGCGGAAAAAAAAAGCAGGTGCCCTTAAAAGCAGAGTTTTTTTTAATGCTTATGCCGCGTACACACGGCCGTTTTTAATGTCATTGAAAAAAACTAAGTTTTTCTCGACGTGATTTTTCTTGTTTCCTCTCAAGCCTGCCTTGCCTACACATCATGAAAAAAAATGCTCGAGCAAAGCGCGGTGACGTAAAACACGTACGACGACACTATAAAGGGGAAGTTCTATTCGGATGGCACCACTATTTGGGCTGCTTTTGCTGATCCTCGTATTAGTAAAGTTTGGTGAGAGCCGATTCGCGCTTTTCAGCCTCATGCTCTTCAGTCCGTTACAGCATGATGAATGTGCTATCTCCATTATGAACGTTAGTTTTACCAGAAGGAGCGCTCCCGTCTCATAGTTGATTCTAAACATGCGCATTTTTTTTCCCCTCGTAAAAGCATACACACTACCGTTTTTCACGACGTTAAAAAGAACGACGTGAAAAACGACGTGAAAAAATAGAGCAGGTTCTAATTTTTTTTTAGGCCATTTTCACGTCGTTAAAAATGCTCTGGAGCCTACACACGATCGTTTTTAATGACCAATTTAAAAAATGGCATTTTTCATGCCATGAAAAACGGTCGTGTGTACACGGCATAAGTGTGCATGAGGCCTTAACTTAATATGAAAAACAGAGGCAGGATGGTCCAAGCAGAGTAGTTGTGAGGAAGGAGAAGTAGCAAGCTATTATTTGTATTAAAAAAACAGGTATAGATAAAATATATAGAGAAACATTATAGACTTACAGCTTTGCCATCTTCACCAGGATCACCCTGAAATAAAAAATAAGTGGTAATATGAAGCCTGTGATGGTAAGAATATGTATTAACCGTATATACTCGAGTATAAGCTGACCCAAATATAAGCCGAGGCCCCTAATTTTACCACAAAAAACTGGAAAAACGTATTGACTTGAGTATAAGCCTAGGGTGTCCATCTGCATGCCTTACTGTGCCCCACTTTGCCTCACTGTGTCCATGTCTCACTGTGTTCATGCCTCACTGTGCCCATGCCTCACTGTGCCCATGACTAGACTGACGTTTAACATTGCAGTCTATGGAAAGGGTGCCCGGCTTTGAAAAATCGGTGCTCCCCGGCCGTAGGTCCCTAAGACAAAAAACTTTGCACACTTATAGAGAAGAACTAGGGCTACATGTGTGCCAAGTTTCAGGTCCAGGGGACCTACGACCGGCCGGTACTGGGTCCCCAAAGTCACCGGAGAAATTACCGTTTAACATGGGAGTCTATGGAAGGGGTGCCCGGCCGTGGGTCCCCCGGACAACACACTTGTAGAGGAAGAGTGGGGCTACATGTGTGCCAAGTTTGGAGTCCAGGGGACCTATGACCGGCCAGTACCGGGTCCCCAAAGTCCAGGAGATCAGGCGCAAAAAGGTGACTCGAGTATAAGCCGAGGGGGGCATTTTCAGCACAAAAAAATGTGCTGAAAAACTCAGCTTATACTCGAGTATATACGGTACATGGTTTTCTAACTATTAGGCTGGGTTCACACTTAAGCGAATTGGATGCAGTTTTCCCGCATCCAATTCGCATGACAGGAGAGCAGGGCTGGTGCAAGAATTTTTGACACCCTAGACGAAACCTCATTTTGCCACACCTCCCTTGGCTCCACACCTGACTCCACCCCCTTTGTCCTGCCCATGTATACCCCACCTTTTTAATGAAGCACCTATAAAATGCAGCCCAACAGCACCCATCAAATGCAGCCTCTCCAGTGCCCATCAATGCAGCCTCACCAGCACCCATCAATTCAGCCTCACCAGCGCCCATCAATTCAGCCTCACCAGCGCCTGTCAATGTAGCCTCACCAGCGCCCATCAATGCAGCCTACTAGTGCCCATCAATGAATGTTTGCTTGCTTCCATTCATTCGGGAGTTGGGAAACAGACACAGCCCTCCGCCACCAGTGCACCTCTGACACTATGTACAAATGGACCGGTGGCTGCCTGCTGATGCTGAGACTTAGTTGGTTGTTGCAGAGAGAAGAGAGTAGGAACACCAGTGGCCGGGCGTCCCTAGGCAGCAGTGCACCCTAGGCGGCTACGTAGTTTGCCTAGTGGTAGCACTGGCCCTGCAGGGGAGTGTGACCGGCTCTCTATGGAGCCGGTTTACACACCTCCGGAGCGACCGCGGTCTGCATTTGGAAAGGGTCCTGTGCGTCTTTGGCTCTAAATCAGGTGTGAATTCAGGCAAAAATTCAGACCTGATTCGCACCTGAATTAGTGAATAGGAACGCACCGGACCCCCCGCTGTGAGCCGTGGCAGCAGCAAGTGTGAACCCAGCCTTAAACAGTGACTTATAAACCTAAAATGGTCTTTACTAAAAGTTATACAAATATACATAATATACTGCGATGTCTACTATAATAGGTTGGGCAGTTATATAAAATAAACATTATCATTAAGTTAAACTGACACCAAACATTTTGGCCTTGGTAGTCAGTAATTTATTTTTCCCTTTTGGTTTGTTAAATATATAATTGAAAGCTTTTTGTTAGATTTGCTAGATAAGTGCATATTCATTTCTGTAGATCCAGCTGGAAATAATAACAGTTGATAACTTCCAGTGCAGCTCTTATCAGTCAGTATTATTCCCAGTTCTCTCTGTGGACTATATAACACCCCCCATGTTATGGAGAAGAGAAAAGGGGGAGGTGTTCTGTGGAACTGTCCTAGGGGGACAACAAGACTCCGCTGTAGATACAGTACAGTGAGTGAGCGCTGTCACCCTAGGACAGGAACTGCGTTCCTGGCTAGATTACCAGGTGATAATAAAGCCTGATAAATAGAAAAGAAATGCAGCCACCACATCACAAAATTGGTGAGCTACAATATATACAACGTTTGTTCTTGGAATTATATACTGTACACTATAATTTAAAGCCCCACTCCAACAAAATATTTTATAGGCTTAGATAGAGTGTGAAAGGGTCTGTACCTCGTTCAGCTTTTAAATGCTGACTGTGTCCTTTTTGGGGAGATTTTTCTTTATTTCCTGTGTTGTCTGACACCCATCAAAAGGCATGAAGAGCGGGAAAATCTCGCCAAACAGGAACAAAGGCAGCAATAAAAAATGTTTTAGGTACAGTATGTAGCTATCAGGGAGTTTCCCTCACTTCCTGTCCTGATCGCAGTAGGGGAACATAAAAAAAAGACAGCAAATACAATATTGAGGTGGTCTTAATCAGGCCATACATTATGCAACAATGGGTTGAAGAAAAAAAAAATTTGATTCCCCCATCAACACATAGTTAGTTAGTCCCTCCCGCTATGCTAATGTATTCCTATGCCGCGTACACACGATCATTTTTTCCGTTGGGAAAAATTAAATTTTTTCCTTTGGACGAGAAAAACGATCGTCTGTGGGCTTTTTGTCATTTTTCCAGACGGGAAAAACGGCATTAATCACGACGAGAAAAATTAGAACATGCTCTAATTTTTCTCGTCGTGATTCCTGTCGTTTTTTTCCGCGGCAGTTTTCCCATAGGGAAACACTGCCGCGGAGACTACACATGGTCGTCTTTCTCGCCAAGAGAAAAAATGACGGGAAAAACGGCCGTGTGTGGGGGAACAAGCCCTTCCCTCATTTTTCCTGTCGTGATTCACGGCGGTGTTTCTTTTTCGTACATCACGGGACACAGAGCGACTTAGTCATTACTAATGGGTTATATAGATTACCTTCAGGTGTTGGCACTGGCCAATTCCAAACCGGAAGTACCCTCCCCTATATAAGCCCCTCCCATCCGGGAGCACCTCAGTTTTTTGCCAGTGTCTAAGGTGTTGGCCAAAGAGTAACATGTGTTTTCACTGGGCTTGCGTACAGGTTCTTTTGGGCCTTAGTAAGCTGTTCCGGATCCCACCAAAAAAGCTTCATAGCTAAACGGTCGGTACCCGGGCCTTGCAGCAGAAGAGCAGGGTTTTGCCTGTAATGCCTCTCTTAGGAGGGCTGGACCCTGGGATCCAGAGCTCTGGTCATACCCACGACCAAGATGTTGTCTGTGCAGGGTGCTATACAGGTCCAGGGGAGTGGAATCCTTGGGAACCCGGTCCCTGAAGGTTTAATTACAATGCCTGCCGTGATAGGTGAAGTTTGGACTTCTGTGGACCAAACAAAGTCCTGCGGCGGGGATCAGGTAAGTGGGGGCCCCCAGGAACTTGGTTCTATTGGGGGACCCCCAAGCCTAATTTGTCTTTCTGTCTGTTACCTAACGGTATTCCCGCTAATATCTGTGTATGCCTGTAACTACTGAAAATGTAAAATTTTAATAGTAGTCAAGAAAAAAAAAAAAAAAAGGGGACCGCGGTACCTGTGTTAAACCACTAGAGGCCGCTGTAGTCCATTTTTCTTGTCATGTGGATCTTTGGTTTTCTCAAGTCAAAAGATCCAGGCAGTTGGTAAGTTTCTCTGTGGGAATCCACTTCCTCTGCCCTGTTGCTGCGCTCATCCACTGCACAGGCCCTCCGGCAAAAAGGGCCCTGGCTCCTAGTCCCTGTTTGATTTCGAAAAGGGCGCCAATGGCGCACGGGCGCGCGCGCGGGCGCGTGCACGCGCCTCCTATGAAAAAAAAGGGGCGGGGCGGGTGGATGACGCTCGATGCGCGCCGCGGCGCTTCTGCGCATGTGCAGGCGTCCCAGCATGGTTAAAAGACACAGTACAAGTGTCAGCTGGATGCAAACAGAGCTAGCAACAAACAGTGGCACACAGAGGCGGTTGATGCAGGCATCCCCATAGAAAGGCACTTTAGTGGACACCAGCTGGTATATAGCAGCAACTGTGTTAGACTATTACCAGCAAAAATTGGTGTATGACGACGGGAATACCTCAGCTTTGTGCTTAAAGGATATGTCGTCCAGACGCTCCGGAAATAGGTCTTCCAGGAAGCCAAAGGGGTCTCCATCGGGCTCTGAGGATATTGGGCATGCTTGTACTGCACCAATCTCCCCTGAGAATTCAGAGGTCAGTAGCCGTAGAAACCCCGCAGGAATGCCTGGTGCTGCGGCTGTCCCCAGTCCACCTGCTCCTGTATATATAACAGAGGAGGTTTTAGCCTCAACTCTGGGAGGATTGGAAGAGAGATTAACAGCATTGATCGCTGCTTCCCTGTCACAGGAAAAGCGCGTCCGATCTCCGTCTCCTCCTTCAGAGTGCCTGTTAGTGGAGGAACAGCCCCACACAGAGATCGACCTACCTGAAGGGGATCAGGATGAGGTTGATTCAGTTATGGAGGAATCAACAGTGGAAGAACCTTTCTCAGCATCTCAGGCTGAAAGATTATGGGTTCAGTCTCTGACTAATATGGTCCGATCAGCATTTAAAATGCCTCTGGCGGAACCACCATCCACTACGGTTTCCTCGCTGGGGTCGCTAAAAGCTCCCCAGGCTGTCTGTTCCTTCCCAATCCACCCTTTATTAGAAGGGCTTATTTACCAGGATTGGGAGCATCCTGATAAAATATTTGCTCCTCCCAAGAGATTTCCGGTGATCTATCCCATGGAGGATAAGTTCATAAAAAAATGGAGGGTCCCTACAGTGGACGCAGCCATCTCTTCTGTTAACAAATCACTGACATGTCTAGTAGATAATGTTCCAATGTTCAAAGACCCAATAGATAAAAAATTGGAGTCTTTACTAAAATCTGCTTTCTCTACAGCAAGCATGGTGACACAACCTGCGGTAGCAGCGATTGGAGTCTGCCAAGCAGTGAAAGATCAGTTGAAACAAGTCTTAAGGGACTTACCAGATCAGCAGGCTCTTGCCCTAGCTGACCTGCCTAGAGCCTTGTGTTGCGGTGGACGCCATAAAGGATACAATCCAACAGGCCTCCCGCTTTACGCTGTCTATAGTACATATGCGTAGGCTTCTGTGGCTCAAAAACTGGTCTGCTGAAGCTCCCTGTAAAAAACTGCTGGTTAGCTTCCCATTTCATGGAGAACGCTTATTTGGAGAAGATCTGGACAAATATATCCAGAAAATTTCTGCCGGTAAAAGTTCACTCTTACCGGTTAAGAACAAGGGTAGAAGTCCTTCTTTTAAGAGGCCTACTTCTCCAGTCCCTGGCACATCGGCTGTGAAACAGTTCCGACGGCCTCCGCGGTCAAATCCAGGGGGCAGAAATCAGAGACAATCACAGGGTAACAAGAAACCCTGGGTCAAGAGAGGTACAAAACCTCCCCCTAAGTCATGAAGGGTTGCCCCCACTCAGTCGGGTGAGGGGAAGACTTCAGTGGTTCACAGAGACCTGGCGGGACACCATCAGAGATGGGTGATCTCCGCAGTAAGTCTGGGATACAGGCTGGAGTTAAAAGACATTCCTCCTGCCCATTTTATAAGGTCAAACGTGCCAAGCGATCCCCAGAAGAGTGGATCCCTCCTTCTGGCACTAGAACAACTATTGCCCCAAGGGTAATCATGAAGGTTCCCTTGAAAGAAAACGGGTTCGGGTTTTACTCGAACCTTGTCACAGTCCCCAAACCAAATGGGGACATGAGGCCCATATTAAATATAAAAGGGCTAAACAAGTTCCTACATATCAGGACTTTTTCGGATGGAGTCGATCCGATCGGTGGCCACCGCCCTACAAGGGCAGGAATGGTTAGCCTCGATCGACATAAGGGATGCTTATTTGCATATTCCCATCTGTCCGGCCCACCAGAAATTTCTACGCTTTGCAGTAGAAGGGCGCCATTTTCAGTTCAGAGCCTTACCTTTCGGTCTGGCCACGGCACCACGAGTGTTCACAAAAATTCTGGCCCTACGATTGGCCAAACTAGGAACACAAGGTGTAACGATAATGGCATATCTAGACGACTTGTTGCTGATAGACCACTCAGTGAAAAA
Organism: Rana muscosa; assembly: GCA_029206835.1. NCBI lineage: Eukaryota > Metazoa > Chordata > Amphibia > Anura > Ranidae > Rana > Rana muscosa. The sequence continues at coordinate 364,809,035 of CM055127.1, forward strand.
AACTAGAAGTGGTCGTTCACAAGATAATCAAGTATCTGGAATCTCACGGTTGCATTATCAACCGAGACAAGTCAGCCCTAAAACCAGTCAAAAGCCTGGAATACTTGGGGGCTAAGACTGGATTCAAATCAGAGAAAGATTTTCTTACCTCCAGAGAAGGTGTCGTCTTTGAAAGATTTGACCCACTTAGTGGGTGCAAAAAAGAAAAACCATCCATACGCCTGTGTATAAGGCTGCTGGGAAAAATGGTGGCTTAATTCGAAGCGGTACCCTACGGTCAATTCCATTCAAGGAACTTGCAGAGGGCCATACTGTCAGCCTGGAACAAAAAAGTTCAGGCTTTAGACTTACCAATGTCCCTGTCCCCTTCCGTTCGCACCATTGGTGGTTGGTGCCCCAGAATCTGGGAAGGGAAACCCTTCAGTCCGGTTTCTTGGAAGGTGGTCACTACAGTTGCCAGCCTCATAGGCTGGGGGGCAGTACTGGAGCAATGGTCTCTCCAGGGCAAGTGGTCAGAAGCAGAGAAGGCCCTGCCCAGCAATTTCTTAGAGATACGAGCAGCCCGGTATGCCCTAGTAGCATGGACATCCAAACTCCAAGGGTCACCTGTCAGAATTCAATCAGACAATGCCACAGCAGTGGCATATATCAATCTTCAGGGTGGCACCAGGAGTCGTGCAGCCCAGAGGGAAGCGAATTGCATCCTGGAATGGGCAGAAAGGTATGTCACAGCCATATCCGCGGTTTTCATCCCAGGAGTGGAAAATTGGAGAGCGGACTTTTTAAGTCGCCAGCAATCATGCCCGGGGGAATGGTCTCTTCACCCCGAGGTTTTCCAGGCAATATGCCAGCGGTGGGGAACACCGGATGTAGATCTGCTAGCATCCAGATTCAACGCAAAGGTGGACAGATTTGTGTCTCGCACAAAGGATCCCCTAGCTTGCGGTTCGGATGCCCTAGTGTTCCCTTGGGATCAGTTCAAGCTGATATATGCATTCCCACCGCGATTAATCCGCAGAATCAGGGTAGAAAAGAAACCAGTGATTCAGGTGGCTCCAGCGTGGCCCCGAAGGGCATGGTATGCGGAGATTGTAAAAATGTCAGTGGGAAGTCCTTGGACCCTCCCACATCGTCCGGACCTGCTTTCGCAAGGACCGATATACTACCCTTCCTTACCAGCCCTAGGTTTGACGGCCTGGCTATAGAAGCCCACATTCTAAAAAAGAGAGGGCTCTCTAATCCTGTGGTATCTACCATGATCAATGCCAGGAAGCCGGTATCCAGGCAGATCTATTATAGGATCTAGAAGGCGTACATCACGTGGGGTGAGGCCAGGAAATGGCATCCACGTAAGTACGTAATAGGTAGGATTCTGGACTTCCTACAGTGGGCTGTACATAGGAAGCTTGCCTTGAGTACTATCAAGGGTCAGACGGCCTTGTCAATATTTTTTTTTCAAAGGCCCTTGGCTTTGCATTCATTAGTCAAAGCTTTCATACAAGGAGTGATGCGTATTAGCCCTCCGGTTAGTATTCCCATATGTCCATGGGACTTAAACCTGGTTCTGTCGGTTCTACAGAAACAACCATTTGAACCATTGCGGCACATTTTCTTGGTTCTTCTCACCAGGAAATTGATTTTCTTAGTAGGCATTTGTTCGGCTAAAAGAGTATCGGAATTAGCCGCCTTGTCCTGTAAGGAGCCATATCTGGTTATCCATAAGGACAGAGTAGTATTACGTCCTCATTCAGCCTTCTTCCTAAGGTAGTATCGAGGTTCCATTTGAACCAAGATGTGGTTCTTCCTTTCCTTTTTCCCCAAACCTAGTTCGGTAGAGGAAAAGTTATTGCATTCTTTGGATGTAGTAAGAGCAGTTAAAGCTTATCTTAAAGCCACTGCTCAGATTCGTAGAACGGATACTTTGTTTGTTCTGCCGGAAGGCCCCAGAAAGGGTCAGGCAGCATCAAAAATCTACTTTAGCCAAGTGGATTCGACAGGTCATAATACAAGCCTATGGCTTGAAAAGGAGACCGCCTCCGTTCAAAGTTAGGGCGCACTCCACAAGAGCAGTTGGAACTTCATGGGCAGTGCATCACCAAGCCTCCCTGGCTCAAGTCTGTAAGGCCACAACATGGTCCTTAGTACACACGTTTACTAGATTCTACCAGGTAGACGTCAGAAGTCAGGAGGATGTCGCCTTTGGGCGCAGTGTGTTGCAGGCCGCAAAAGAGCCTCATGCCTGATGGCGCCCAGCTTATGTATCCCTCCCCTCATTTGGCATTGCTTTGGGACGTCCCATTAGTAATGACTAAGTCGCTCTGTGTCCCGTGATGTATGAAAAAGAAAAAGGGATTTTTATAACAGCTTACCTGTAAAATCCTTTTCTTGGAGTACATCACGGGACACAGAGCTCCCACCCCTCATTTTGGGACACTTATTGCTTGGCTACAAAACTGAGGTGCTCCCGGATGGGAGGGGCTTATATAGGGGAGGGTACTTCCGGTTTGGAATTGGCCAGTGCCAACACCTGAAGGTAATCTATATAACCCATTAGTAATGACTAAGTCGCTCTGTGTCCCGTGATGTACTCCAAGAAAAGGATTTTACAGGTAAGCTGTTATAAAAATCCCTTTTTTCACCGCCGTGAATCACGATCGTGTGTACGTGGCATTACAGTGGGAGGTCTCCCAGCCATCAGAAGTCAATGATCACTGCCGGCAGCTATAGATGTCAGCTGCCATTAAAACGAAAAACCCTACAGGCTGGTTGTACTGAAGTCGATCAATAGATCGACTTAAAAACAATCAGCCTTCTCATAGATAAATTGGAATTTGTCCAGTTCAGCTGGATCCGTTTATGGCCAGCTTTTAAGGGATTAATACTGTCCTAAGCTATCCAAAACTAATAGTTTTGGCTGGAGTTGGGTTCTCGTGTATCCTATATTTTACAATTTTTTTGATCCTGATATGATCTTATTAAAGCTCCAAAAATGTCTTACAACTCAAATCATCTAAGGCTAAGCAGACTAATTCAATCCCAGTTCATTGCACCTTATACTTACAGGCTCTCCTTCTTTTCCCGGGGGCCCTTCAGGACCTGGGGGGCCCCGTGGTCCTGTAATCTGCTGCACAGTTGAGCCATCAGCTTTCTGGACAACAGAAGGCCCAGAGGATCCAGGTGGTCCTGGTGGTCCAACTACACCAGGGTCTCCTTTCTGTCCTTTAGGACCATTATATCCAAACCCAGCATCACCCTAAAGATACAAATTGATAGGTATTACATGTGGAGTGGATAACCAATCTGCAGAATTTAAATCACAAGCACATCCAACAATATGTATACAGCTGTTACTCACTTTGATTCCAAGCTCTCCTTTCTGGCCCTAAGTTATTAGAAATAAAAAGCACAGATATTAACAATGTCAAACAAATGGAATGATGAAACAGTCCAAAAGTTATAAAGACAATTTATGCAAAAGTGTTAAAACCTACAACAGTTAAATACACAACTGAGACACCTACTGTACATGTGTAGTAATAGTAATGCTAAACAGTACCACTAGTAAGCCTCTGCTGCTCCAGGTGCCAGTCCTCTCCAGGAGCATGTCCTGTTCCACACATGAATAAGTTCAATTGACCAAATAAGTCCTATCGAGTGAAACGCATCAAAGGATGGGGCAAACGGGAAGGAACTGAGCTGAAGCCAGAATCCTATTCATCGCTTAACGATTGACTATGCCAGTGTGTGGCTTCCTACACATGTAGTAATAAGTAATGCTAAACAGTACCACTAGTAAGCCTCCGCTGCTCCATTTGCCAGTCCTCTCCAGGAGCATGGCCTGTTTCACACATGAATATGTTCAACTGACCAAATAAGTCCTATCGGGTGAAATGCGTCAAAGGAAGGGACTGAGCTGAAGCCAGATTGATATTCATCGTTTAACGATTGACTATGCCAGTGTGTAGCTTTTTAGAGTTTACCAGCCAAAAGATCTGAAATTCTGTTCAGCCAGCCTTGTGATTTAAACCTGCCACACTGTATAGACAGGTGTGGACAAGATTAGTCACTATTGCAGCTCTGCAACTTTCTGTATACCTCTTTTACTCTCACTGTAAGTCTGCTTACACACCTTCACTTCATACTGGCTAAAGCATGCTAGGATCAAAGCATGTAAAATGCTAGAGAGGCAGGCTGATTCATATCAAATACCCTGATTCCGATTTTTGGGAAGCTAAAATAAGGGCATTAGACTGTAATTGTTTAATTGTAAAGATATTAGATTGTAAGCACTCTTGAGCAGGGCCCTCCTAACCCTCTTGTATCTGTACTGTCTCTCTTTATATTCTAAAGTTCTTCGCAAAGGACCATTTGTGAAATGTATAAGCAATCAGAATACTGAATTAAAAGTTGTCATGGATGGTACTCTTGTCAGGCCAGTCCCATCAGAAGATGTTCCCCTAATCAGAGTAGAAATCTCAGTTATAAAGTTATTAAAGATAAATGTAAGTATGGCTTTTACGTTAATGTCTTTTCTGCATTAAGGAAAAAAACTTTCAGTATGCAGCCTCCCAGCCCCCCTTATACTTACCTGAGTCCGATCTCATCCAGGCTTGCTCCTGGGAGAGCGGGGGGCATAGCCCATGTCCATGAACACACAGAGCTGGCTTGGGAGCTAACATGCATGAGTGTTGCCCTCAGCAAGCAGCTTGCTATGGGTGCACTCTGTGGAGGGAGGAGCAAGGAGTGCTGGCAGAGGACCCGAGAAGAGGGGGATCAGGGCTGCCCTGTGCAAATGTATGACATGTTTTTTTGGATTGGGGTTGCTCGGTGCAAAACCCTTGCACAGAAGAGGTAAATATAGGCATGTTTTTTTTTGTTTTTTTTAAACAAACCTTTAGTATAACTTTAAGAGTTCACTTCACTGGAACTAAGGGGCCAAGCCCAACCCCTGAAAAACAATCTCACACCATAATCCACCCTCCAACAAATGATTTGGACAAGTGCATAAAGACATGGATGAGTGAGTTTGGAGTGGATAAACTTGACTGGCCTGCACATAGTCCTGACCTCAACCCGATAGAACACCTTTGGGATGAGTTAGAGCGGAGACTGCGAGCCAGACCTTCTTTTCCACATTAGTGTCTGACCTCACAAATGGGCTTCTGAAAAAATGGTCAAACATAGACACACTCCTAAACCTTGTGGGCAGCCTTTCCAGAAGAATAGCTTCAAAAGGTGGACCAACTCAGTATTGAACCCTACGGACTAAGACTGGGATGTCATTAAAGTTCATGTGCGTGTAAAGTCAGGCGTCACAATACTTTTGACAATATAGTGTGTATATATATATATAATTTTTTATATATATATATATATATATATATATATATATGGATACAGAGCTGCAATAATCTGTGTGTAGCGCCCCTCTACTTTGAGGGATGCTATGTGCCTAGATTTAGGGGTTGGTCTGAGCTAGTAGCCAGGCTCATACCGCTTTTATTGATAGGTTCGGTTATTTGTTTCTTCAGGTGTTGTACTGGTGTGCAGTTCCCTGTGGCCTGTAGGTGGCACTGCCATGACAGGTCAGGGTTGAACCACTGGTAACAGTGCTGGGCCTTAGGGTGTCCTCTCTCGACGGTAGTGCAGTGGGCGTGGTGAACATGCTGTGCATGCCGTGAGAGGATACATAAGGGGCAGACGCTGCCTGGAGTCCAGGGGTCTGGAGTTCCGGAGTTCGGGTCGCGTGACCTGGCCCTCCAGGCCAGGGGTGCGCGTATGCATCAGTCCCAGGCACCTTTAGCCTGGGGCTGCAACTTCGCCATTGGGCCCAGCACCTTTAGCTGGGGCTCAGCTCTAAGAGGAGGAATCCCAGGGTGCCCCTGAGAGGGGACCCGCTCTAAGAAGAAGAGACCGGGGGGAGGACCTTTCTGAGGGACCGGTGAGAGTTTCACGATGAAAGAGAGGCCCGGTAAACTTCTGGAGGGATTCCACTATTCATCTAAGGCCTTGTAATGTGCAGCAACTTGCACCTGTTCTTGAATTACAAGCGCTGAGAGGTTCGGGGCTCAGAGATTCTATGGCAGAGAATCTCCCGATCGTATCTCCAAGGGAAACTTAAAAGAAAAAAAGTTTGTGCATCACTCCGGCTGCTAGAACCATGAGAGGGGACTATCCGGGTGAGCAGAGTCCACTTGGGATTGAGTGGTGATATTAAGTGCCTGAACCTGCCTCCCTGTTCCTTTATTCTTAAACTCCAACTTTTCTATCCAGTTTTCAGCATAAAGAAAATAAACCTTCCTTCATTAGGGTTTAACCTTGCCTGGACATTGGCCTTATTGGTGCACCTACAACAGACTCTTCCCTACACTATAGGGGTGAGAACCAGCCGAGGGAAGGTAACTCGCTGCGGGACCCAACAATTTCTGAACACCGCTCACCGCTCTTATTGTGGTACGGTGTGTTCCGCCTTGAGGAGATAAGGCCAGGGATCTGTGTGCTACATGTGTTTTTTAAAATGTGACTCTTTCAGAGTCACTGACATAATTCCTTTTTACACCTGAGCTATGAATATTTGTTTGCTCTACAAATATGAAAAAGAATCAGGTAAAGGAATTTGTCACTATTAGGCTACTTTCACACTGAGGCGCTGGATGCGCTGGCGGTATAGCGGCGCTATTTTTAGCGCCGCTATACCGTTGTTTTTGCCGCGATTTGCGGGCGCGAGCGGGGGGGATTTTAACCCCCGCTAGCGGCCGAAAATGGGTTAAAAACGCTCGCAATAACGCCTCTTTGCGGCGTTTTACGATCGTTTTGGAGGCGCTACCCCATTGATTTCAATGGGCAGGGGCGCTATAGGAGCGGTATTTTTACCGCTCCTATTGCGCCTCAAAGATACGGATTACAGGAGTTTTTTGACCCTCCTGCAAGCGCAACGCTCCAGTGTGAAAGCCCTCAGGCTTTCACATTGGATACAATTGAGCGGCCTTTTTGGGGCGCATTGCAGGCGCTATTTTTAGCGCAATAGCGCATGCAAAGCGCCTCAGTGTGAAAGGGGCCCTATATGACTTTGAAATGTGGTGGTCAGGTGGAAATAGACATTGTGATGGCGATATCTAGTCACTACAGTTCCTGGCAGGTATAGGACAATAAGCATTTAAACCTAAATAATCCATTTCAGGCATAGTTGAATTAAACTCACCTTATCGCCTTTAGGGCCAATGCCCGCACTTGTACTGTCACCAATAGATCCTTTAGGCCCAAATGGTCCTATTTCACCCTTCAGACCACGATCGCCTATGTCTCCTTTCTCTCCTTTCTGTCCGGGTTTGCCTGTAATAAGAAGTTCTACAATGATATTGGGCTGTGACCCACTTCCTGTGATCTTAAAGAAAACCTGGATTAGGGAAGTATATAGCCAGCTAAAACAGACCTTTCCTTCTAAAAATGCCCATTCCCTGGCTATCAAACAGGTTCAGTGGCTTCAGTACTTTCCGAGTCATGGGCCCAGAACAAGTATACAGACTAGAAATTCTGACTCAGAAGTCCCAGATCTGTATGTTGCTTGTAGGATAGCCACAAAAAATACTTTGTAGCTTTTTATAAATCTGATTATAACTGCTATTTGCTCCAGTATAATACAACATTGTATAACATAAATAGCAGTATTTTTTTTAATTCCAACTTTATTTACATTTTTGTTTCTAACACAGAAAGAAGTGTTCCTATTTAGAACTCAAGATCAAGAAGTGATTTACAAGGCCACATACACTGTGACATAAAATACAACAGTGTTATGGAGCATCCGTTAAATACTTCAGCAGTATTGATTTGACATGATTGATATGACAGTCCCGCCTGTATAGTCATTTCTGTAGTAAACATTAGGTTACAATGATTTATTCAATTACTTGTGAAGGAAGCCAAGAAAGCCTGAACTACTTAAAGTGGTTGTACACCCTGTACAACCACTTTCACCTACAGGTAAGCCTTGATTAAGGCTTACCTGTAGATGCCGTGACTGGCGGCTGCCGCGCGCATGTGTGGGAGTGACATCACGCGACTCCGCCCAGTCACAGAGCCGGAGTCCGCGGCCCCGGAAGAAAGAGGGCTGAAGATGGACGCTTCCAGCCAGCGGGGACATCGCAGGCTTCGGTTTCAGTTAAAAGACACATAATGGGCTACTATGCGATGCATAGTAGCCCATTATGCTTCACCTTTGCAGGGAAATAAAGAGGAAGTAAAACCCATCAGGGTTTACTTTCTCTTTAATGTATCTGATGGGCAGGGCTGGGATAAGGGGTGGGCAGGAGGGGCGGCTGCCCTGGGCACTGTGGTATCATGTGAGGTGGGAGGGGGCCATGTGGAGATTGGAGAGAAGGAGATTTGTGTTGGAGGGGGGAATTTTGGGGGGTGGCAGGCGGTAAGAATTGTTCTAGGAGGGGAAATTTGAGGGAGTGTGCTAGGAGTGGAGATTTAGGGGCATCTGTGTTGGGATGGGGATGGAGGAAGTGGATTTGTGCTAGGAGGGGAGATTGGGGGTCTTGTGTTACAAGAGGTGATATGGTGTTGGGGGGTTGTGCTAGGAGGGGAAATATGGGGACAGGAGGGGGGGGGGGGTTAAAGTAGGGAGAGAGGATGTGTATTTGGAGGGGAAATTTTAGTGGTAAAGGATTTATGCTAGGAGGGGTGATTTTTTTTTGGAGGGGGGGCATTTGTGCTGGAGGGATTTGTCCTGGGGGGATTTGGGGTATAGGGACAAATATTTGTTCTGGGAGCATTTTAGAATTTTAGCAGGGCGCAGATTTGTACTGGGAAGAGGGGTAATTTTTGCTGTTTTGGGAGGGGGGGGGATTTTTGCTGGCACATAATGTTCATGCATCTGGGGGGCGCATTTTGGCATGTTCGCCCTGGGCTCTAGATGACCTTGTCCCGGCATTGCTGATGGGATGTAGCTTCGAAGCAAAGACAATATATCTATGATATGGAAAAAGTGTGGGACTTTGAGGTCCAAATAAACATGTGCCTCCATCCCCGTTAAGTAGCAAAGAGGAGAGAGTTTGGGACTTTGAATGAGGTGTGTTCCCAACAGTCGATGCAATAAAGATTGTCTTTAATGTGCATTTACCTTTGTTTATGGGTCAATGTATTCATACTCAGGTTAGGTTCACTGCATCGACTGTTGGGCACACACCTCATTCAAAGTCACAAACTCTCTCCTCTTTGAGACAATATATCTATGCAGAGGCGGCTCTAGGCTTTGTGAGGCCTTAAGCAAAGCTTAGACACGGGGGCCCCACCATGCCCATAATGGGTAAAAAAAATTCAAGCAAATAAAAATGGCTGCAGAAAGTTGCACGGATCTATTACACAGTGATTGAGCAGGCAAATTAGGCAGCCGTGAAGCCCCTGTGAGTGTGAGGCCTTAAGTGATGCCTAATTTGCCTAATTAAAGAGCCGCCTCTGTATCTATGGCCTCTCTAGTCCAGCCTCGCTTCCACTAAACATGATCGGCATTACAACCTTTAACATAAACAAATCTGCAACAAAAAATGTAATTATTGTAAAAACAGTACTTTTAGAACGTGATTTTGTACAAGGCAATGTATTCTTTTCTATACCTGAAACTTCAACTCTCTGTATAGTCTCTTGAACCTTCTTTATGACCTGAGGCTCATTTACTACAGATGGTCTCTGTATGGGGGGTACTGTGATAGGAGCCACCGCTATTACTTTTGGAGCTCGAGTCACCTGATTAATAGAAGAGAAGCCATTATTAAACATGACGAGACAAATGGATTTGTTACAGTTTCCTTACTCCAGAGTAAGTTTGATCACCTTAAAATTTAATTAACGTGCACCTATTCTTAATCTAGCCCATGCAAACATGCGAAGAATGTGGGTACAGACACCCCAGAGTCCCCAAGTGTGCCGCAGGAGCCACTAAACTAGGGGGATCTTAAAATGCAAATGTAGACAATGAATAAGAAGGCATTGCATACCCCCCAGGGCTCCTTATTGGCCCATACATAAGATGGGTTGCCCAACTGAGATACATAGGAAGGAACTGGGGGTATAAGAAAACACTACACTGTACTACAATACAGAATATGTAACTTTATGGCATATACGAAAAAAAAATGTATGTTTCATCCCACAAAAAAAAAAATGACAGGTGCTATCCTATGGGGTTTCACCATTGTATAATAGTCTAGTTGTGATGTAAGAGTGGCACTAACAAATAAAAAGGAAAAAAGAATGGCTTCCCCTAACAGGGAAAAAGACCTTTCGTCCACTGTCCCAAATCCATCTCCTGATAAGACAGAGCCTTTGGAGTCACTCAGGCACATGCTCAGTTTGGCGTGTATTGCTAAATAGTTTTTTTTATTTTTCTTGAGAGAGAGCATGTGATCAGCACATGGCCAATCGGCACTGTCCAGACAGAGGGTCAGGGGTCCTGCAGCCTCATAGGACAGTCAGAGGAGAATTAAAACTCCTCCTACAAGCTTTAACCAGACACTGATAGAAGTCACAAGACTGCTATAAACTACTGATGAAAAAAGATATTTAGTCATTTATATTTACTTAAACGGTTGAATTTCATGTTCTATGTACTGTGGGAGACAAGATATAGTGAATGCAGAGTCCTGGGTTTAGTAAGCACTTTAAGGCCAATGTCACACTAGTGATCCTGTCACTGGCGGTAGTTAACTAGTGACAGGATCGTTAAGACAGCAGTCACATGATGCTATGGTGTCAATTCTTTACTTTTCCCTTATTGGCAAAGGAGATTCTGCAGCATTTCAACCAGTAAAGGAGCAATGCCATAGCAGTAGGTAAGTACTTGCTTTAGCCATCCTTTTACTGGAAAGTTTTCTGCAGAGCCAGGGTGACTAATGTATCATGGTGCTAGATCATGGTGCTAGAAGAGTAGTATATGGAGCTGCTGTCACCTTGATACCAGGTTCACTACCTGCTGACATGGAGCAAGTATGATACCAGTAAAGTCTGATATCTTATCCACCATGCTTGTTCCACATCGGTGACTCCAATATTTCTATAACAAAGAAATACACTTTACGTTGTCTGATTATTAAACAGATGCAGCACAAAGTAACCTTTATCTTGGTATCAATTCCCTTTTGGACATTTTCCTATGTGTTCCTCATGTGATTAATGAAATCTGTAAAATCCTGCCGAATATTTTGGTGTTATACAAAAAAACACTAATCACGATTCTATACTATAGCCCTGTTAGCCATCAATTTGTTAGAGGTCCCAATCTGTGCCTTACCTCAACCACTTCCTCTTCTGAAAGGCCACTGCCGAAGTCTCCAGATGACTGTAGCAATAAAAAATATATATATATATATATCAAATTACAAAAAGAAGGACATTCAGCTTCTAAAGGTTCAGTATAACAGCTTTTTGGTTCAGCACCATCAAGCTGCCACTAGGTGGTGATATTACAAGATATTCTTTATACTGTACATACAAATGTATAAAGAACATCCTGTGACATTTATTTTATTTTCTAAATGCTGAACACTACCACCAGATGGCAGCATTGTGCAATATGCATTCATTTCCATTCATCACATACTGTAAATTTCTCGATTCTTTATGTGAGTTTATTGCTTGTACTATGTCCCTTACCTCTAACCCAGCCTTTCTCAACCTTTTCAACACAGAGGAACCCTTGAAATAGTTCTCCGGTCTCGGGGAACCCTTGCTAAAAATTACAGATCTACAATTCATGAAACCTTAGTGTGATGGTCAGTGGGAAGGATGGTCCTTACACTTGTGGTCATTGGGAAGAATTACCTCCTTACAGATAGCTAAAAAGATCAATGGTGTCAGTAGGAAATTATCTGAGACACAGAAATTGCCCAATGCTGAAGGAACCCCTAGCAACCTCTGGAGGAACCCTGGTTGAGAATCACTGCTCTAACCGATCTTTAACGTGACCCCTAACATTTACCTGTGTGCTCTCACCCAAACCTGAATACTTAACCTAACCTCTAATGTTAACTTTAAAGTGAACCTGTGCTATGTCCATACAGGACAAAAGATTATTTTAATGATGTCCCGCTAGCTGCGCTTATTTGCGTCCCTTTATTTCCCCACCGGTCCACTCAACCACCAGAGGTGAAAAGTGGAAGCTCCAAGTCATGCCTTAAAGCGTGAGCAGCCAATTATCAAGCACCAGGGCTGTCATGTGGGAAGAAGGGGAGTGAATCACGTGATCCACAAACCCAAATAGTACCAGACAGAGTGGAGGGAGAATGCAGTTGCAGGGATGCTTCCCCATTCACTTGAAGGGGTCACATTCGGCAGATTTACAGCCTGCTGTATGCGTCAGGTGCAATCATTTTTGCTGTAGGCAAAAAGCAACGTATTGTGACTGTGGCATGTAAACACCCCAAAGGGAGAGCAGTTGGAGGCACTAAAAACGTGGCTCAACTTCATGTTTTTAAGGCTCCCCTCAACTGCAAGCCTAAATGAACAAAGAATTTAAAAAGGGTGTGAATTCTGGGTAAAAGTTGTATGAATCCTAGGTGAAATGTTTATAATTACAGCTCTTAAAGCAGAGGTCTAGCCAAAACATTTGTTTTAGGTTAGGTAGAAGGAAAAGAGTTTGAACCCCTGTCTGATTTTACCACTGTTGGTGTCTATAGAATATCTCTTTTTTTATCTATTCTTATGGCTAGTGTCTCCTGAAATTCAAAGAAAGACAATAACTACCAAATAGGGACAAAGAAAACAGTAAAACATGGGCAGAGGTTCTAACCCCCTGGTGCCCAAGCTGTGGCCTGAGGGCAAAATGCGGCACCCTTGGCACTCACTGTGGGGCCCTCAGAGCTGCTGCAGATAAGGGTTTGGTGCCAGTGAAAGAAAACGACCCTTTCCAGTGGTTTGCATTCGTTTGGTTTATTTCTTTCATTTTATTTGACTTTTTCTGTGCTGTCCATTGCATTTTCCTTTTATGTTTATTTTTTTTCCTGTGATCTTGTATAACAGATTTTTCCAAGAGAGATTTCAAATGTGAACAAGTCATTTATAAGAATGCTGTAGGGAGCACAAAAGTTGAAGCGTTGACTTGTCAATGGGCTGTAATAGCAGGGATCTCATGTAACATGTCTGTGAATGAATATTTGGGTTAGAATACATTTCCATTATAATGACACACTCAGTAACAAGCTGTGAAGGTCATGCTGAGTAACACTGGGGTGAAATCTGTGATGACCCAGCCAATGGGAAACTTACCCCATCAGAATCATCTCCTTCCTCTTCACACTGAAGTTCTGCAGCTCTAGGGTCGTTCTTAATTTTTATTTCTGCTATTACACCCTGAAAGAGAAATATATAAAATATTACATAAAATTATCTTTCCATATAACATAGGGAGACAGATTTAAAATAAATGTACAGAATAAAAGTTATGTCTGATATTAACCTATCAGTGAGAGTAAAGCCCTGTACACACGATCGGCTATCCTATGGATTCTAATCCGATGGATTTTTCCAATCGGAAATCCGATGAAGCTGACTTCCATCAGTCTTGCCTACACACCATGAGTCAAAAATCCGACCGTCACAAACGCTGTGACGTAAAACACTCCAAGAAGCCGAGAAAAATTAAGTTCAATGCTTCTGAGCATGCGTCGACTTGATTCTGAGCATGCGTGGGTTTTTTGTCCGATGGAGTTCCCCACAGACGATCAGAATTTGCTATCGTTTTTTTCCCATCGGATAAATTTAAAACATGTTCTATTTTTTCTCACCGATGGGAAAAAGACAGATGGGGCCCATACACGATCGGTTTGTCCGATAAGAAAAGTCCATCTGTTTTCATCGGTAAAACCGATCGTGTGTACAGGGCATAATTGTTACAAACTATTCAGGTCTGAATTGGCTTTTTGACCATTTATAGATATATAAAAAACTGTTCTAAATTTCTAAACACCAAAAGCTGATTAGACATAGAGGAATATTGGCAACAAACTATCCTCTTTGTACACGTTGAGATGAGTTCCCTCCCTGAGTCACCAATACTGACCATACAATAGGCTCTTATATAAGGTTTCTGTCAACATTTACAGGATTTTCTGCTTTTAAAATAAATAAATAAATAAATAAATAAATATATATATATATATACACATATACTCACCTGCTCTGTGCTGTGATAATGCACAGCACACTCCCTTACCTCCTCCTCTGGAGTCCCCTGCTGGTGCTGTCAGCTCCTCCAAGTGCCTCTTCAGTAGGCCGTGTGCTAAGGAGGCACCATGCAGGCATGATATCAAGCTGGGGTATGTGCGTCCATAGACACATACAGCACCAGTAAGCCACGCCCCAGCTCCCTCCTCACAGGAGTTTGACAAACAGCAGCAGGAGCCAATGGTTGCCATTGCTCTTAGTTCTGTGAGACTAGGAAGAGAGGAGAGCGGTGCTGCAGCTGGGACAGCACTGGCTCAGTGAGAGAAGTCAGGTAAGTGTTTAGGGGCAGGGGTTAGGACGGGTGGAGTAGCATTTTTTTTACCTTATACAGAGATTGGATTAAGGCAAAAAAAATTTTTTTGTTTTAGAACCATTTTACCCACCGCAATCTAGTACAGATGGATCAAAGCAAATGCAATTTTAAATAAAATGAATTTTTTACAGAATTTTGCCCCAATTTTGATCATTTGCCAGCTCGAAGATGAGAAACAGTTAAAAAATGTTAGAAGCATATTTCCACTAAATCTTCAATTTCAGGACGTCGTGTTTTCAAATAAAAACGGATACAGGGATCCCAAATGTCGTCAAATGTATGGTTGTGACAAGTATTGGATATCCGATACAGGGGAAGATTTGCTGCTAGACATTTACATGCGTAGCTTCTTATAGGAAATCTTATGTACTGCTAAAAAAAACATAGCTACTATATACTGAATAAAAGGACACCTTTAAAGCAAGGAAATATGGACACATTAACTTAAAAAAAAAGTTGATCTGGATCTTTGGAATTTAGTTGACACTCTTTATTGGCTATTTCATGTTATTAATGCATTAGGAAAGAACCCAATGAGTTCCGAAACCTTACATCTTTAAAGAGGAACTGCAGTCTGCTCACATAATTTGTAATAAAACATATTTTGCCATTCTGAAGCTTCCCTCCAACCACCTTGCATATTATTTTATATACACTGTGATTCTGTACTTGCCAAATATGCTTCAGAAATCTCCCTCCACTGAGTCTGGCTGCATCCATTTTAACTGTGGGCAGCTAAAACTGCTGCCTGTTTACTTCCTGGATTTACACAGACACACACCTCCAGCTCTGCAGTACTCATTGGCCCTCTTATGACTCACCCCCCTCTTTTCTGACAAACTGAGTGAGAGAGTGAGCTGTGCATGATGTCATAAGCCCAGGCTAATGACCAGACAAGAAACAGGAAGTGGGCTGTATAAGGTATTTACTGGCAGAAAAAAATGTTTTACTATCCAAAGTTAAAACAACAAGGGCAGAAGATTTAATAGATGAAAAGATGAAAAAATGACCGAAGTTCCACACAAAAATGGAACCTCCGCTTTTCTGAACCCTTCTCCCCTCCGGTGTCACATTTGGCACCTTTCAGGGGGGAGGTGGGTGCAGATGCCTGTATAATACAGGTATTTGCACCCACTTCCGAGCATAGACCCTGGCAGAATCTGTGGAGTTTTCGTCACTCCCCCCCCACGCTGTCTTCTGGGAGACACACGGGTCCCAGAAGACAGCAGGGACCATTTGGATTGCGCAGCACGACTCGCGCATGCGCAGTAGGGAACCAGGAAGTAAAGCCTCAAGGCTTTACTTCCTAATTCCCTTACCGAAGATGGCGGCAGCAGCATCCGAGGACCGAGGGACAGGTCCGCCTCGGGTGCCGACATCGCGGGCGCCCTGGACAGGTAAGTGTCC
Organism: Rana muscosa; assembly: GCA_029206835.1. Lineage (NCBI taxonomy): Eukaryota > Metazoa > Chordata > Amphibia > Anura > Ranidae > Rana > Rana muscosa. The sequence continues at coordinate 364,824,978 of CM055127.1, forward strand.
TTATTTTAAAATTAAGCAGCTGCAGTATTTGTAGCTGCTGACTTAAAAGAAAAAAAAAATTGGCGGACCTCCGCTTTAAGTAAGTCAATAATGTGTATCACTTAAATTCCGAACTTTTGGCATTAATTAATAGCTAATGCGGTACAAAGCTCTACTACTGCTAAAAAGTTATCTATGAACATAAAAAGCACTCCTCTAAATTCCAACACCTGGAAGAGATGACCTGAATTGACGTGCCAATATCATGATATCTACTAACCCACAGCAGTCACACCTTCCCCTGTCCTGCATGTCTTAATTCTAGTATTAACTTGCTTATCTGAAAATATTTGACTGCAAGATGACTACTTTTTAGTATTTGTTTTTGATACGTGTGACCCACATAATTAGTAATTCATGCAGAAAAACAGTTTGGAAAATATGCGTGGTAATTCATTTGATGGACACAAGAGGGCAGTGTTGAGTTCATATTTTGCCTGGTAACTGCTGAGGAAATTCAAGTCAGTACAGCAAATAAATGGACTGTGTGTTCATTTTTGTACCGCTGAATACATTGTTATACTAAAAGTGATGTATGATCTAAAACAATCATTTACATGGAAATTACAGGTATTCATTGTGAACAATGCCCAATACTAATCTACCCAAAACTGTTTTTGGGTAGTGGGGAAGGGTTAGAAACTTTGCCAGGTTTTTACTGCTGTCTGCGTCCCCTTTTCTGTTTTTTTGTGACATCCTGTGAGTCTTCTTGTAACGGGGACAGCAAGTGATGAGGAAACTTAGCAGGATGGACACAGGCAGCACTAAAACTCCAATATTAACCCTTCCCTGTTCTATCTAAAATGAAAACATATATTTTGTGGCTGTAATTTTTCTTTAAAAATGATCTGTCAAAACAATATCTTGCTTTTACATCCAAATCCCTGGCCATTATGAGAGTTGCAAAGCTTGCCCTTGCCTTTCTGGTTCCTGCAAACTGATTTTGGCCAATAAGGCCAGCCCATTATAGTGATTGGCCAGCAGAAATGTGGATGCAGGTAGTGGTAAGCTCCAACACTACAGAAAAGTCTGATCTTCCCCGGATTGGGCTCTAACAGGGTGTATGAAGCCACTGAACGTTTCCTATAAAGGGAAGAGGGGGAAGCATTACCTAAATCTTTTGTTGCATTGTAAATACAAATTTCCAGCTATTTCCATTGTAAATACCAGTCAATGGATGAATCTATTCAGATTCACTAAGACTGAAGTCACTGCCTTGGAACGATTACATAGCCCATGAGTTAGGGAATGGCCGTTTCCATCAAAGGCTTCCCACACAGCTGTAATTTTTTTTGTTATATAAGAGGAACAATAGTCTTTTGACCCAAAAAATTAACCTGATTAAAGTAGAATTATGCCCTACCAAATCGAAGTGCTGCATTTAATTATAAAGGTAACTTACAGATTTCTCTTAGTCCCCCTGCAAATTCCTACAAATATCTGCTGACCCTGCCAGTAAACTCCACCTAATACAGCTTCCTGTGATGTGGCAATGATGCTGCACTGCTCCTGAATTTAGAGCAGAGTTGCCACTCACAATACTGTGGGATACAATGGCACAGGAGGCGTGGCTATCAGCCTTGTCTCTGCTGACCCATAAGCCTGTAGCTTGTCAATCAGCACCTGGCCACACCTAGTCCTGCCCACTGCTTGCCGGATTGACAGCACTGCCTTTGTTGCTGAACCCCTCCCACTGTGAGCTGCAGTTTCTGGAAGGGGACCATGTGAGATGCAAATTAAGGTTTTGGCTCAGTCAGGGAAGGTAAAGGAAATATTTTTATTTTGTTTACGTTTCGAGGCTTGCACATCATAAAGTTCCTGGATGTGGTACCTGAAAAATACAGGTACACAAATACAGTACAGGGAAATGTAGTTGTACTTTAAGAAAATCCCCCACCTTGCCGATTGTTGACATGTGTGCGAATGTCTAAGCATCTCCATAAATGAGCAACCATCATTCCATCCTACTTAAAACTGTCAGGATCAGGTAAGTATGATATGGGTACCTTTAATCAGAACATACTGATTTGATTTTAGACCTAATGTTTGTCATTCAGTTCATTTGTAAACCTGTATTCTTGCCAAATGCGTGGATCTCTCTTTGCAGAATGTTAAGAAAATAAGGCTTAGCTCCAAACTCGGCTTGGACAACAAAGATATAACAAGGGTCAATAATGCAGCTGTTACACAAAAAACAGGATCTATTAATCAAATGCAGAGGATCAAAAGACAATCTGCTTAATATCTTGTAATTAGACTTATTAAAGAAAAGTCTGGATACAAAAAAATCCAAGGATAACTCTTCAAGACCAGAGACGTATTTAAAGGGAAAGAAGAACGTATTTCTAGTAAATGCATATTTTATTAATAAAGTATTTACCTCAAAGTAACTTTTCTATGACTTTCCCATTGACGTGCCTGCTCTTTTATATTTTGTTATTGCTTGGTATTAAAGGGATTGTAAAGCTTCATTTTTTTAACAAAAAACAAACAAAAAACAAGCATGTTATACTTTTCTCCTCTGCGCAAGGGTTTTGCACAGAGCAGCCCCGATCCTCTTCTTCTGGGGTCCCCCGCCGGTGCTCCTGGCTCTTCTGCTTCATCAGGTGCCCCCAGGAAAAGCGGCTTTCCCTTTACCCTGGGGGCACCTGTGCAGGCGCGGTTCCGAATCTTGCTGCTGCGTCCATTGACACAGACAGTGGGACTTGGCTGTCACTGGATTTGATTGACAGCAGCGGGAGCCAATGGCTAGCAATCTGTCCAATGAGATGAGAGCCAGCAGCTGGAACGAATGGGCTCAGGTAAGGAAAAGGGGGGGGGGGGGTCTGGGGGGCGCTGCAGCAAAGAAGGTTTTTCACCTTAGAATGCATTAAGGTGAAAAACTTTGAGACTTTACAATCCCTTTAAGCTGGCCATACACAGTTAGAATATTCAGCCCAGCGGAATGCCAACAGGGCCAACCACTGATTGAAAGCCACTCAATGTATGGCCAACTTAGTCTACGTTTCTGGCTAACAACTAAAGATGAATTAACAGCACACAGGGAGTGTATTATACACTATATATTTCCTTTAAATAAAAGAGGGATAGAATATCTAAACTGTAACAGGTTTCTTTACTAAGCTAAAACACAATGAGCAAAGAGAAGCAATCCATTATAACCGCCACTGCTGAGCATCTGAAAGGAGCACAACGTAGCTTTCTATGGGGCAAGGATGAAAAGCCAAAAAAACTGTAATGCGCACGGTCGAAAATTCCGACAAAAAAAGTCCGATGTGAGCTTTTGGTCGGAAATTCCGACCGTGTGTATGCTCCATCGGACTTTTGCTGTCGGAATTTCCGCCAGCAAAAGATTGAGAGCAGGTTCTCTATTTTTCAGACGGAAAAAGTTCCTATCGGAAATTACGTTATTCTGTATGCAATTCTGACGCGCAAAAAAACACGCATGCTCGGAAACAATTTGACGCATGTTCGGAAGCATTGAACTTAATTTTCTCAGCTCGTCGTAGTGTTGTACGCCACCGCGTTCTTGACGGTTGAAAGTTAAGAAAACTTTTGTGTGACCGTGTGTTAAGCCAAGCTTGAGCAAAATTCCATAGGAAAAATCATCCAAGGTTTTTCCGACGGAAATTCCGACCGTGTGTACGCGGCATAAAGCTATAGCATAAACTGAACTGTAAAAATTATTATACAGGATTTATATAGTGCCGACAGCGCTTTACAACATGAAGGTAGACAATACAGTTACAATACAATTTAAAACAAAAATGGTAGAAAATTATTATATCAGACTCTTATAAATAAACAAACAAGCTGAGGTTCTTTACATATGGCCCTGATTGTAAGCCTCTAAAGGATACACAACACTCACCCCCTTACACAATTTGAATATATATTTTTTTTTGCGGGGGGACCTTTGGGACTTTGACAGCCCTGTTCAATAAATCCCACTGTGGGTGCAGGCTACATGGGAGTCAACCTTGACTCCATACCTAATGTAAGAGTATTGAAGTGTGTTTCAATCACCATACAAAGCCGTATGTCTTAAGGATAATAGCAGCCTCAGCAAACTCCGTCCAAGCCACACCCCAACACATTTTGCTCCTCCTCTGGGCTTAATTATTGAGGTCATGATTAGGCCCTGGGGTCATGGTGAAACTTGTTGGGTGCATGGCTTGGATGGAGTTTGCAGAGGCTGCGATTATTCCTACAACATGGTGTGGGCAACTGAAACACTTTAAACACGTATTTATTTCAGGTACTTATATAGTGCAGTCAATTTACGCAGAGCTTTACATATACATTGTACATTCACATCAGTCCCTACCCTCAAGGAGCTTACAATCTAAGGAGCTTACACTCTAAGGTCCCTAACTCATACACATACTAGGGACAGGATCCAATTAACCTACCAGCATGTCTTTGGAGTGTGGGAGGAAACTGGAGTACCTGGAGGAAACCCAGACAGGCACAGGTAAACAATGCAAAACCCAAGCAAGAAAGTGTCGTGGTTGGGATTTGAACCAGCGACTGTTTTTACTGCTAGGCGAAAGTGCTTTCCACTACACCACTGTGTCGCCCAAACACTTTAACACTTTAAAGAGGATGTGGCTGTGAGGAGGAGAGTGAGAGAGCCGTTGTGACATCTTGCAAATTTGAGGGTCTAGAGCCCCTCTGTCTTCAGCGCTGGTCTCTTCATTGCCCTCAGAATTGGATTCTATGGCTTTCTTGTGACGAAGGAGTGGAGCAGACTCTCTAGAAGTGGAAATCGGCTTAAAGGAAAGGCTCCCGGTGATTAGCTTCTTTCACATGCAGCCTAGCCTAATCATTTCACCGGATGATCCCCTCATTTGAGTAAGAAGAAGAGCTGGGAAGGTTTACACTCTAAAGGGATTTCTTGAGGCTTACATTTATTCTACCTGGTGGAGACTCCCATGCGGTGACCCAGTTTGTTACACCTGGGGAAGTGCATCGGCAGTCGTTTGCAGTAGGGTTGTCCCGATACCGATACTAGTATCGGTATCAGTACCGATACCGAGCATTTGCCTGAGTACTTGTACTCGGGCAAATGCTCCCAATGCTTCACCCGATACTTGTACAGTCAGTGGTGATCGTGTGTGGGGGAGTTACAAGCACCGATCACCGCTGTATAATAGACTTAAAAGTCGTTTCTCCGCTTCTCCCCCCCCCCCGCGCGGCTTTCAGCTGCTTTAAAATCAGCGGTAATCAGTGCTTGTAACTCCCCAACACACGATCACCGCTGATTGTTCCCGTATCCTCCTCCAGCCCCCCTCCGTTTTGCTGCTGTCTTCCTCCCTCCGTGTCCCCCTCCATGCTGCTCTCTCCCTCCATGCTGCGGTATCCCTCCGTGTCCCCCTTCTTGCTGCCGTTCCCCTCCGTGTCCCCCTCCATGTCCCGCTCCATGCTGCCGTTCTCCTCCGTGTCCCCCTCCATGTCCCGCTCCATGCTGCCGTTCCCCTCCGTGTCCCTCCATGTCCTGCTCCATGCTGCCGTTCCCCTCTGATTGCCCCTCCATGCTGCCGTCTCCCTCTGTGTCCCCCTCCATGCTGCCGTCCCCCTCTGTGTCCCCCTCCGTGCTGCTGTCCCCCTCCATTCTCCTCCTCCGCCCCCTCGATCTGTCAGGATGGAGAGCGGAGGTAGGAGCCGGTAAATCCGGTGATCACTGACTCTGTACATTCACATAACTGAAATATCGTAAACTTTATTTACAATGTTTCAGTTTATGAATGAAGAGGAGCCGCTGTCTTCTCTCCATTCATTTTCAGCGCAGTGCAGTTGAGAAATGGACTGGGGAATCTGTCCTTCGCCCCTTTCTCTGTCTCAAAGGGGAGATGTCAGAGGTCTGTTAAGACCCCTGATATCTCACCAAAGCCCCCCAACAGGGCTGATAAAAAAAAAGAAAAAAAAGAATTAAATAAAAATTAAATAAAAATTAATTGTAAAAAATAATAAAAAATAAAAGAAAAAACACGCTGCACACTGACACTGTCAACCCCCCCTCCCCCTTAAAAAAATAAAGCATTATAAAAATATAAATAAAAAAGATAAAGATAAATATAAATAAATCAACTTTATTTACAATGTTTCAGTTTATGAATGAAGAGGAGCCGCTGTCTTCTCTCCATTCATTTTCAGCACAGCGCAGCTGAGAAAGGGACTGGGGAATCTGTCCTTCGTCCCTTTCTCTGTCTCAAAGGGGAGATGTCAGAGGTCTGTTAAGACCCCTGATATCTCACCAAAGCCCCCCAACAGGGCTGATAAAAAAAAAAAGAAAAAAAAGAATAAAATAAAAATGAAATAAAAATTAATTGTAAAAAATAATAAAAAAATAAAAGAAAAAACACGCTGCACACTGACACTGTCCACCCCCCCCCCCTTAAAAAAATATAAATAAAAAAGAAATTAAAAAGATGGTAAAAAATAAAACTACTGACACATGTGCCACTGTCACATGAGGTTAAAAAAAAGTATCGGTATTCGGTTTCGGCGAGTACTTGAAAAAAAGTATCGTACTTGTACTCGGTCTTAAAAAAGTGGTATCGGGACAACCCTAGTTTGCAGTTTATTTGTGTGTTCTTGGTGAGTGCATTATAGAGCAGAGTTTTACATTGGATGGAAGCTTTAACACACCGTGGATATCTACCTGTATTTTGATTAAGAAAATTTAGAAAAGGGATGCCCCCGGGATTTTGTGGACAGAGACAAATGTATAGATCAGGATATATCAGAAAACAGCGTACAAAAAAGTATAAAGGTTTATTTTAAAAATACAACAATTATATATATAGCATTCTTATAGGACTCATAAAAACATCAAGGTAATGTTGTGCTAACAATGAACAGCTACCAATATTGTTTGGACAGCGCAAAAGTGGATAAACTCCAACTGAGACTAAGTATTGGCAATACTTGGTCTCATTTGGAGTTCATCCACTTTTGCGGTGCTGGGCGACTGTCCAGTGGACCTTGTTATCCGGGGTTTCATCTTTTTGGCACGCATGTTTTGTGCAAACATTGTCTGTAAGTATGTAAATTCTTTACTTATCTACATGATATTGTACCCTCATTTTAGATTCATAACCAAGCCAGCTTTTTGCAACTATATTTCCTTAAATTGTTAAAAAATTATTACATTGTTGCTAATTACTCTTTTCTCTTCATATAAATGGAACAGTATACCCATATATGGCCCCAAGAAGAAGGAAGTTTATCTGTTGTCTCAAAAATGTATTCCCCCTCCCGAAACATGTTGGGAAGTTTGGATAACACATTCTATTCAAGATGACTTGATGTCTATAATTTGGATGTGTCCAAACAATATTGGTAGCTGTTCATTGTTAGCACAACATTACCTTGATGTTTTTATGAGTCCTATATGAATGTTATATTTATTTAATTGTTGTATTTTTTAAATAAACCTTTATACTTTTTTATACACTGTTTTCTGAAATATCATGATCTATACATTTGTCTCTGTCCACAAAATCCCGGGGGCATCCCTTTTCTAAATTTTCATATATATTGGGATGTGACTCAGACAGTCAGGACTATCACTATACCTGGCCAAGTTCCCTCCTCATCCTTCTGAATTTGTATTTTGATTAAGGACTGTTTAAAACCAATATCAGGACAATATTGGGACTTACACATATTTTGGAATTTTTTATATAGCGCTGCACTTGTATAGTTTTGAAACACTTTAAATTAGCTTACATAAAAACATTTTATTGGTTTAATTGTAAATAATTTTTCATTTTAAAGGAGAAGTCCATCCTGAGCTTTTTAGGCTGGGCTTCTCCTCTGGGTCACAGGAGTGCACTTCGTTTTGCACTCCTGTGACCCGTTTTCAGCTGAGAGCGGTCCGAAGTCCACTCTCCGCTGACGTCACTGCCATCAGTCGGGGCAGCTTGTCATAACGACTTCCCAAGTCGGGATCCGCCAGCTGCCCTGATTGATGGCAGTCTCAGCGTATCAGCGAGCCGCTGAGACAGCCTCTCCCCGCCCCCACACTGCTTAGCGCTCCAATGAGCGTGGAGAAGCAGAGAGGAAAGAGGCTGACTGACAGTCAGCCTCTTTTCTCTCGGGGATCGGTGAGAACCGAGACAGCAGCGATGTTCGGTGGCTCGGTTCTTAGTGCACAGACGGCGGGGGACAGATGGAGCATCGGTCTGATGCTCCATCCACCGAGATAAGTATGAATAGGAAAAAACATGGAATCCCATACTTCTCCTTTAAAGTTTGAATAGTTTTAATAATTAAAAAAATAATAAATTAATAAATGTTATAATTTTAGCAGTTGTTTATAATTTTAAATATTATTTGGTTTTAAAGATTTATTTTTGACCTAAATGGTCTTCTGTGCAGTCATTCAATACCAAATATCTACAAGTGATTTGATAAATGTATTTAATATTGGTTGTTGGTTGAGCCATTCTAGATTTTAACTAGATATCAGTTTTAAATGCTAGAAGAACTCATGGTCACACAAACATATTTCTAAATTACTGGAAAACCTCTTTGCGTCCAGACATCAAACATTTGCTTTTCCATAAAAAGATGGAAAACCAGCCTTTTACTGCACTTGTGTATATGCTGACCATGTCAAAAATAGGAGGTAGGTCCAGGAGGTTAGCCAGTGGGTGTGAGAACCAGATGACGTGGCCTCTTGTTGGGTATCTACAGCCAACTAGAAAAGTGTTGAGTTTGACTTCAACAGTACAGGTTCTTCAACACACATAGATGTTCTTGCCGGAAGATCCTCGAATGTAGTGGTTATGAGAGGAAGAAATCTCTTCCTAATTGTGACAGCGGATTAGAACATTAGATATATGTAAAACTATACTTCCGTAAAAGCTTTTTAAGTGACTTTTAAAACTTCATTATTTATCTGAGGTTTATCTAAAGCTATTATGAGGGATTAATATGTTTCCTAAATCTATCAAGGCCAGTAAATGTCATCCTAGCCGCATCCACAATGTTTGTATGTTTGTATGTATGTATGACCCTCTTTGTACTGTGCAGCTTGCCAGGGCAGGAACACTGACCTCCCTTATCCTGTTGGCAAGGACATCTCCCTAAATGAAGTCACACACAACCATCCGACTTGTCATTACTTCAGCTGTTCTACATCCCATCACAAGCAACCCCCACCACCCGTAAAGTAATCATCTTTTATCACACACATATCCTTCCATTCTCAGCACTCAATTTCCCCTTTGTCTCGGCATCCCCTCAATTTCCAGGGGAAGAAAACGCCCGCTTTGTTCACACACTTCGGACAGCAGATTCCAAGCATATTACTCAGATCTGGTCTATGTACACCCCCAGGACAACAGTCTGAAAACCAACATAGCAGACAGAAGGACAGAAAGCCAGTCAGTAATAGAAAATGATGACAGGGAAGAAGGAACAAAAAAAAGGAATTCGGAATCTGGAGTATACAGATACTGTCTGTGAATGTCACCATTCTCTGCCTTTGATCTAATACGCAGTAATTATGCTATAATCTTACTGATTCATATCTGCCAAGTGTTACCGATATCTAAGGACCATCCCACCCACACGTTTAATGTTTTTTTTTTTTTTTTTTACATCCATAAATGCTTTTTTCATGTATATTAAATTGATTTTTTTGTTAAAAGAGTAAAGTAAATAACAGTTAAAGCATAGTGGACAATTAACAAATTACATCTTAAAAAAGTGTATCTCTAGTCAAAACTTTTTCGTGTAGATAGATTTGGAAATGGTCAGGTTTCTTTTAGCAACATTATCACCAGGACAGGGAGGGAGGGGAAACAGGGGCAAAAATGTAATTAAATACTTCTTATTTGTAGGATGTGAGGGAAGGCTAGAACGTTAGTTTATTTCCCTGTCCCTACCAGAGATTCTGCAATAGTGACAACATTGGAAGAGAAACAGGACAGGAAGTAAAGAGAAATTTTCCCAATGGAACATAGACTGCAAAAAAGTTTCTGACTGTTTCTTATCTAAGCAAAGAAATTAAAAGGTTTTGGCTAGAAATACATTTAAATGAGTAAAAGTCTTGAAAACAAGCAACTCCTATTTGTGTCTTTGTAAAATTCTGCATAGGTCTCCCAGATCCTTACGAGCTGCCATTTGCCCAAATTTATACGGGGTCACTCTGTAGTCTGCCTTGAATGGGAATCCATATCCCAGATTGGGAAGGCAGCTTACAGAGTGCAGGAACTAGGCATGACTCCCACGTGACAATGCAGTTGACCAAGGCCTCCTACCTCAAAAGGACATCTGATCTGAGCAGACTTTTTTTTTCCTTATGCACCGTATTATTGGTTAGTAAAGCCATTCCATCAGAGTGATGTGGACCAGTGATAAAGGGCATTAAAAACTAAACAGCATTTGCATTAGGTTGGCCATACACTATACAATGTCCCAGATTTACCAGAAACTATAATGCGAGGACATACCTAAATATTCAATTTAATTTGCATTGAATTAGACAGGCCCTTGATCTATATCAGGGTACAATAATCTTTTAAGCTCTGTGTAAGGGTGGGGAGGGGGGGGCAGTTTTCCAACTGGTCAGCAATGTAAGCATGTCCTTTACTCATTGACTATTCATTTAAGGGGCCCTTCTCCCACAGACCACCAATGTATGGGACAACTTACACCAACTTCCAATATAAGAAGGCACTCTCCTCTAATTTAAGGGGCACCACAATTTTCACCATTGGTGTTTCTTTTCTTTTTCTTTTTTGTTCCATTTCATGATTGTTACTGAAACTATTTTTTCTTATAGAACAGGGGAGTGTTAAAAAAAAAAACTTTCTGCTCTGGGTTTCAAAAATGCTAGTTATATGTTCTACTACAGTCTTTGTTCTTTTATTTATTATTTTATTTACAACTTTCTGACTACACAAATGTGTCGTTATCGTAAGCGTTCCTCTGTATAAAAGGTTGTACTACATACTTGATGGTAGATCTAGAGACGATTGTAGTATCAGATCATATAGTGTACGGTCACCTTCACAGTGCACCCCATGTTTTAGGGGTTCCTCTCTGCCGGTAATCAGTGGGTAAGCAAGCAAATACCTCAAGGTGCTTGATTTCACTATTACTGGTGCTTTTCCGTTTTGTACACACGAAATGCAAATAGAGCTCAGCAAAGTTGCCTGATTTAAGAGCTTCTTTTTCATGGCTATTATGTTTAAGCCATTTCTTCCACCCAACTATCATCAAACATGAAAGCATAACTTACAAAATAACTTAAAAAATATATCCAGTACTATAACATTAACACTTTATAATCATCTCCTTTCCTGAAACACATTAACATTCTACACATAGTAAAAACATGGCCATGCATCAAGAATTCTTGGCTTTGCTAACTACAAATGATTAGCTCATAAACACCCTGGCACAACAACTGTTGCAATCTGTCAAGTAATATACCATACATAATTTTGCTGTTAACAGATGACCGCCTCATGACCTTATTCTGAATTGACTTTTACCTGGTAGCGGTCGGGATCAGCCCCTCCAGCCTGAGCCACGAAAAGCCCAGATCCATCCTCCAGCTCCATCTCATCAGGTGACCTCTCAAAACGGACCCTATTCAGTTCATTACACTCCATGTACAGGGCAACCTCCTCTTCTTCCACACTGAGGGCAAAGCGTGTCCATTGGTTTGTCAGTGCTGGGACGCTGAAGGTGGCGGCAGGGAAGGTCACTGTTGATCCAGGCTCGGTGTAGAAAAAAATGATCTGCTGCTTACCATCTTTGACTTCTGACAGCTTCACTCCAATGTACACAATAGACTGTGAAGCATCAGTGATTGAGAACAGCATTCCGGCCTTGGTAGTAGTAGGCTGTATGTGGAAAAGAATAGAAAAGTCCCTAAACATGGGGCTAGGAAGGTGGTACTGTGCCACCTGTCCAGTGTTGGCATCTTCTCCAAATACATAGCCGGGAGTCTTATCAGGGCCAAAGATTTTAGTGATCTGTTCTGGCGGTGGATCTCCAATGAGCTGCAGGAGGCCAACCTCTACATTCACCTGATCTGTAAAAATGACAAAAAAAAGAGGAAAAAGAGAGACCTGTTAGAAATGAAAAGCCACTGACAATGTGCATACACACTATAATAAATAAATTAGGCAAATCAAAGCAAAGCATGATCACAAGTAGATAAACAGAATCTTTATTTCACAAAAAAAGAAAAAAAATGCCCCTCACTTTTGTTGGCTGTCGATTAATCATCTAAAGAGTATTCTTTACTTATCGTATTCCAATCTGTTTGTATAGAATCATGAAGTAAACATTGTACCCATGGGAACCCATTCACACTTGTCATAGTCAGCTGTAGTAAACTAAAGACAGACCTCCATCGCAGCAGACGAAATTTGCACATTTCCTACACAAGCATACTTAGACACAATTAAAATAATTTGACAATTAATACTATTGACAATGTATAATATTACACTGTTCTGTCTTAAAGCATAACTAAAGTTTTGGACAGAGTGCTGTCCGTGCCCTCATTAGGGAGATTCCCTAAAGTCTCCTTGCATGCGGGGTGGCCTCGATCCCTGCTAAGCAGGCAGCTGGTTGGTCCATGTCCTCTCCCCTTATGCAGAGTGGACAGCCCGCTCTCCTCTATGGGCGGTCAGATGTAAACAGACCGCCTGTCCGTTTACACCTGACTGCCACCCAATCTGACTCACCAGACAGATGGGAAATCCCCATCCAATTGTTTTTAGTGGATATGATTGGATCGGATGTCGGCGAGTGTCAACGGATCTGATTGGTCCACTAGTGTGAAAGGGGCCTAATTGTCTGGTTGGCCATTATCCAATCCAACCTTCATGTTGAATTTCATGATTGGTTTTATTTTTCATTTTTAGGTTTTTTAAATTATGTAGAATGTGTCTTTCATCAATATAAAAATCGTTTTTCAATCATGAAACTCAACATGAAGGTCTGATATGTCCATGCATAAAGGGTTAATATACCACTCATAGAGTTGTAGCATCAGCTGCTTCATCAGCCTAATTGAAGATGGATCTTTGCATGTGAATGAGGGCGTCAGCTTGCCCCCTGATTGTATCTTCATTTTTTGTATATGTGTATATATACCATGTCATTTTATGTTTCCATTAGCCATGATCACCAGTGAGAGCGGGGTGAAATGCGTTAGAAGTTTTCAATTTTAATCTGGTTTCGTACAGACTGTATCTTCAATAAAGGAAACGACTATTTTTGGAGTGCGGCTATGCAGATTTTTATTTGCTCATACACAACTGTCAGTGCCATGTTTAAGGAAGTGTTTCCTGCAACCAGTGTCTTCCTTTGTCTATAGTGATCGTGCAACTTGTGTGCATGCGACATGAAGTTGCACCATTTTGGCACTTGGAAATTTGCACAATACGCATACAGGAATTGAAAATGTAATTGTAAAAAGGAAAGGTTTGATCTTCCCAAGGCACTCCCCCCTCTCCCTCTTCCTTCTGTCTTCCTGTTGAATCTGGGGGGCATTTAAAGAATAACTGCACTAAAAGCACAATTCTCTGATACTTTTTTTTTCACATTACAAGTCTCTGACTTATTGCTAAGCTTATACAAAAATTAGACTTATCATGCACACTTATCAGAGTCCACTATTCATCAGTTCACAGTCTGAACAGTGCAGGGTGGGTGTCAGTTGGTTTCTATGTGTTATGAGATTTGCACGCTACTCTTTGCCTTGTTAAGTAAGTCCATGTGTCTGGCAGCTTTATTATATGGGCAGCCCCCCAGCCAACAAAAACGGACATAGCACAACTGTTAGAAATTAAGACATTTGTTGCAACCATGAATGTATGTCTTCTGGAGTGTTCAAATATGTTTTCCGTTAGGTATAGTATCTCAAGCAATTCTAATCAGGAATGAAAATGGCAGCAGAAAAATATCTACAGATGCTTCTTTTCCCAGTACGATTTTTTCCTCGACTTCTTTCCATTTGTCCCAGGAGATATGCCATTTATGGGGTCTTCATGGGAAAATTCCCTAGCAAGAAGAACAGCTGACGCTTTAGGGGCTCTTGGAATTTAATGCAACTTAAGTTGCATATAAAGGGCCCTTTACTTAGGCAGATGTGCTTTTTATGGTACATCCGCAGCTAATCGTAATATGCTCTCTGTAATCACTTAGTAATTTACTAATCACTGCCAAATCCTTCACAGCTTACCAGTGCTTGCTTCTTCTCAGGGATTTAATGTCATGTTAGTAAGCTTAAAGAAATAAGTTCACCCGGAACTCACCTTTCAATTTGTCTGGATGGTGGTTGGTGTATTGAGCTCATGGGGTTTCTAGGGGTAAACACTTACACCTTGATTTTCAGCATGCTGACTGCCTATGCAGGAGACTCGTGCCCACCTTCGGGTTTTCTATTTATGATATATTGTGGACTGTGAAGCTAGAGGGGTGAGACTACCCTGATGTAGCAGTAGATGTGATACTCCACGGTGGCTGAGAGTAGGACTTCAGCAGGGAGGTCTCCCCACAGAAGTCCTTTAAATATTGGTTAAGTTGGTGAGTGATTCAACACATCCTAGTTAGTCCACCCACAAGTAAAATAAAACGATTTTGGTGGTGTGCCTTTTGATCCAGAGGGCTCTTATGCCTTGTACACATGATCGGATTTTCCGTCGGGATAAACTCCGACATATTTTTCAGACGGAATTCCGTTCAAGCTGTCTTGCATACACACTGTCTCACCAAATTCCGACCGTCAAGAACGCGGTGACGTACAACACTACGACGAGCCGAGAAAAATGAAGTTCAATGCTTCCGAGCATGCGTCGACTTGATTCTGAGCATGTGTGGCTTTTTCTCCGTCGGAGTTCCACACAGATGAACGGAATTTCCGGAACGGAACATGTTCTCTTTCTAAATTCCGACTGAAAAAAGTCCTATGGGGCACACACACACGGTCTGAATATCCGATGAAAAAATTCCGTCTGACTTTTTCCATCGGAAATTCCGATCGTGTGTACAAGGCATAAGGAGTCAACATGGCGATTTTGTTAGAACAATTGCTCCCGAGCCCTCTACTAGCTCCAGTGACTTCCTTTCATTTCCCAATGCTGACAGAAAGAAGTATGAGTGGAATTACATGACTTTGTACACCCAATGATGTTTAACATAGCAACATGCATGCACAAGAGACATTATATGGTTTTCAATAGAGGTGATCACCAAAAGGGTGCTTTGTGGTGCTCCCTTAAAAAATCACCAACTGAAATAAAATCTTTCATTACTATAATACATATACAGTGCAAATGTCAATGTGACCTTTACATGGGGCTTCAAAAGTTAAGAGACTGGCTGTCCCACCCTCCTTTTACAAATAAATAGGTCAACTGCCTGGCCTGCTTCCTTCCAGTTTCTAAAGCTAGTTAGAAAATATTTTTTAGAAAATGTTAATTTTCTAAATGTTACATTTTCTAGTGGTAAATGGGGACAAATCGACAATTGTTTTTAACTGTAGTGCTGAGAAAAAATATATATTTTTTTGGTTTCTATCTGAATGAAAAAAAATTGAACTCTTTCCCACGTTGGTGGAAAGCAAACTTATTTTATTGTGTCTGTGCTAGAAAATAGTTTAGTTCAGAATTCTAAGTTTCATGGTCACCAATATTCAATCATCTAAATGATTACGTATGGTATAAAGTTGTATGAAAGAACAATGCAAAGGTTTATAGTGTATGCAAAATTGGATTTATAGGTAGATTCTAGTATATGTAGTATATCCACTACAACCCCGTGGACTAATGAACATATAATGTACCGGTATATATAAATATACTTCTAAATATGTTATATACTTATACATTTAAATACACTTTGCTTTACATTATGTTTCCTTGAATTTGGTAATAAAAGAGACCTGTTTAATACATTTGGGAATCCATTCAAGTAGCAGGTCTAGCGACATTTTTTAAAGAACTGCTTGTTTCTGTCTAGGGGGAATGCAGAGCAGAGATATACTTACCTAATCCACCGATCCACTGAGCGCAAGACCGGTCCCCGCTGCTCCTGCCCCCCCTGCATGCTAGCAGTCTTGTGAATGGACTGTTCCTGAGGTCATCACGCCCATAGACCGGTTCTAGATAAGGAGAACAGCAGGAACAATCCACCACTGGATATGGGGAAGTGCAATTTTCCAGAGGATCGAAGACTCGGGTAAGTATAGCCTTTCGTTACTATTTGTTTTATTTTGGTTTTTTTTGGTTAATGCACACCCATTTAGACATCTGGGTGGTCCTTACTTTTTTATGTTGTGTTTGTATTATAAAGTTGAACGTATGCTGTAGTTGTATTACTTACATATGTACAGGGCTTTTTTTCAGGGGGAACTTGGTGGAACTCAGTTCCACCACCTCTGGCTCAGACCCTTTGGTGCCTGCTCACCCCAATCACTTGTAAACACAGAAGTCTGATTTCTCTGTTTACAAGTGACAGCTCTGCACTCTGTGTGCAGGGGAGAGCTGGGCCAGGGGGCAGGGTGGCAATTGCCTCTCAGGCCGCCCTAACTTATGTTCAAAATGGCCGGCAGCCGCTGCCCGCTACCATTTTCTTTTTTATTCTGGTCTAGGAAGTCGGGCCGGGGGCATGGCCATGGCGGCCGACCACTAGTTGTTGCATTCCGGGAGTTGTAGTCCTCAAGCTTCTGGTGGGTGGAAAACACAGCAGCGCAGAGGAAATTACAATTCCCTGGGACCGGATTCTTGGAAGCAGGCAGAGCCAGGGCGTGCCAGGGAGTCGGGACGCAGGGCTGCAGGGCTGGGCGCTGGCTGAAAATTGACCCCAGGATCAGGAGCGTTTCCCCCCCCAGGAGACCGCGGCGTGCAAGGACCTGCTGAGCTGAGATCGCTGACGTGAGAGACCCTGACCCCCCATACACCCCATGTAACCTGCCCCAGTGATCAGGCTGCATTGATGGGCACTGGAGTTGGCTGCACTGATGGGCACTGGTGAGGCTGCCTTGAAAAACCAGGTGGGCCATGGATGGTGAGCTGATTCGGCGGTTCAATGGGCCACTTGACTGGACTTGCCCCCCAGGCCTAAGGCCGCCAGCCCTCCCCTGTCTGTGTGTAACCCCCATAATCTTTGCACTCTGTATGTAATGCAATCCTGGTATTTAATGTCCCTTTAAGACCCTTCTACTGTTTGTGAAATCTGACCAAATCCACTATTTGATGTGATTTGGAGGGTGTGTGTAGGGGGGGGGGGGGGGGTTGGGGGGTCGTGGTTGAGTTTCAGCAGCTATTGTTTGAGAAAAAAAGCCCTGCATATGTATATCTGTGCAATATACTGTTTTTCTTTCTCGTGTATGTTTACCTTACAAGCATTAATAAAATTACCTTTTTAAAAAAAGTATAGCCTTTCAGTCCACCTCTTGACTAAACAAGCAGTTAACCCATGCAGGGCGGTCACAGCCCCACTGCATAGGAGAACTTTTTTGTTTCATGGAGTTCTGCTTTAAGGCTTTTGTATGAAATTAGTTGACTGAATGGTGAAATTATCGTTATATATGGTTCGCTTAAGCCTTATAATTGGTCTGTCACTGGAATGGGCACCCTCGCTCAACAATAGGAGCTTGGAGGGGGTGCGGACAAGCTCTGACCCAGAGAGGTTGGGTCCAAATTTATATACCAGAGCACCCTAAGATATGGGTCACCCAGGTTATCATTAGGACATTTGTCCTTACATACAGGCACTCTGAGGTACCAGTACAGCTCTGGGTACTTTTTATAAAAACAACAGAAAATAAAGTTCTCCAGAAAAAGTGGCCATAGTAACCAATCTTATATCTTATTTTGTTCCCTGAGAAAATAAAATATCTGACTGATGTTGGAAAATGTGTCTTCTGACTCAGATTCACATCATTTTATTGAATCTGGCAATCAGTGGCCAACAGAGACATTTTATTACACAAACAAGACAGTTCTGCCAATAATTCAGGACGTATGCTAAGCAGCACAGCGTATGACTCTGTCAGAACATACCCTCCGCTGGATAATAAATCCCATCTACATGACTGAAATAGTATAGTGATGGAAAACATCTGGAGATGGAGCAGGTACATGTTGACAGTTCAAGCATCAAGTAAATCACACTACCCCATCCTCCACACATACCATCTATATGTGATCGTATCCTTTCCCACAAGATAAATTAAACACATTTCACATCATAAATCACAGTAATGGAAAATATATACCATATTGAGGAATTATTTTCACTTATTTTTTCTCAGTATACAACTCACCAATATCAAAGTAGAGCTCACATGTTCACAGAATCTTATCAGAAAGAAATAATCTCTACGTCACGTCTAGCAGAAATTTTGGTGTAAACCTAAACCATAGTTAAAGTCTAATATTTGAAGGGCACTCTACTCCAAACAGTTTTTTTGGTTAAAAATCACCTGCTTAAAGTCTACACCTTGCAGGCACTCCACCGATATTTGCATTTCTGCACCTGTATTCCACTCAAAGCAATGTAAGGACATATGTCACAGGGATTTTGTTCACATAACATGGATTTTACATTTCCATACAAGTCTATAGGAATGCAAAAGCCACTTGAGTAGGTTATTTGCAGTTCAGAAGGAAGTCCACTATAGGTCAAATACATCTGTCATGAGTTCTGAATTCTGAATGCTCTTAGTGGCATCTCACACAAAACCAAAGGCCCAAGGTGTCGCCATCTTGATGCTGGATTCCCCAATTGCCACTTTAAAGCGGTGCTGTCACAGAGTATACCGTAGCTTTCTATCACTTAATGAATGTATCTAAAATCCTTTTTTTTATTTTGGACAGGGTAGGTAACTAATAAACTCTGACAGGTTTTTTTTTTGCACCATTCAAGAATATTTCTTTTACTCCCTCCTGCCCTTTAAACACAACAGAAAGTGGGAGAAAATTCTCCAAAGTGAGGTAAATCTCCGCCTAGAAACTGAAACAAATGCCCTTATATTTCTTCTATATCTACTCAATTATTTACCTTTTCCCTCACTTTCAAGCCTCGTACACACGACCAATTTTCTCGGCAAGAACCAGCAAGAAACTTGCTGGCAGAGCTTTGTTGCAGAGTAAATCGGTCGTGTGTACGCGGCTTTCAGGTTTCTCATAAAGAAAACAGGCAAGAATCACGACGAGAAAAATAGAGAACCTGCTCTCTATTTTCTCGTCGCGATTCTCGTTGGCCTGTTTCTTGACGAGAAACCCGAATGTGTGTACACTTACCTGTTGTCGTGGAAACCTGCGCATGCTCGAAATGACTTTGACGCATGCGCGGTAGCTTCCTAGGCATAGGTAGGGTGTAGCAAGATGGCGGCGACGGCATCGAATGTGACGAGCGCACGCTCGTCGTAGTCGATGACGTCACCGCATTCGTGCCATTCAAAAGAACGGCGGTTCTTTTGAAAGGTACATGTGTACACTCGGCCGGGACGAGATTCTCGGCCGTGTGTACGAGGCTTTAGTCTCAATCTCAGTGTTTACAAATGGCAAAAAGAGAAGGTACCTAAGGTACTTTAGGTCTACTTTGTTATCTTCTGAGCTGCTCAGAATCCACTAAATCTGTCTGCACCTAGTAACAAGGAAGGTCTTAATTAGGATCTTTGGTAATCCCAATTTCTAATGGTCTCTATAGAGAGGCGACCCTGCAACAGTGTATTGACATATGGTGTGCAAAAACCCAAATTCACACGAAATTGAGTCCTGCTTCTTACTGAATGCAGTGGGTTCAGGGCACCCTGGGCTGCAGAGAATTTCATTCAGACCCAGTTGCAGGTACAAGGGGGCATTTTAAGGTGATTGCTCTTAACCTGACCTTGTCTTAGATGTTTCTCAAGTAACAACAGTACTGAAGTGGAGGAACATTGTGGTACCTGAAACACCTGTGTTTATCCATCAGATCGATCTCTGTGCCCATATTGGATTTTTTATCTGGGCTGTACATGGGGCCTCAACTTCGGCCTAAGTTGAGAATCCTTTTGGTAATAAGCTCCTGCCAAATGCCAGGGACTTGACTGTTTATTTAAATTACCTCAAACCAGAGCAGACTACTAAACGGCGAACTGTAAGATTTAACTTTTTTTGTGTGTGCTATTTCTCTTGGTACTCCAATCAAAAAGTATTTATTTTTTTCTTTTGATGTAGGTGTTCTTTCAAGGAGCACGTTACTGCTGTGCTAAGTCTTTAACTCATGTTACCTTTACCTGTAATCCGCTGCAGAAAAAATCCTGAGATCACCTTACAAAGTATTAGAGAATGAACCTAATAAAGCTTGTGCTTTGTAACGTCCTCTGTCTGTGCTTGTTTTACCAATTTACTTCCATGGCAGCTTTAAAGGCTGAAGCCCCGTACACACGACCAGTTTTCCTGCCAGGAAAACTGCCAAGAGAGCTTTTGGTCGGGAAAACTGGACGTGTGTATGCTTCCTCGCAGTTTTACCGACAGGAAAACAGCCGGGAATCCTGGCGGGAAAATAGAGAACCTGCTCTCTATTTTCCCGTCGGGATTCCCAGCTATTTTTTTCCCGCCAGATTTACTAATACTTTCTTATGGGAAACACTGCGAGGCAGTGCCGATGGAGCATACACACGGCCGGGATTCCCGGCCAAAGCTCTCATGGCAGTTTTCCTGCCGGGTTCTCGGCATTCCCCTCGGTTGTCCCGGCTGACGTTTTACCGCTGGGAAAACCGAGCGTGTGTACAGGGCTTTAGTTCCCCTTTGTTCACTTTTTTTTTCTGAATTTCAGCTTCCCTATGTACCAATATAGCATTAATGTACTTCTTTTGCAAAAATAAAACAGCTTTTCATTTATTCTACACACGCTTACCTCTCTGTTCTCATGCATGTTCAAAAACACTTAACCATTACTTCTGCCTTATTTCCTGGACAGACTTTAGGTCATGACACAGGAAGGAGTTGACCAGCTTAAAGTGGATGATGCAGGGTGTGTGCTAATGAGATCAGCTGGTCAACTCCTTCCTGTGTCATGACCTATAGTCTGTCCAGGAAGTAAGGCAGAAGTAATGGATAAGTGTTTTTAAACAGCCGTAAAGATAGTGAGGTAAGCATGTGTAGAATAAATGGAAAGCTGTTTTATTTTTGCAAAAGAAGTACATGTAGCGCTATATTGGTACATAGGGGAGCTGGAATTTAGAAAAGGAAAAAAAAAAGTGAACTTAGCCTTTAAACACAATCGGTGCCTGTGAGAAACTGCTTACTTGATTTTTTTTTTGCACTAGGCTTTCTATGTGGAAGAAACAGCAAGGAGTCTGTGGCAGACGTGTTTTGGAAAAGCTCTTCTTCATTACAAGAGGGGTTCTCAGAATACCAGATTACAGGCAGAGGGACTGAGATGGACAACAGTGCTAGAAATAAAGACGGAAATATGGAGCCGGTGAGTTGTGGTCACTGTGAGCCTTTCAAGTGTTAATGTCCAATTGTAGCAGTGTAACTTTATCTGAAGACCGATATCACAGCAAATTACAAAAAATGTGGTTATTGTAACATGTGCAAAGTGGTCTGATTTGACTATACCCCCCCCCCCCCCTGTCCCGATTTAACCCTATATGAACGTCATCAGCAGTAGCAACTATGCATGGAAATGTTTGTAACTAGTTTGCATGATGTTGCATGCATTAACAAAAAATAAATAATAATAGACATAAAAGACAAGCAGCTTCTATTCATAATCCTCAATTAAATTCTATGTGATGCTTCTATATTCACTTCATCATAATGACTCATCTTCTAGGAGAGTATCACATCACCCCTCGTCTGTATAAATTCAGCAACGCGGCTGAGAAAGCCCTTATCATTCCCTGGCTGAGCGCTCAGAATTCACGCTCTTCAATGTAGATTAACAGATTTCAGATGACAATGCTGCTCTGTCCAACTTGTAAAGCGCAGTGGTGTACTGTACACATGGCATCAGCACAAGATGGCTATTCCCAGAGGAAGAACCCCCAGCACATAACCAGCCATATCACTAACTCAACTAATTTGCCACGGGTAGGAAAAGACAGCTGCCCTGGATGGGAGGACAAAGCTGCTTAGCATGGAAACAAGTGTTTGCAACTGGATGGAGTCTATCTACAGCCAGCGATTGAAGACCTGAATAGTAGTACATGGTTCCAAATGAGAGGTACAGTATGAGAGTGTGAGGCAGAGGAGACAGCCAGGCATGCCAGTTCTCATGCCAGTATGTGGTAGTTAGAGGAATATTTGTGAAGCATTTTTTCCACTTTACAGCCTCCAGCTGTTGCTAAATGTCAACCATTATAATACTGATAAATGTAGGAACAGATGAGCCAGCTCCAAAATCACTGTAAATATGATACTGTATATCGTAGGTCACTAACTTTCCATAGCGCAAAAGCCATATCTAAAAACCAACAGGAAAAAGAAAACAATAGCATGTAAAACTTGTATTTAGTTTGCTACATAAAAGTGTATTATAAGCAACTGCCATTTTATACTGGAATACTTGCTTTCATCTCTTGTTTATCCTTTGTTATAGCTCTATGCTGTTGATCTAATGCAGGGGTCTCCAAACTGTGGCCCAGGGGCTGGATGTGACCCTTTGCTAGATTTTATCCGGCCCTTGGGGCACTATTCTTCCATATGATGAGGTTATATTCCTCCCGCTGACACCAACAATAGGGCATTATTTCTTCCACTGATACCAACAATGGGGCACTATTTCTTTCACTGATACCAGTGATGGGGCACTACTCCTCCTCCTATTGATTACTAACATTGAGGCCATGTTTACCCTTACTGATGTTGGGCCAAGGATATTTTCTACCCCCAATGGCCACAATCCGGCCCCCTAAAGCCTGAAGGACAGAAAACTGGCCCTTTGTTTGAAAGGTTTGGAGACCCCTGATCGAATGAATTCTCTTGCAGACACTTCCCGTCTACAATCATGCACTCCAGTGATGATTGGTTCCCTGATGGTGACAACAGTGCACCATACCTGCATAATGTGCATACAGATAGTGCCTTGTAGTCCCCATCAGAAGACCCTGTGACAGGATGACAACAAAGGAGCCCAATCCAGAGTCAGAACAAAGGCCTCCATGCCAGGGTCACCAAGTATTAATTTCACCTGATCTTAACACCGGAGGTGTTTCCTGGGCTTCCTGTTCTTGAGATGACTGTGATTCGCTGTTACAGTGTCACATGATTGAAAGTTTGCCCTGCTGATTTTGAATTGAAAACAGTGACCAGACGCTCTCAGTGACAGCACACAGCAGCGATGCCAGCTGTACCCATATATGTGGCAGCACGATGTTAAAGCCCACGGCTGTGCTGCCACATATATGTGTACAGCCTGGCAGAAAGGAGTTAATGAAGGCTGCAGATTTAAGAAATACTAAAATTATTTCTGAAATAACATTAGCATGTTAAAGCTTATACGTGATTTTAGTGATTTGGTTTATACAGTATATACTTTAAAAATAACATTATGTACACTATGCAGGTAAAACCTAAAGCATAACTGGAAGGGAAGTTTTGGTGGATATTTTTGTGTGTGTGTGTGTGGGGGGGGGGGGGTTTTAGTAGGTACCTTCTCCCGCTTCCACTCCGACCAGCAGAGCGGAAGTTCTTCCCCAACCCTCCTGCCTGCCGCAACCTTCTGGGTCATGTCACAGGTCACACCAAGCTGCGGGACCATTCACAAAGTGCAGCACAGCCTGCGTATGTGCAGTGGGAAGCCGGATGTGAAGCTGCAAGGAGTCACTAAGGGCAGAGGCTTCCCTTAGTAGACATGCCGGTGCTGGAGACCCAAAGGAAGATGTGAAGACAGTGCTGGATCCTTGGACAGGTAAGTGTCCTTTTTTTAAAAGCCAGTAGCTACAGTATTTATAGTTGCTGACTTTAAATTTTTTATTTTTTTGTTAAGACTGAAGATCCTCTTTAACTGCATCAGCAAACTTTATTGCAGCATATAGATCGATAATGAATACTCGCTGTTTCCTGAAGCAATTGATTAGAAGACAGTCGATGACCTTTGTAAAATAAGCTTTGAGATTGATTTACAGTTACGCATAATGAACAATTCAGTAAGCTTTTGAAAATGTATTGCTTCCTATAGATCAGGGGGTCTCCAAACTTTCTAAACAAAGGGCCAGTTTACTGTGCTTCAGACTTTAGGGGGGCTGGATTAGGGCTAGTAGGAGTAGCAAATGTCCTTGCATCCAGTGGGAGTAAACAATGCCCTATCTTTGGTGTCAGTAGAAGGAATAGTGCCCCATTGTTGGTGTCAATGGAAGATATTCTGCCCCATTGTTGGTGACAGTGGGAGGAATTGTGCCCTTTCGTTGGTGTCTGTGGAAGGAGTAGTGGCCCATTGCTGGTGTCAGCATGAGGAATAGTGGCCCATCATTGGTGTCAATGGAAGAAATTGTGACCCATTGTTGGTGTCAATGGAAGGAATTGTGCCCCACCATTGGTGTCAGTGGGAGAAATTGTGCCCTTTTGATGGTGTCAGGGAGAGGAATAATGCCCTATTGTTGGTGTCAGTGGATGGAATTGTACCCCAAGGGACAGATAAAAAGAATCCAAGGGCCGCATCCGACCCCAGGCCACAGTTTGGAGACCACTGCTATAGAATATTGAAGACCTCTCCACTTACCATAATTTTGTCAACTAATAAGTACTACTGAGAAATATACAGTGTTCTTGAAGGGGTTTCCTTTTTTCTGGGCTACATTGTACATCAGCCTAACTTGGGTTCACCTTGTGTTCACAAGATGCCCCTTGTAGCATTTCTGAAAGGGAATGAGTATAATGGGGAAAAAGCATCTTTATTGAGACTTTGGCAGAGCTTTTATAGAAATTATGAGTTCAGTTTTGGAAATTTATAATACAAATTTTAATTAAAATGCAGAATTAAAAAGTCATGTGGGACAAAGGCTGAAGACAGGAAGATTGTTCCCCTATAGCAGGGATCTACAAACTACGGCCCTCCAGCTGTTACGGAACTACACATCCCATGAGGCATTGACAAAGTCTGACATTCACAGACATGACTAGGCATCATGGGAATTGTAGTTCCTGAACAACTGGAGGGCAATTAGTTTGAAGACTCCTCTTTGCTTACCCAAAACCTTTTATCTATCTTTCAGCAATCAAAATTTCTGAGCAATTTAATTTATCACATGCTTGTTCACCAATGCAAGCCTGGTTACTCGCAAGTGATGTTCAGAGCTGTCATATCACTTGCAAACTCGGGCCATAAATGGTCAACCTGGGTCTGGGGGAATACTTTTGTTTTTCTGCCATAGCACATTAATACTGTACATGATCTGGGCAATTTTTGAATGAAAGTTGAGAACAATTGTATGCCGTAAGGAACCAAAGAACACTGATGTACAGCATTTGTAGCAACCAATCAGTTTTCGCTTTTGGTCCATTTCCAGCAGTCAGAGCAAAGAAAGTAGATAGGGTTTGGGTTAATGCACTTCCCACGCCCCAGCATGTTCCATTTTCCACAATAAATCTATTTAAAATTCAACAGGGAAAGACGTTAACTCAAAAGCCAGTATTTCAAGATTATGTTTGCTGTTGGTCTTTTTTTTTTAAGTTTTTCGAATTTATTTTCACCTGGCGATCCTACCAGCAACACACTTCTGGTCCTAGGGTGACAACCCTCACTCTGTGTCCTGTATCTATGGCGTAGCAATATTGTCATTTTTTAACAAGTGAGCTAGCTTCTTGTGAGGGTTTTTTTTTTAAACCTGCATCTCTACCCCTTCTGGCCAAAGTAATAGGTTTACTATACTGTAGGAGGCATCACCTAGGGTTGTCACCTCCTCCCCAAAACTGAACATATATAAATCATGCAGGCTCTGGAGCTAATTAAATGAAGGTCAAGCAGCCACTGAAGCTTAAGCCTGCCATAGATGGTTCAAATCTCATCTGGTTCAGCAGGGACTGGCTGAGATTTAAACCATGTGTGGGCAGGCAGATTGTACCCAAGTCGATCCATCAATCAACTTGGATACAACCAGCATATTGGATAGCATGCGATTATTGCCAGCGGCTATAGCCCTTAGCAACTATCCCGGCATGGAGAACACAAGAGTTCCGCAGGAGGATTTCCCCAATCAACACTGACCATGGTTGCAGGAAAGCAAATTGCATCATCTATGGCTTGCCTAATTACCACCTTAAAGTGGTTCTAAAAACTTCTATGCATTAAGATAAAAAAAAAAACTTCTGTGTGAAGCTAGCAAGCTGCTTGCTCTGGGAGCACTCGGCAGGAGGAAGGGGCCAGGAGCACCAGTAAGGGAGCAGAGAAGAGGAGGATCTGGGCTGCTTTGTGCAAAAGCACTACACATAGTAGGTAAGAGCCGGTTCACACAGAGGCGACTCTGGATCTGACTTCAAGTCGCCCCAAGTTGCCCCAAGTCGCGCTGTTTTTAAAACTAATGGAAGTGAATGAAGTCGTCTTAATGTACACGACTGCAGTCGCTCCGACTTCAAAAAAGGTTCCTGTACTACTTCAATCCGACTTGTAGGCAACTTGTACAACTTGTACCCATTGATTTCAATGGAAGTCGCCTCCAAGTCGGATCCCCGTTCATAGAGAGGCAACTTTACAGGAAGTCGCCCCTCTGTGAACCGGCTCTAAGGCAAACCCCTCCCACGGAGCTGGTATTTGGTATTTGATATGAATCATGAGGGGGAACTCCACGCCAAATTTTAACAAAAAAAACGGCATGGGTTCCCCTCCAAGAGCATACCAGGCCCTTAGGTCTGGTATGGATTTTAAGGGGAACTCCCTACGCCACAAAAAACTGCGTGGGGGTCCCCCCAAAATCCATACCAGACCCCTATCCATACCAGACCCTTATACCAGACCCTTATGCGAGAACCGTACAAGGCCGCATGCCCTCAACATAGGCATATAGGCATGGGGCGTGGTCACCGGGTGATGTCACCCGGTGACCCCGCCCCCTATGACGTCACAACCAGGGGCATTATGGGACTGTGATGTCATAAGGGGGCGGGGTCACATCACCCGGTGACCACGCCCCATGCCTATATAAATGATTGCGTGCCGCTCACACTGCATTACAGCGGGAGACCTTGTCGTGTCAATTTTTCCAGGAGAGAAGAGGGAAGAAGACGACGATGAAGACCGGGTCCCCGCTAGCAAAAGAGCTGGAAGAAGATAGCGGAGAGGCCGGCAGAAGGCGGAGAAGGCACCGGAGAGTCGGAAGAAGACCCCCGAAGTCGGAAGAAGACCCCCGAAGTCGGAAGAGACCCCCGAAGTCGGAAGAAGACCCCCGGAGCTGCCTAATAAATGACTTTAAAAAGCTGTCTAGTGTGTTTTTTTTATTGACACTTTTCCCCCAGGTGAATGGGTAGGGGTACGATGTTCCCCATACTCATTCATATAGTGTGGGGGGGGTCAGGATCTGGGGGTCCCCTTGTTAAAGGGGGCTCCCGGATTCCTATAAGCCCCCCGCCCCCGAAAACCAACGGCCAGGGTTGTCGGGAAGAGGCCCTGTCCTCATCAACATGGGGGCAGGGTGCTTTGGGGTGGGGGGGCTGCAGGGCGCCCCCCTGCCCCAAAGCACCCACCCCCCCATGTTGAGGGCATGCGGCCTGGTACGGTTCAGGAGGGGGGGCGCTCGCTCGTCCCCACCCCCTTTCCTGACCGGCCGGGCTGTGTGCTCGTATAAGGGTCTGGTATGGATTTTGGGGGGACCCCCACACAGTTTTTTTTGGTGTAGGGGGCTCCCCTTAAAATCCATACCAGACCTAAGGGCCTGGTATGCTCTTGGAGGGGAACCCATGCCGGTTTTTTTGTTAAAATTTGGCGTGGAGTTCCCCCTCATGATTCATACCAAACACAGGGGGTAGCCTGTTCTGGAGGCGACTTCAAGTCGCTCCAGGTCGCGCTGTGGTTCAGGCTTAAGTCGTGTCCAAGTTGCCTCGCAGAGTCGCGCTCAAAGTCGTGTTGCCCCTGTGTGAACCGGCTCTAAGTATAACATGTTTGTTATTTTTAAACAAACAAACAAAAAAATACATTAGTATCACTTTAACCACTTGAAGAACTTAAAGAGCAGTAGGAGATACTCCCTAAAACCTTTAAAAAAGTATTTAGGTCATATCTTCTACACCCTGCTTCTCTACCCTGCTGGTATTATCAAAAAATCCTGGCTGTCAAAATGACAGCTGGGGCTTGCTATGTATCACATGACAGAAGTGGCTGTTAAAATGCAGCAACTCCAGAATAAAATGACTTGCAGACAGTCTGCAAATGTAATTGAGTAACACAGCATAGCAATAGGGTTGATTTACTAAAGTTAAATAGTCTGTGCATTGCAAGTGCAGTTGCTCTAGTTCTGAGGGGAACATGCAAGGAAAGAAAAAAAACTGATTTTTTTGCTTGCACATGATTGGATAATAGAAATCAGCAGAGCTTCACCTTATTTCAGAGCTTCCCCTCAGATCTAGAGAAACTGCATTTGCAGTGAACTTCTAGTGCACAGTATATTTGACTTTAATAAATCAACCTCCCTGTATTGTTACATTGTATTTACTATTTTATTTATATGCAGATCAAAAGGATGAACTTTGGTCTCCATATGACATCAGTTAAAGTGGTTGTAACCCCACTTACACAACATGCACCTACAGGCAGTGTTGGTCATCTTACTTTAAAAAAAGTAATTAGTTACAGTTACAAATTACTTTTCCCAAAAAGTAATTGCGTTAGTAACTCAGTTACTACATTGAAAAAGTAATTAGTTACTCAGCAAAGTAACTGACTTTTTTTTTTGAGGGCACATAGCACATCGGGGCACACAGCACATCGGGGCACATGATAGCACATAGCACATCAGGGCATGGGGCACATGGCACATCAGGGCATGGGGCACAGGGCACATAGCACATGAGGGCACATCAGGACATGTGGCACATAGCACATCAGGGCAGGGCACATAGCACATTGTTTACCAGCCATGCAGAGTAGCACAGGAAGCGTGTGTAATAAGTTCTCTCTCATGGCACGGCACTGACGGCAGTCATGCTACTCCCCGGCGGCCCCTCCTCTCTTCTCGTCCATCCCAGATGATGTCACAAGCAAATGGGGGTGGACGAGAGGAGGGGCCTCGGGGAGCAGCGTGACTGCCGTCAGTGCCGTGACATGAGAGAGACCCGGTCATAGAGGAGAGGAGGAATTACACTACTGCCATCTAGTGGCGGTAGATGTAATTGGGGTAACGCCGCCCAAGTAATGGTAACTGCATTACCATGAGGGGAAGAGTAATCAGTTAGATTACTCGTTACCCTCTAAAGTAACTGCGTTACGTAACTCCGTTTATTCTAACTCAGTTACTTACATCCCTGCCTATAGGTAAGCCTAGATTAAGGCTTACCTGTAGGTGCATGAAATATCTCCCTAACCTACACGGTTAAGGAGATATTTGCTTTTAAAACTGGCGCCGCTGATGTCACGCGCATGCGCACTAGCGGGCCGGCATAGTAGCCGGATTTCTGAATGGATTTAGCCGGCCCGAGCGCGCATACGTGTGACGTCATCGCCGCTCCGGGGCCAATCACAGCGCCATGGCGGCGATACACGGAAGGGACATCGAGGCAAGATGGCGGCGGCGGCGGAGGTGTCCGAGCACCGCTGTGGGGGCTTCAATCTAAGGTAAGTAATTCATAATGAGCTAGTATGCTAGTCATACTAGCTCATTATGCCTTTGTCTTGCAGGTATTTTTTTTTTTTTTTTTTTTTGGGGGGGTTTACAACCACTTTAAGGAAACTTTTTTTTTTTACAATAAAACACAATCCCATTAAAGTGGTTGTAAACCCACTTTTCAAAAAAATAAAAATAAAATAACACCTGCAAGACAAAGGCATAATGAGCTAGTATGCACCTCACCTCAGATCGAAGCCCCCGCAGCCGTCCTCGTACACCGCTCCGGCGGCCGACATCTCTCCCAGGGGTTACTTCCGGGTATCGCGGCTCCGGCGCTGTGATTAGCCGGAGCCGCGATGACGTCACGGGAGCCGCCAGACCTCCTTTAGAAACGGCACGATCGCATGCGCCATAGACATCGGCACCCATCATTATTGTAAATATCTCCTAAACCGTGGAGGTTTAGGATATATTTCTAGCAACTACAGGTAAGCTTTAATCTAGGCTTACCTGTAGGTAATAGTTTTTGTACAGGGTGTACAACCACTTTAAACCTTTAAACAAGCTCTAACGAACAAGGCCCTCTGATCCCTCCTGTATTGAATTGTATTGTAACTGTACTGTCTTCCCTAAAGTTGTAAAGTGCTGCGCAAACTGTTGGCGCTATATAAATCCTGTATAATAATAATAAACACTTTTTTTTCTTTTTTTTTGTCTATAGATTGCATAAAAGACAATATTGACAAAAAAGCAACCTTGTCCCCCCAAAAAAGAATCTATGCAATACTTTGCCATCTTAAGTTATGACAAAGTTATCGCCAAAGAAACAGGTTCATAGCTGAAATGTAAAAAGTGCTCTAGTTTAGAAGTTGTGTTGTATACAGGTACGAGAATTTAAGTGGTTACAACAGCCACAGCGTTTAGATTTAAAGGGGTTGTATGGGTTCAGTTTTTTTTTTTAAAACAAACACGTTATACTTACCTCCACTGTGCAGTTTGTTTTGCACAGAGTGGCCCCGATCGTCCTCTTCTGGGGTCCCACAGCGGCTCTCGTGGCTCCTCCCCGCAAGAGCTAACCCCCTCTGGGAAGCTCTCTCCCGAGGGGGTTACCTTGCGGGTGCGCTCCCGTGTGATACACTCAGCGGCCATAGCCGCCAAGTGTATGACTCGGCCCCACCCCCCCGGCGCGCCACATCATTGATTTGATTGACTGCAGCGCGAGCCAATGGCTGCGCTGCTATCAATCTAACCAATGAAGAGGTTTTAAACCGTTTGGAAAGCGACGCGGGAACAAGCCCACGGAAGTTCGGGGCTCAGGTAAGTAAAACGGGGGCACGGGGGGGGGGGGGCGGAGAGTGCAAGGTGTTTTTTCACCTTTATGCATAGGATGCATTAAGGTAAAAAAACACAAAGGTTTACAACCACTTTAAAGGAATCAAGTGGTAACTCTAAGCAATGAGGTATATGTATCTACCTATCATTCATTACACGCCAGCCTATTCTACTACAAGCCATCCTGGTGGGAATGACCCGATATAGATGGATATGGTGAAACCTATTACATTCCCATTATCTAAACACAATGTAGCATTTAATGAATGAGGGAACAACTGCCATGCCTGAACGACAAGCATATTTAGAATGTTGTGTTTGGAGTTTCAGGCGTGCTGCCGGGGAGGTGTACAAGTGGAAGGTAGGTACATGTACTTTATGCTTTATACCAGCCTTTCTCAACTTTTCAACACAGGGGAACCCTTAAAATAACTTTCTGAAATCAGGGAACACCGGGATGAAAATGACTATATCTACAACCCATGATACATACTGTAAGTAGTGTGATGGTCAGTGAGAGGAATGCTTCTTACACTTGTGGTCGTTGGGAAGAATTACCCCTTTATAAATACTGTATGTACTCGAGTATATGCCGAGTTTTTCAGCACACTTTTTTGTGCTGAAAATGCCACCCTCGGCTTATACTCGAGTCTGTGTCTATCTTCACCTTGTAGCCCCACTCTTTCTGTACAAGTATGGAAAGTTTGTTGTCCGGGGGACCTACGGCCGGGGAGCACCAATTTTTCAAACCCGGGCACCCCTTCCATAGACTCCCATATTAAACAGTAATTTCTCCGGTGATTTTGGGGACCCGGTATTGGCCAGCCCTAGGTCCCCTGGACCTCAGCCTTGGCACACATGTAGCCCCACTCGTTATCTATAAGTTTGCAAAGTTTGTTGTCCAGGGGATCTAAGGCCGGGGAGCACCGATTTTTCAAACCCGGGCACACCTTCCATAAACTCCCATGTTAAACGTCAGTCTACTTACACAGCGCAGGGGATCAGGTAGGGAGATTGGGCACAGTGAGGATGGACAGAGTGAGGCATGGGCAGTGGCACAGTGAGGATGGACAGAGTGAGGCATGGGCACAGTGACAGTAAGGCATGGGCACAGTGAGGCATGGGCACAGTGAGGCATGGGCATAGTGAGGCATGGACACAGTGAGGCATGGGCACAGTGAGGCATGGACACAGTGAGGCATGCACATGGACACAGTGAGGCATGGGCACAGTGAGGCATGGACACAGTGAGGCATGCACATGGACACAGTGAGGCAAAGTGAGGCATGCAGATGGACACCCTAGGCTTATATTCGAGTCAATACGTTTTCCCATTTTTTTGTGGTAAAATTAGGTGCCTCGGCTTATATTCGGATCGGCTTATACTCGAGTATATACGTTAGCTAAAAAGATCAATGCTGTCAGTGGGAACTTATCTGAAAGGCAGAAATTATTCATTGCTAAAGGAAGCCTTAGAAACCTCTGGAGGAACCCAAGGGTTCAATGGAAGCCTGGTGGAGAAACCCTACTCTAAACAGTAAACTAAACCAGTTACTTTGCCCAGTATAAGCAAAGTACAGGTTCACTTTTATAGAAGCACATGGTACATGTATAGTTAGCAAAAAATACTAAATCATGGATGCCAAAAGCAGTAAGATAAGCCAGATAAAAAAATGTCAGTAACACGTTATATCATCATATTGTAATATCCTATGTTTTATCATGTTTGCCAGTTTTTCCTTCTGTTGAAATTTTTTTTTTTTCTGTTTAAAAAGTGTTGGCACACAACGTATGAGTGATTTCTCAACCCATCACCACCGCCTTTAACTAAAGCAGAGCAAACAGCCATTACTTTGATGTATAATCTCATGTTCCCTGGTTATCAGCCTCCAGGGTAGGCACAAAAGCAAGAACACCTCCACATATAAAAAAGATCTGCCATGTGTTCAGATAAACGCAGGGGTTCCCGGAGGCTGTGGGCACACATGATGCATCTGTCCTCTGAGCCAGCCATCGATCCCACTCTCACTCTTATTTAATCTTGTGCCAATAAAAACATAATAATGAAATACAGGACACTGAAGTAATATCAGCTGGCAGATTAAGTTTAAGCCCTGTTGTATAAATATGAACTTTCTTTTAAGTTTTTAACAGATCTCCCATAGGGGAGATTTGCCCTAATTTCCTGTGTGATCAACTGGACATGACATTAGGAGGAAATTTCTCTGAATGTTAAAGAAAACAATAAATGTGTTAAATGAATGGAATCTGTGTTTGTTTTTTACTACTGCCTGTGTCCCCCTTTGGGAGGATTTGATTTTCATTTGTGACCACCAGGACAGGACGTGAGAGGGAATCTCCCCAATAGGTACAAAGCCATCAACAAATAATGAGATACTCCCATCTTTGTCTAAGGCAGACCATAGATGATGTAAAACCCACCCGGTTGTGGGAAAAAAACGAAATAATTTTCGCTATTGTGTTCTTGATTTTCCTCCTGGCCAATCAGGAGACCAACCTAACGAGGGGAGGGATGTGTGGGTGGCGGGCGGTCTTGCCGCCCCCCCCCAAAAATGGGAGCACCAGCCGCCATTGATGTCCACACTTCTCTGACTCTCATTTCCTCTATTAGGTCGGCAGTTTCTGACAGTCATCTCAAGCCTTACATATATTGAACATTCTGTGTGGCCCTTCGGTGATGTCAGGGGCCACATTTTAGTCCGTCTTTAGCTCATAAGTTGACAATCACCGGTTTAAATGTGTGCTGCTGATGCGGTGTACATGATAATTCACAGGACTGCGCATATCACAATTCTTCTCAGCAAATAACTACTGTACACTGGAGTTGTTCTTTAAAGTCTAAAGGCAAAACTTTGCTTTTCAGTTTTGGATGGAGTGGAGATGGGTAAGCCCCACGAGCCCAGCCTCTGGCTCTAATCACTTGCTTAAAAAAAAAAAAAGAACCCATTGGAATCCATGCGTCCGGCGCTCTGCAATGTAGATTAGGGGCTGGGCGCATGGATTAGGGGGGGGTGGCGCCCCTGCTCCCCATATGGACGGGCCGCCACTGGTGGACATGCTACATTTTTGGCTGGGGAAATGCTGTAGAAGACAATAAAAAACTGGGAACATGTTACAAGAGGCTAGTAGAGATCAATGCTATTACCCTAATCAATGTTCCCACTACAAACTGCTGAGGTCCGAGGGCCACACATCATATACCATAGGGCCACATGCAGCCCTCTGCCCACAGGTTGGGCATCAAGGATTTAAAATCTAGTAGCTAAAGATGTCACTGTCCCCACGTGGCGGTTTATTTCAAGTTGTCGGATTCACAGAGAGAGTAGTTAGATTCACTGACTAGATCTCAGATGCGTCTGACTCCTCGGTTATTACCAGCAATCTAACCTTTATATACTGTGTTTTAGGGCTTTGAGGTTTCTGTGCATATGACACATTTTTATATTTAGAGGTGTTATATTATCATTACATGACAGTTTTGGATGAGAATAAACCTCAAGGGTCTGAAATCAGCAGGGAAACGAATGTTGTAAATAGTTCAGCCATAATAACAGAACGGCGCTCAGCATTATATTTTACAATGTGTGTAATGTGGCGACGTGCTTTTATGTGGGGGAACAGGAATGAACTACAGTCCCCGCCCAAAAACCAGCGTCCCACATTACAAAGTCACCATCTGAAGTCTGATTCTTCCCATTTGCTACAGTACAGTAAAAACCAGATACCTATGCACTGAAAGGGAATCTCTTAGACCCCTTTCACACTGAAGCGCTTTTAATGCGCGTTTGCACTAAAAATAGCACCTGAAAACTGCTTCCCATTCATCTCAATGGATGCTTTCACACTGGGGCGGTGCGCTGGCGGGGCGGTGCAAAAAGTCCTGCAAGCAGAATCTTTGGGGCATGTTTGGAGCACTTTAAAAAGCACCTCAAAAACGCCCCTGTCCATTGAAATGAATAGGAAGCGATTCCAAAGCGCATCAAAAGCGCCACAATAGTGCCGCAAAATGGCTCTCTTTTCTTAAAACAGAGTTAAGCCCCGTACACACGATCGGATAACCTATGGATTTTCGTCCGATGGATTTGTCCATCGGAAATCCGATGAAACTGTTTTTCATCAGTCTTGGCCACACACCATCAGTCAAAAAACCGACCGTTCCAAACGCGGTGACGTAAAACACTCCGATGAGCCGAGAAAAATGATAATGCTTCTGAGCATGCGTCGACTTGATTCTAAGCATGCGTGGGTTTTTTAACCGATGGACTTGCCCATAGACGATCGGAAATTCCCATCGGTTTTTTATCCATCGGAAAATTTTAAAACAAGTTCTATTTTTTACAACCGATGGAAAAAAGACCGATGGGGCCCATACACGATCGGTTGGTCTGATGAAAACCATCCATCGGACGGTTTTCATCAGTCAAACCGATCGTGTGTACGGGGCTTCACACTTTTTTTTTTTGTTTATTAAAAGTCAGCAGCTACAAAAAGTGTAGCTGCTGACTTTTAATAAACAGACACTCACCTGTCCCACGGTCCAGTGATGCGGGAGCACGGAGCCTCGCTCCTCTCCCCCTCCTCTCCGCTGTCATAGCAACTGTGGGCACCCGGCCATGACAGCTTGCGGCTTCACGGCCGGGCTGCGCTCTGCTAGTGGCCAGCCAATATTCTGGGACCTGTGACGTGTCCCAAAAAATTGCAGAGAGGGAGGGGCCACCTAGGTAAAGAGGAGGAGTCGCCTAGGTGGCCACGAGACGGAAGCAGGAAGTGGGACAGGAAGTGCCTTTCAAAACAGGGTACCCAATCCCCCCCCAAAAAAATGAAGGGGGCAAGGAATGCTTAAAAGCGGAAGTTCCACTTTTGGTTTAAAAAAAGCGCACCGCTAACGCTGCAAAAACGGTGCAAAAGTGCCGCAAAAACGCCCAACCTTTTATGGGCAGTTTTTGAGTGCCTTAGTGTGAAAGGGGTCTTACTGAGCAAAGCTCCTGTGTGATTAGGCTCTGATAGAAGATAACATTCCCAGAATGTTGCTTCACAAACAAACGCAATGAAAGCATGGCAGACTAATGAAAGGACGTATTTGTGATAAGGAATAATATAATAATTAAAGTGAAATTCTAATCAAAATGCTTTTTACTGGTTTACACCAAAAAGAGAAAGGTGAGAACCTCATCAGTTTATATTGCTACCTATGTGAGAAGACTCCCCCTACTTCCTGTATTGGGGACGGGTGATCAGCAGAACAGGAAGGAGAAATCTCAAAATCTCTCAAATGGAGAAACACCAATAAAAAAATTTTTTTTTATGGGTGGCTCAGAACCTCTGTCAGGTTTTTACTCTCTCAGGGTTGATGGGCTTTTGCTTGCTTCAAGCGGGTTTTGCATTCCTATACAAGTCTATGGGAATGTAATTCTGCTTTAAGCAGGGCAAATGCACCTGTCAATGAATTTGAAATGATTTCAGAATTGTCTTAAAGTGGTTGTAAACCTCAGACATGAAATATGAACAAAGCATATCCCTCTATAGTGTGTACTTGTCTCCACCCAGAGCACTAAATGTCATTTCTGTCCAGTGCTTCATTCCTCTGCTATCAGCATGAGTCACTCCTGACAAGTTTTCCTGACACCAAGAGAAAAATGGTGACAGGGGAGGGATCTCCAACAGAGTAACAGCCTCAGCTCTGTTCCTGTGTGTTGTGTGGAGGAGGGTGTGTCCCTAACCTCCAATAAGCTCTCATAACTCTCCTCACTGAGTTCTGCAGGGTGTAATCCAGCTCCCCTCCCACTTTCTTCTGAACAGTCAAACAAGCTTTATAAATTAGTCATTTTGAACGTATGTAGTAAAGAGAAGACTGCAGATAAACAGGTACAATGTTTGTAGGAGGATTTGTTTAATCTCTGTGTATCACCTGAGGCCAGTCACTTTACTAAGTATATGTAAGGGTTTACATCCACTTTAAACTCATATCATTGACACAAGCCCAAAAGCCTGTCAATACAGGCCTTTATGGAGATTTCCCCTGACTTCCTGCTCCAGTGACAGGTGACCTCTGGGAGAGGAAGTAAGGAAAATCTTCCCAATGGGGTCACACACAACTGTAAAATTTTAGCAGAGTGTTAACCCTTCCCTATTCAATCCAAAAGACAAAAAAGGTTTACACTGGAGTTCTACTTTAAAAACCAGTGACATCCCTTAAAGCAGGGGTAGGCAACCTGGGGCCCTCCTGCTGTTGTGGAACTACATTTCCCATGAGGCGTTGCAAGGCTGGAAGATACAATTACTCCCAGAGGCATGATGGGACTTGTAGTTCTGCAACAGCTGGAGGGCCCCAGGTTGCCTACCCCTGCTTTAAGGGATGTCACTGGTTTTTAAAGTAGAACTCCAGTGAAAACCTTTTTTGTCTTTTGGATTGAATGGGGAAGGGTTAACACTGTTAAAATTTTGCAGCTGTGTATGACCCCATAGGGAAGATTTTGCTCACTTCCTCTCCCAGAGATCACCTGTCACTGGAGCAGGAAGTCAGGGGAAATCTCTGTAAAGGCCTGTGTAGCGGACCCCCCATAAATGGGGTCGCTATGCCTAAATTTAGGGGGTAGCCTGAGCAAATAGTTAGGCTCAGGCTGTTGGAATTCTCTAAATTGGCCTCTGCTCTGTTGTGATGTTGCCTGGTAGTACAGTTCCCTGTGGCCTGCAGGTGGCGCTGTCACCCAGGTCTCAGGTCGAACCACAGGTGGCATTGCAGCGCTATTGGGTATCCCCTCTCAGCAGCTGTGCAGTGGGCGTGGTCGACCCACTGTGCATGCTGGGAGAGGATACATAAGGGGCAGACGCCATTATTTGGGAATCAGTTCGGACCTCCTGGCCCTCCAGGCCAGGGGTGCGTGTGTGTGTTCAGTCCCGGGCACGTTTAGCCCGAGGCTGCATCGTTCCAGGTAGGCCCAGCACCTTGTCCTTCATCATGTTCTGGGGACAACTCTTATATTTCCCCTTTATTTCTATCTAGATGACCATGGCGACCAGTATGAACAAAAGGGTGCATCTACCCAATAGGGATACAGATAACAATAAAAACTTACCAGAGGGTCTAACCCTTTCCCACTAGATCCAATACTAAATAAAGTTTTGCTTAGAGATACACTTTGAGCCCACCATTCAGGGGAGAAATGAGATGTCAAGAGAGTGAGCAAAAGAGAGAGAGAGACAGGGAGAACATACAACAGTAAGGGATTCATTTACTAAAACTGGGGTTGATTTAATAAAACTGGAGAGTGCACAATCTGGAGCAGCTCTGCACAGAAACTAATCAGCTTCCAGGTTTTTTTTTTTTTTTGTCAAAACTTAATTGAAAAAGCTAAACTTAGAAGCTGATTGGCTAGCATGCGCAGCAGTACCAAATTTTGCACTCTTAAGTTTTAGTAAATCAACCCCTAAGATTTCGTTCACACCTGGTGCGATAGTGCATGTGCTTTTTTTGTGTGTTTCTGCGTGTTTCCACGCGTCACGTTTACGGCAGCCCAGTCATTTTGATGGGCTGCCCTACATGCAAGAAATGCACAAAATAAGTGCTTGACCCATTAAAAAACAAACAAAAAAAAACGCACCAAAACGCATGGACTGCGCAGTAGGATACCCCCTGTATCTGGTGCGGGAGATTTTTTTAAATGGGTCAGGCACTTCTTTTGTGCGTTTCTTGCATGTAGGGCAGCACATCAAAATGACTGGGCTGCCGTAAATGTGACGCGTAGAAACACGCAGAAACACATTACGAATTAACGACACTGGCATGAGTCTGTAAAAGAGAAGCACGTTTTGTGTGCTGTGGGAAAGCACGCGTTTTTGTATTCACTTCCGCAACGCACAGGTGTAAATGAAGAGTAACTCTTATAACTATGAAGACAGATGTTTTCCAACACACACCTGACTTCCTGTCTAACATCCCATTAGGGTTTTTTTTTTGCTAGTAAGCCTCTGTATGCCTAATGTGGCTGTCATGGTAATACGTAGATTACGTTTTGCTCAGATATGGACATTCCGAACCATAGGTGTTGATTTCCTTTAAGGCCTCATGTACACTGTTGCTGGTAAACGGACATTTAGGAGCAGTTAAGAGTGTTTTTTTCAGCTGCCCCTGAACTCTCCCCTGTTATCTTATCAGTACATGTACACAGGGTCGTTTATAGTTGTTTCTAGGCAGTTGAGTTTAGAAGCATTTTTTGTAAAGCAAAAAAATGCATTCAGGACGGATGTTCAGAGGCATCTGAAACGCAAAACGCCTGTAACAGCTTGTAAACGTATGTAAACGTGGTAACTCGCGTTTAGCCGCGTTTGATTTACAGGCGTTTTTTGTTTGAAAAAAAAAATGCTTCTAATCGCAAACATGGCTAAATACAGCAAAACAGATGTTTTTAAACGTGGGTTACTATCTGTCAAGTTAAATCGTTCTAAAACGTCCCGTGTACATTAAGCCTTATGCTGGCCATACACTATACGAAAAATCGTTCGAAAATCGGTCGTTCAGACAGTTCGTTCGTTTTTCGAATAGTAAATGGCCACAAAATCGATAATCGTTGGGACGTTTTTGAGCCGAAAAAACGAAGGACAAGTTTGGAAATTTTCTGCCGAACGAACGATAAATTGAAAGGTTAATGTGTTTCCCGTCCGAACTTTCTGCACTAGGTATAGGTAAAAAATACAAACCCATTTTTTTTTTTATTTATTTCCACTGAACGATTTATCGGTCATTACATGATGGCACGATCGTTTGCGCTCACGACCGAACGTTCGTTTTTCGAAAGTTCGTTGGGACGATTTTTCGTATAGTGTATGGCCAGCATTACCGGAGAGAGCAAAATCTGGTGCAGCTGTGCATGGTAGCCAATCAGCTTCCTGGTGTTTTTTGTCAAAGCTTAATTGAACAAGCTGACGTTAGAAGCTGATTGGTTACCATGCAGAGCTGACCACATTTTGCACTCTCCGGTTTTAGTAAATCCCCCCCCCCCACCATATTGTTACTGGTAGCTTTTTACGTAACAATTACCTTTTAAAAGACTTTGTTCTACTGACATTTAACAGTTGACACTTCACTTACCTTCCCACTCTGAAGATTTGGAAACCTCGAGGGTCTCCGAACCTGTGAAAAAATGAATATACACACAAGAAGCCCCCGAATCGTCCTCAGGGAGAGCATCACATGACACGGGGAGACCTGCTCCCTCCACAAGGTCCCAGCAGGCATCCTGTAGGGCCTTACAGTACCCCCGGCATGGCACCGGTGGAGGCACTGAGGAGGAAGTATTACACCTTGGCACCAGTAACAAACAAAAAAACCTCTCCAGGTAGCGGTGACAATGAGATTTAAGCAGCCCCTCCCAATCATGCAAAGCAGCCTCAACTTCCAGCACACTGGTATGATTCAGATAATTGGGCAGCATAAAAGTTTCAATCCCCAATTTGTGGCAGAAAGGCAGATTGGTGGGGACAGGCAAGCATTGAGCGACTGATGGAGTCAATTTAGGTAAATCTAAAGCAGTCTCTGTGCGATTATTTCTAGAAGCTGTAGAGGTAGAAGCTTTAGTGCTGGTTAGTAAATCAGGATCTGATTGATTGGCATTATGATGTCCCTTTGAATGGATTATATGTGTATTAGGAGTAGGAGCAATGACAGCAGTGGCAGCTATCCCAGAATGTTTAGGGAGCCCAATTTTCTCATCATTAGATTGATCTGACACAGCTATAGGATTACTCACATCATTCTTATGTAACAGTGAGGAATTTATCACATAATGGGATAGGCCACTGGCAAGAGAACCTGTCATTTTCATTGAATCGGCACTGCGCATGCTGCCTGTGTGACCCGTGTGCGTGTTCAGTGAGTCCAGTAGGGTTGGGGGGGAGGATGGTCCTTTGAATTCCAGATTGCTGGTCTTGGGTAAAGACTCTGAATTCTGGACTCCCTCCTTGAGGTTTTCTGAAAAAGACTGGTTGGGTAATGGTGTAGGCTCAGCCTCCACTGCAGGGAAGACTGGATAAGAAGCAATACCTGGTTGAGCAGACGTAACGTTTCTTGAAGGCACCTGCGTGACGTTTAAGGTCTGGTTATTGGAAAGGGGCAATTGTCTACGTGCATGTGTTTCTGTGGTGTTGGCACTGTTGGCCTGCCCCATGCCATACTGACTTAAGTTGCCACTTTGATTTGTAGGAAGCGTTATGTTGAGTAACTCCCCTAACCCTTGTTCAGCAGGTGGATTGTCAGTAGAAGTCAGCAAGTCCTTCGCTTTCTCTTCCCAAACATTCATGAAATTTCGAATATTTTCAGCCACGTTTAAGATCTCAGCACCCACGCCAGCAATATTTTTATCTTCGGTCTTGTGAGTGGTTGAGGCTTCAGGCGGAGAGGTGGGTACATTCTTTGATGTAGGTGTTGCAGACTGAACATCAGAACCGCTGCTTAGCTCCTCTTCGTGAACCTGAAAAATACTGAATATCTGATTTCCTGGAGGCTCTTTAACGGTCTCAGGGATTTCTGGAATCCGCAGCTGACGGTTCAAAGAGGCTTCTGTAGTCCCAGTGCCAACGGGCTGTTCCTGTATGGTTAATGTGTTTGGATTTGTCGTTGCAGCTGCAGGGATGGAAGTCTGGTTAGATGGAGAAGACACACCCGCAGATAAAGATGCTGTAGCTGCAGGCTGTGAAGATGGAGAAGTTGCAGGTGTGAGGTCCTTTTCAGCCCGCCCTGTAGAAGACGTCTCGTTGTCTACAACTGTCACTGCTGCAGGAAGCCTGCTTTCTTCGGGAGATGATGTAGCAGAGGAATTAGGTGCTGCAGTAGTAGCAGCCAAAATTGCAGACTCTGTGGTTATCTTCACCGCAGGGGTAGCAAGAATCGTTGGCTTTGCACCCCAGCCGAGCCAGTTAAGGAACTGTGCGTGAGATAGTGCAGGTAAGGTCACCAGGAGGATAGCCAGCACTGGCCAAAGCCGTGCCCGAGCCATAGCAGGAAAGGTTCTGAACCCTTACACAAACTTTGCCTGTTCACATTGATTTGTCCTCTACAGCTAGCAAACTACACATTTACCCTTCACACGAGAGCTGAACTAGTAGAGGTGTGGCTATACAAATACCAAAACCATGCCTCCTTATCACAAGCCGGCCCCACAGCGTGTGGAAAAGCTGAAACAACTGCAAAATGCTACACAACTGACTTCACTCTTGACGGACTAAAAAAAAAAAGTTTCAAAGGATGACAAAAGGCACATTGTTGAGAAAATAAGTGCACAGCTGTAAGGAGTGTCCGTACACAGCTTCGAGTTTATCATCAGGCTGCAGTTTTCAAATCCTTCAGCAACTTGCTGCTGGACAGATGCTGAGAAGCTGGCATCTCCTACATGCTCTACCTGGTGTGCTGAGACTTTTAGTTCCACAGCAGCTTCAAAGCTGCGAGTTAGACCGCTCAACGCTTAGGGAACCCTTATGCCGCGTACACACGATCGGAAATTCCGATAAGAAAAGTCCGATGTGATCTTTTGGTCGGAAATTACGACCTTGAGTAGGCTCCATCAGAATTTTTCTGTCGGAATTTCCGCCAAGAAAAATTTGAGAGCTGGTTCTCGAATTTTCCGACAAGAAAAGTTCTTAGAGGAAATTCCGATCGTCTGTATGCAATTCCGACGCACCAAAAACCACGCATGCTCGGAATCAAGTCGACGCATGCACGGAAGCATTGAACTTAATTTTTCTCGGCTCGTCGTAGTGTTGTACGTCACAGCGTTCATGGCGGTTGGAATTTGGTGTGACCGTGTGTATGCAAGACAAGTTTGTGCCAAGATTCTGTCGGAAAAAA
The DNA here is from genome assembly GCA_029206835.1 of Rana muscosa. Classification (NCBI taxonomy): domain Eukaryota; kingdom Metazoa; phylum Chordata; class Amphibia; order Anura; family Ranidae; genus Rana; species Rana muscosa. The sequence goes on from CM055127.1 coordinate 364,867,937, forward strand.
ATCCACGTTTTTCTTGTCGGAATTTTCGATCGTGTGTACGGGGGAATTAGATCTTGTTTGATACTTTGGGGTTTATTTACTAAAGGCAAACAGACTGTGCACTTTGCAAGCTGCACTACTGTATGTAAGAGCATTTGCTCCAGAGCTTAGTACGGCACTTTCACACTGGGGCGCGGGAGCGTCGCCAGTTAACCGTCGGTTTAGCAGCGCTTTTCAGCCGCTAGCGGGGTGCTTTTAACCCCCACTAGCGGCTGATGAAGGGGTTAAATAGTGCCCACAAAACACCTAAAGCGCCCCAAAGATGTTGCTTGCAGGACTTTTTTTAATGACCCGCAAGCACTCAGGCTTTCACACTGGAGTCACAGGAGAGGCGCTTTACAGGCGCTTTGCAAATGCTATTTTTAGTGCTAAAACGCCTGTAAAGCGCCTCAAGGTGAAAGTAGCCTTAATGAGCAGTAGCTCTGCTGACTTCCATCATCCAATCATGTGCAAGCAAAAATGCTGTTTTTTATTTTTTATTTCCCTTGCATGTGATTAGATATTCTTTGCAAAGTGAAGCTTTCCCTTATTTACTAAATCCTGGAGCAACCGCACTTGCAGAGTGCACAATTTATTTGCCTTTAGTAAATCAACCACTTTTTTTTTCTAAGGTCCACAAAGAAAAAGGTTTTACAAAATGACAGTAGGGGAGATCTACTAAAACTGGTGCACACGAAATCTGGTGCAGCTGTGCATAGTAACCAATCAGCTCTAACTTCAACTTGTTCCATGAGCCCAGGTTCACACTGGGCTGCGGGAATAAAGCCGTGCATGTTCAGCTGAACTCGCACGATTTCACTCCCGCTTGTCAGTCCCGATTTCAGCCGCAATTACAGAGATATCTGTGCAGGTTTCTGCACAGATCTCAATCTAAGCCCTGGTCCACACTGGTGCGATTTGACATGCGATTTGACATGTCAAATCGCATGTCAAATCGGCGAAATTTGCCGCAAATTGCGGGCAATGGCACCGTCCTAATCGGTGCGACGCCGCATCTGCGGCGCTGCACCGATTACAAAAAGTCGTTTCTGTACTACTTTTTGCGATTTCAGCCGCGATTTACATTGACATCTGTTTCAGATGTCTTTGAAATCGTGGCTGAAATCGGGACTGCCAGCGGGAGTGAAATCGTGCGAGTTCAGCTGAACTCGCAGGCTTCACTCCCGCAGCCCCAGTGTGAACGTGGGCTAAATCGCGGCCCGAAATCGCAAAAAAAAGTACAGAAACGACTTTATGAAATCGGTGCAGCACCGCAGATGCAGCGTTGCACTAATTAGGACAGTGCCATTGCCAATGCCGCCGATTTGACATGCGATTTAACATGTCAAATCGCATGTCAAAACGCACCAGTGTGAACCAGGGCTTAAACTTGCACCAGATTCTGTGTGCACCAGTTTTATGGCCCGTACACAGGATCAGAAAATGGTACGAAAAATACCACTTTCCGTGCGATCGTATGTTCGTAAGTTCATCCGATATGATCCAACAGGACAACCACGAAAATTTTTCTTGTACAATGCCAGATCGTACAATTTTAGTTTAATCAGTACACTTGTTGTTCGAAAATACAATACAAATACACTACTACACATTACATTACTTCCCAATTTTTATTCTGTCTAACGAGAATTTTCGTAGCTTTAGTAAACTCTTAATTTTCGATATGAGATTAGCATGCAAAAAAAAAAAAAAACAGACGATCATTTGTCCGATAACCTAATCGTGTGTACCAGGCATAAGTAAATCTCCCTCAGTGTGCGTGACCCATGACATACAGGGGTTGATTTACTATAGGCAAATAGATTGTACACTTTGCAAAGTGCAGTTGCCCTCTGCAAGTGCAGTTGCTCCCGAGCTTAGTAAATGAGGTAAGGCTTCACTTTGCAAAGAGTACCCAATCATGTGCAAGGAAAATTAAAAAAAAAACAGCATTTTTGCTTGCACATGATTGGATGATGGAAGTCAGCAGAGTTTCTGCTCATTTACTAAGCTCTGGAGCAAAGTGCACAGTCTTTTTCCCTTTAGTAAATCAACCCCACAGTATGCTCCCAATTCACACTCAAATGTAGCGTAGGGAGGCGATTTTGGCTTTTTCTGTTTTTGAGCCTTTTTGTGCATGATGTGCCATACGGGAACTTCTTTGGGGCAGGATCACATATTTTTGGACAACACATAGTATGGCAGAGTAAAAAAGACATTAATAACACATGCATAACGCAAGTCATTGGGGCCAGAAGTGCTCCATTCTGCTTCAAAAGTTGCTTATGTACCTTTTCCAGGTTCAAGGGTTGAGCTACAGGTGTTTCGACGCTCAAATGTGAACAGGAACAATTGAAAAGCATGGGGTTTTGCTTGGTGTACATTTTGCATGTGAATGGGGGGGCTAAAGCCAGACATACATTTATTTTATTTATTTATTATAAGTACTTATATAGCGCTGTCAATTTACACAGTGCTTTACATATAGTATACATTCACATCAGTCCCAGCCCTCAAGGAGCAATCTAGGGGTACATGGAGAACATACCAGGTAGGTAGTGCCGTGGTTGGAATTCGAATCGAGGACCCTAGTGCTGGTAGGTGGAAGTGCTAACCACTTAGCCAAAATGGATCGGAATTCAGCTAGTTCAGCAGGTACCGGCTGAATTTCTATTTGTGTATACGCAGGGAGGTTGTACAGGAAAAATCAAATACGAAATCAAATAACTGACTAGGAGCTCTGCTTTTACCTAATAATAAGCACTGGAAAAATAGAATCTGGGATCTGATTGGTTGCAATAGGAAACAGACAAGCTTTTCATAATCTTTATACCGTGTCAGACACGGATTTCAGATTCTGAGCTACTGAATATAAATGTATTGGAGTTTGGGAATCACAGCAGTCAGAATTGGTCGTAAATTAAAAATAGATTTGATCTGAAGTAAAAGTTAACAGGGAGAGAGAGGGAGGCAGTGTCTGGGTCAAAGGTCTCTTCTGCTCCACTGACCACAGAGTCTTATGCTGAGCCTCCATCTAACACAGGAGGGGAAGGATGGGGGTGCTGACTCTTAACGCATGACCTTCCAGTTACTTCTTACTGGAAACAACTCAGAAAACTGATATTTCAGAAAAAGACGAAACGTAATGATTGGAGTAAGAATGTGACATATGCACTGTTAAGCCCTGTACACACGATTGGTTTTACCGATGAAAACAGTCCGATGGACTTTTTTCATCGGACAAACCGATTGTGTATGGGTCCCATCGGTCTTTTTTCCATCGGTGTTAAAAAATAGAACGTTTTAAATTTATCCGATGGAAAAAAAAACGACAGCAAATTACTATCGTCTGTGGGGAACTCCATCGGATAAAAAACCCACGCATGCTCAGAATCAAGTCGATGCATGCTCAGAAGCATAGAACTTCATTTTTCTTGGCTCGTCGGAGTGTTTTACGTCACAGCGTTTGGGACGATCGATTTTTTGACCGATGGTGTGTAGGCAAGACTGATGGAAGTCAGCTTCATCGGATTTCCGATGGAAAAATCCATCGGTTTAAAATCCATAGGAAATCCGATCGTGTGTACAGGGCTTTACACTTTTATTTTGACCACAGACTTATCAACTTGCTAGTCAATGTGAGCCTTTGAGCACATTAAAGGGTTTGTAAACCCTCAAGGTTTTTCACCTTATTGCATTGTATGCATTAAAATGGTTGTATAGTAATTTTTTGTACTTTTGCCTACAGATAAGCCTATAATAAGGATTAACTGTAGGTAAAAAGAATATCTCCTAAACCTGTACGGTTTCGGAGATATTCCCCTTGCAATGAGCCGCGGACTTCAGCGGCGCATGCACACAGGGGATTCTTGGCTGAAAGCCCGGCAGACGCCGGACTTTGCCGGAAAGAAGTCTCCCGCGCGCATTCGCGGGAGTGACGACATTGCAGCTCCAGCCACTCACAGCGCTGGAGCCGCGATACCCGGAAGACACACCGAGGCAAAATGTCATCTCCCTCAGCGTTGACCGAGTGAGATACCGATACCATGTTCTAAGGTAAGTATTTCATAATGAGCTGTATGGTTGTATAGTAATTTTTTGTACTTTTGCCTACAGATAAGCCTATAATAAGGATTAACTGTAGGTAAAAAGAATATCTCCTAAACCTGTACGGTTTCGGAGATATTCCCCTTGCAATGAGCCGCGGACTTCAGCGGCGCATGCACACAGGGGATTCTTGGCTGAAAGCCCGGCAGACGCCGGACTTTGCCGGAAAGAAGTCTCCCGCGCGCATTCGCGGGAGTGACGACATTGCAGCTCCAGCCACTCACAGCGCTGGAGCCGCGATACCCGGAAGACACACCGAGGCAAAATGTCATCTCCCTCAGCGTTGACCGAGTGAGATACCGATACCATGTTCTAAGGTAAGTATTTCATAATGAGCTAGTATGCGGTGCAGCTAGAGTGATTACAACTTTACTGCAGAATGAAAGACGTCACCCTGTTAAACGAGGTGTAAAAAAGTGTAAAACTAAGGGCTCTACTGGAAGGTTCAACAGGTAATAAGTTGGGAGACCCAGGCAAACAAAAACGGGCAAGTCAATGTTAATTATAGACTAATATATATATATATATATATATATATATATATATATATATTTATATATATATTTATTTATTTATATATTTATATATTATATGTGGTTTTATAGCTGGGAATAACTACAGCTGTGGTCTCTAATATTTTACATCCTGCTGGAAAACCTCTCCAACAAATACTCTTGCTGTGTAGATATAGAAAGAAATACAAGGGTTTGTGGGAGCTGCAGAAGCTTGACAATCAAGTGCTTTGTCAGCCTTCGGTTGGCAAAGAAAAAAATGGCAAGTTTGATCGGGTTGTGTAGGGTTTGACTAGGGACCAATGGCAAGAAATTCCAAGCATCAGAAGCCCTGGTTATCAAACACATAGAATTTTCTAACATATTGGGAAATATCCAACTGGCAGTCAATTGTTCACTTCTGCCCACAGAAAGTCCACATTTTACTGCATGTGTGCCATGCTATAACACTGGAGACCATTGTGATGAGTGCCCTAACAATGATGAGCGGAGAGGAACCCACCCGTCTATGGCCATCCTGTAGCTTCTCATAGACTTCAGAGGCTGCTTATTCTTCCACTGATGCTAATCAGATCGCATAGCCCAAAAAACAAAAACAAAAAAAAACGTAGTCTTAAATAGATACCATTGTATTTTATTTTATAGCCAAAAGTGTCCATAGACTGGCCATACACTACACAATCATGAATGTGAGGCAATTATGACCCTACAAAGATATCATCCTACTGTATATAAAACAATTACCGAATGAGAACAAAAATGGGGTGGGACTTTACATGTACCTAGCAGGGTCTAATAAATACACATACCAAAAAGGCTTGGAAAATAAACAAATCTTTAATTTCCATATACAAATGGTTAGATTTAAAAAAGTTGAATACAACCGGTTAAAACCACAGTTACTGTAAGTCTATCCAGGATGTGCTGGTCCTGGCTTAAGAATGGAGAAAACTGGCCTACGTGTTTCACGGGGAGTCTCATTCGCTGATGTTAAAGTTTTAATACTAAGTTTTTTACAGCTACTTGTGTGATTCAAAGCTTCATTGGGAACTAAAATGGGAGCGAAAGGGAGAGAAAGAAAAGAAAAGAAAAAGAAAAAAAAGAAAGAAAGAAAAAAGAGAGAAAGAAAGAAAGAAACATCGCTGATGTTAAAGTTTTAATACTACGTTTTTCCCAGCTACGATGGAAGCGAGAGGGAGAGAAAGAAAAGAAAAAGAAAAAAAGTAAAAAGAAAGAAAAAAGGAAAGAAAAAAAAAAGAAAGAAAAGCGAGAAAGAAACAAAGAAAGAAAAGAAAACAAAGGAAAAGAAAGGGGAGAGAGAGACAAAGACAGACATAGCAGGAGAGAGACATACATACAGACAGAGAAAGAGAGACATAGAAAGAGACAGAGGCAGACATAGAAAGAGAGAGAGAAACAGACAGACAGAAAAAGACATAGAAAGAGAGGGTGACAGAGACAAACATAGAAGGAGAGAGACACGCGCACAGATAGACAGAGAGAGAGAGAGACAGTCAGAGAAAGAGAGAGAGAGAGACAGAGGCAGACATAGAAAGAGGCAGAGACAGACAGAGAAAGTCATAGAAAGAGAGGGAGAGAGAGAAAAACATAGAAAGAAAGAGGAAAATAGGAAGAGAGACAGACAGACAGAGAAGAGAGAGGAAAACATAGAAAAAGAGAGAGCGAGACAGAGAGAGCGAGACAGAGAAAGTGAGAGAAGAGACTGACACAGAAAGAGAGAGACAAAGACAGGTATAGAAAGAGCTATAGAGAGACAGAGGTGGAAAGAGAGACAGAAATAGAAAGACAGAGAATGAGCGAGAGAGAGAGAGAGAGAGACAGAAAGAGGGAGAGAGAGAGAGAGAAAGAGAGAGACAGAGGCAGAAAGAGGGAGAGAGAGAGACAGAGGCAGAGAGAGAGAGGCAGAGAGAGGGAGGCAGACAGAGACAGAGAGAAATCAAGAAAGATCAAGGAGTAAAGAGACATTGCTTCTTTTAAGAAGTACACTCCCAATGAATTTCCATAGACCTGCATAAAAGCTGGCTTCAGTTTTAGCACAGCTGCAATATTTGCTGGACAGCATTAGCCGCTCACTGAGTAAACCCACTTATTATCTGCAAATGCTCTTTAAAATTATTTCCCATGACTCTGCTATTGAGCCAACAGATCTTAGCCAAATTATTGTCTCAAAGGAGGATGGATTGTTCCATTATTTATTAGATTAATGTTGATTCTTTTTTTATTTAACTTGTAAAGTAGCAGAATACAGAATTCTAGGAGCTGAATTTAGTATGATAAAAAGAAAAGCTGCATTCTGATGGTCTTCAAAATAAGAGGGATGCTTTTAGGGACAAAACAATTGACAAATGTTTCAAAGTTGACACTGCCCCTACAGATCAGATTGCTGCAACTATAAAGACGTAGAAGTAATAATGCCTTCCATATAAAAGGTCTTATTTAGCTTCAGCTGTAACACTAAGAAGCATTTTTGTATCCCAAGAGTATGCACAGGAATGCACGCCTTAAGCCCTGTACACACGGGCGTGAATCCTGCCGTAAAAAAAAACCCATTGGTTTTCTCGACGGGATTCCTGTCAAGCTTGACGGGATTCTGCCAAACTTGTCTTACATACAGACTGACATTCAAAATCTCGTCGTTCTAAAGCGTGGTGACGTACAACACATACGACGGCACTATAAAGGGGAAGTTCCATTCCGATGGCGCCACCCTTTGGGCTGCTTTTGCTAATCTCGTGTTAGTAAAAGTTTAGTGAGAGACGATTTGCGCTTTTCAGCCTCGTGCTTTTCAGTCCGTTACAGCGTGAGGAATGTGCTATCTCCATTATGAACGCTAGTTTTACCAGAAGGAGCGCTCCCGTCTCAAACTTGATTCTGAGAATGCACGTTTTTTTTCCCTCGGACAAGCATACACACGACCGGTTTTCACGACGAGAAATAGTCAGATGAGAATCACGATGAGAAAAATAGAAAGCAGGTTCTCTATTTTTCTCGTCAAGATTTCCGGCAGTTTTCACGACGAGAAACCATACACACGAACGGTTTTCTCTGCAAAAAGCTCTCCCAGCAGTTTTCTTGCAGAGAAAACCAGACGTGTGTACGAGGCTTGATCCTTGTTACTGACGGGCAAGTACAATACAGTATTGGCTAAAATGTTCCAGCCTGGCCAGTTAAACAGGCCCCAACACTGGAGTAGACTGGACCACTCTTGTGGTCACCCAGACACTGTCCAGCTGTTATCTGGTCCTGGCTCAGTGACGGGCAACCAGTAGTCCTCCAGCTGCTGCAGAACTTCAAGTTCCAGATAACCTTGTCAGCTTTTTGTTTGACTTATTTATGGCCTTTCTGGTATGTCATGCTGAGACTTGTAGTTCACCAAGTGGAAATCTGCTGGCTACCTAATACTACCATAACTTGTTAAAAACAGTTGAGTAATATTTCCCTTCTCAGTTATTTAAAATGATCAGTATTTAGCACTAATCACCCTAATGCAGAGCCCCGGGTCCTGTTTAACATCTGGCTTGTAATAGCTGTCATTCAAGGTATCTATCTATTCACAGTCCTCTTGCACGAAAAGAAACATCTTGAATTCTCTCCTTCTTAGATAAGTCTCAAGTCAGAGTTTAGACAAACTTTTCCTTTCTTTATTATTCTTTGTCAAACTCGATATTACCTGCTTCCCCTTTTGTGTTTTCTAATGAAAGTTTGGGAAAACTTGCCGTAACAAGACTACAACCGATGCCAGGAATTCCCAGTGTTTGTTCTTGTTTTTAGGGTTTGACCACAAGCCAATCAAATAAAAAGGATGACTGCAAGAAGTTGGCATGTAGAAGCAGAAGACATGTAAAGATAGGAGCTAGCAGCTATGGTGGATTCACATAGCTTTGTGCCGGTTAGAAAATCAGATTTAAAGTGAACATGTCACAAGCAAAACCACTGGAAAATTGAAGAAGAAATACAATCAGCGCAACTTCAATAATAATGCATAAGAAAAAACTATGCCAGCTGGACACCTGGGAGTATCTGAGGCCCAATATTAATATACAGTTCAAAACGGTGCAGCGCATACAGTAAATTATAATAGTCCCTGTGTAATAAATAAATATATGTGATGTAAACGGTCCACAGCCAAGAAGGAATCCAACCAGGGAAGAATCAGACGAGTAACCCAAGGTGCAGGAAACGATAGCCCATTGAGTGAATGCAATCCACCACCACCATAAGGGTTGCTTCGCTTACCTCAAAATCTGACCCCTGTACCACAGAAGGTCAGAAAATGCCCTTTTCCCCACTATCCCAGGGAATTGGGTATGAATGGTTAAGACTTGTCTCAGCTAATAAGGGGCTTTGCCGATATCCAGATGGCAATTAAACATAGAAAAAGGAGAGGATCTAAGTGCTCACTGAGTAATAAGCTGCAATCACGCTTTTATTGACTAGATTTGCAGGATTCCTCGTCTTGTAAGAACACATGGACAGCATATGAACCACAGACAGCGACACACGTTCCACTCGAATGGCAGCAGGTGACGTCAGAATGCGTGGCTCCTCCTCCCGTACGCGTTACGTCCTATGGGACTTCGCCGACATGTGTTCCTACATGCCGCTGTTTGCATTTTTATAGAACATGCTACAGGGGCCAGTGGCACAGATGGAGGGAAACTGCTGGATGGTGAATAAGGTACTAATTACACCTTTTTTTATCCCCTAGTATTAATACGTTTTAACATTTGCAGTGCAGGGGGGTCCTACTACCAGGCAATTTTTTCTTGTAGTTCCCATAGTTGGGTTTTAAAGGGTTAGTTCACCTTTACCAAATAAACTGTCTATGCAGGTAAGGGGCACCTGTAGACAGAGGCGTAGCTTGAAGCTTGTGGGCCCCGATGCAAAAGTTGACCTGGGCCCCCCCCCCACTACCTCCCACCACTTTCACTGTGCGTGGCAGATACACCCACCACACGCCAAGATACTCAAAGTGGCTTAAGAGTTTTGAGTTCCCAGAGTTCCTCCTTACATCAGAGGACAGGGATCACCACTGGAGAATTAGAGGACAGGGACCCCTGGCAGGTCACTTGGCAGAGCCCCTTTTACATTCCAGCACTATATACAGCATCTCCCCCCTACACTACACAGGGCTGAAATCACATTTCTTTACACACAGTCTGTCAGCCTTCACAGGGTGTATCTGGCTTTTATGTTGCTGTTTTGACCTGTAAAATTCTCTGGTCGGAACAACAGTGTAGTTGCAGTAGGCAGATACACCTTGTACAGATCATGGCTAACTGGCTTTGTTGCAAAGGAATGTGATTTCAGCACTGCAGGGGAGGAGCACTCTCCTCCTCTTAACTCGCTGAGCTCGGTTACCATTCCATGCACACATCACAGACACTTCCTGATCCTGGGCTGTCCTCACCCTGTGCTCCTCTCCATGCAGGAAATGTCTCACAGCTTCTCCACAGCCAATGAGAATGGAGGGGTGTGGACTGTGGAAGGCAAAGTGGAAGCCCAGTACTGGAGCGTGGCTGTGGGGCCCTAGGGCAGACCGGAGCTGGACTTTGTGGAGGATATGATAATATGACAGGGAGGCTTCAGGGGCCCCTGGAGCTAGGGGCGGGGTTTGCGATTGTGACCCCTGCAACCCCTTATGCTACGCCCATGCCTGTAGATAAAAGCAAAATGCGCAGCTTTGACCATGAAGACATTCCCAGCTGATATAAACCCCTTTGCATGTACTCTCTCCTCCATAGCAGTAGCTCAGGTCAGCAATGCTGCAATGGTGGAGATAGTGGATCACACATGTGCAGGGGTTTGAGGGCTCACTTTTGTTGTCTTAGCTACAAGGCAGGATGGGAGGATGCTATCTTTAGGAGTTTTTCCCCTGGTCCTCGGGAGCTATTTCAATGGCCTACACCTAAAGCAAGGATCCAACTTTAGTCAAAGCTGCACCATTTGTTTTTATCTACAGACACTCCCTAGCTGCATAGGCAATTTTTGGTAAAGATAAACTAGCCCTTTAAGTGCTCATTGACTTTGCTTACAGAACAATCTTTGCTCCTATAAGTGATATTAAAGTCTTGTTTTTTTTTTTTGTTTTTTTAATAACAATCATGTTATATTTACCTGCTCTGTGCAGTGGTTTTGCACAGAGCAGCCCTGATCCTCCTCTTCTCGGGTCCCCCACCGGCGCTCCTGGCCCCTCCCTCCTGCTGAGTGCCCCCACAGCAAGTAGCTTGCTATAGGGGCACCTGAGCTGAGTCGCTGCTCTGTGTGTCCATTCAGACACAGAGCCATGACTCGGCCCCGCCTCCTCTCTCTCCTTATTGGTTTATTGACTTTGATTGATAGCAGTGGGAGCCAATGATGCCCGCTGCTGTCTCGACAAATGAGAAGGAGAGTCCTGGACAGCCAAGGCTCTCGTGCAACATCGCTGGATCAAGATGGGGTTTAGGTAAATATTAGGGGGGCTGCTGCACACAGAAGGTTTTTTACCTTCATGCATAGAATGCATGAAGGTAAAAAAAGCCTTCTGCCTTTAGAACCCCTTTATATAATATGAAGTATATAAAGTTTGGTATAGATTGTATCAATAACATTCTACACATATTTGTGAATGGGATAGATGAAGTCTTTAGATTTTAGGTAAGTATCCAATCTGTTGGAATGTATGGTAACCTCAGGCACTCGGTATGCATTATCATCAGTGCCTTTGTAGGACGTTTGCCTATTCCAGCCCTAATAAAAGTTGTACTAAGATTGCGTTCATCTGATGAGAAGGAATTTGGAGTATTGGGAAAGCTCTACAAAGCAGGAAGACCAAATCCCTAGATTACAAAGTGGTTTGGATGCAAGCACTCAAAGGAAATGGAAATTGATATCCAGCGTTTAGATTTACACTGTCAGCAGGATTATACTACAGAGAATTGTGTGATCATGTAATACGGCGTCTCCGGGGTCGGGTATCCCCACTGTCAAACTTCATTTTTCCGAACAGTAACTGGGAAACTCAAGTCGAACAAATCCCACATGCTGAACCTTCTCAGAGCCATCCTCTGGGCACTGGGAGACTCAAGTTTCCTGGGAAAATAAGCCACAATGCAAATCATCCAGATGCTTTGGCAACTCCCAATGGAACGGACACAGATTGCCCCATTGTCATTACAGCCTATAACTGACATTCTCTAGGTTTTTACAAGTTCCCAGCTGACTTTTCCAGAGCAAGGAGCAGCAAAATGTCATGATTTGTATAGACATTCAGTCAGATCCCGCATGTCTTATTTATCAGACATAGAGATAGATCTATGTTTAGATAGATGAGAGTTTTCTTCCCTGAGAAAGCTCCGACGTGGTTTCATCAGTACAGCTGTATATGTCAACACTCGTCACTGACAAGTTTAATCTTTGCAATATGGTTCCACTTTACAAGTCACATTTCCCTTTAATTCCTGACGCGGGACACTAAAAGTTAATTAGAGTAATGGTCAACAAACAAAGACGTTCTCATCATCTTTGGTTTATTATTTCAACAGAAAATTCAGAGATAATGTTAAAATAATAAAAGGATTTAAACAAATGGGGGGGGGGGGGGTGGTAAATCAAAATCAGCAAATTTCTTGACTTTATAGGCCTTGGCATCAGAGAAGTTCAGGTTTTCTTAAAGCGGAGTACCACCCAAAATTGGAACTTCCGCTTTATCCACTCCTCGCCCCCTTACATGCCACATTTGGCATGTAATTTTTTTGGGGGGGGGAGTGGGGGCTTCAGTAGGAGTGGGACTTCCTGTCCCACTTCCTCCTTCCGCCCTGGGGTCGCCTAGGCGATACGTCATATCGCCTTGTGGCGGCCCCTCCCTGTAGGCGATCACCTGGGACGTGACAGGTCCCAGGCGATCGCCTGTCCACTCAGAGAGCACTGCGCCGTTCGTGCATGCGCAGTGAGTGCCCGGCCGTGAAGCCGAGAGCTGTCACGGCCGGGTGCCTACACAACGAATGGAGGCGCCAACGGAGAAGGGGGGAGAGGAGCGGAGCTCCGGGCGTCGCGTCGCTGGACAGTGGAACAGGTAAGTGTATGTTTATTAAAAGCCAGCAGCTACACTTTTTGTAGCTGCTGACTTTTAATAAACATTAAAAAAGTCTGGAACTCCCCTTTAAAGCAGGGGTCTCAAACTGGTGGCCCTCCAGCTGTTGCAAAACTACAAGTCCCATCATGCCTCTGCCTGTGGGAGTCATGCTTGTAACTGTCAGCCTTGCAATGCCTCATGGGACTTTCGCAACAGCTGGAGGGCCCCAGTTTGAAACCCCTGTTTTTTTTTTTAAATCAAATAGACGTTTATTAAAAGAACAACAGCCATACAATAAACAATTCGCACAGTACAGTACATACATTTGTTTGCACACAGTAAAAGTACACCTTCTAGGCAAATACACTTAACCACGTACGTTTACACCGGGAATGTAGTTCTGGCGATACAACAAGAAGGGTATCACACACACTCGGAAGAATATAGAAATACACAGTGGTCTTACCCAGCACAAAGTATAACCAGGGCTTGACAAATTTGCTTGGAATCTAGGAGCCAGCTAAAAAAGTAAGGAGCCAGGAACGCGCATACGTGAGTAGCGCCCGCATATGAAAGCGGTGTTCAAACCACACATGTGAGGTATCGCCGCGATTGGTAGAGCGAGAGCAATAATTATAGCCCTAGACCTCCTCTGTAACTCAAAACATGCAACCTGTAGAATTTTTTAAATGTCGCCTATGGAGATTTTAAAGGGTTAAAGTTAAAATTAAAGTTAAAGCCATTCCACGAGCGGACGCAATTTTGAAGCGTGACATGTTAGGTATCAATTTACTCGGCGTAACATTATCTTTCACAAAATAAAATAAAATTGGGCTAACTTTAATGTTGTCTTATTTTTTTAATTAAAAAAAAGTGTATTTTTTCCCAAAAGCGCGCTTGTAAGACCGCTGTGCAAAAAAGGTGTGACAGAAAGTATTACAATGACTGCCATTTTATTCTCTAGGGTGTTTGAATAAAAAATATATATAATGTTTGGGGGTTCTAATTAGAGGGAAGGAGGTGGCAGTGAAAACAGACAGGGGAAGCTCCATTAGCATTGCTGGTTGTCTTGTCATACCAACAGCCACCACAAGATGGCGCCAAATCACAGACGGAAGCATAGGCCTGCAGAAGGCCTCAAAGCCGCGGCCTCAATTACGGCCCGACGCGATCGCGGGGTGCGAGCGGAGACACAGGATACCCCAGCTGTGCCGCCCCAGGCGCCAGGTTCCTAATTCTAGTCGCAATGGTGACCTGGCGCCCGGGGTTTGTCGAACCCTGTAATAACCAATACTTTTAAAAACTTATTTGAAAACAGGAGTCCCGCCACAGGACAAAAGATCACCATGGGGGGGGGGGGGGATCATCCTGGGTGCCATATTCCCTCCCCTACCTACGACCTGGCCCTTACACCAGCAGACGATCCATAATCAGATTAACCGGGGGAGACCCCTGTCTTAACGAATATGTTACTCTATCATTTCATTTTCCTGATACTGTTTGTGCCTGCTGTACCATGTACTTGTATGAGAAAGTCTCCTGTTCTCTTTGTATTGCTTCCTTTGTGTGAAATCCCTGGTGTTCCTGCCAGTCCCTCTGCTTTCCTATTAAAAACTGGCCACACTAGGCAAGACAGCACAGTGTGGTTAGTTTTCTAGATATACCAGGAACTCAGCCTGCTCTCCTCCAATCATCAGGCTTTTGGTGACATGCCCTGCTCTCATTTAGCCTTCACTAAGAAGATCAGAAAGCTGCTGTTTTTCCTCCCCTAGATCTCTGAGCTCCTTATGCAGCTGCGAACAGAGGGAATGTGATCACGTATAAAAAAGAAAAAAGAAAAGGTAGTTTTAATGTGTTTTTTTATATTTGTACACAAATGTTTTGCCTTTCATTTCTATTTCAACTAAATGGGCTGTTTTACTAGGTGAGCCGGGTTCACATATACTTTAAAGAGGAGCTCCAGGCTCCTTCAGAAAAAATTTAAAGTCAACAGCTACAAATACTGTAGCTGCTCACTTTTAATAGTAAGGCACTTACCTATCCAGGGATCCAGCAGTGTCCTCACCCGAGCCTATTTTTCAATTGGCTATTGGGTTCTGGCACTGCCATCTTGACAAAGGGGAACTGGCAGTGAAGCCTTGCAGCGTCACAGCCAGTTTCCTACTGCGCATGAGTGAAGCACACTGCGCTTTGTGAATGGGCCAGCAGCAGGGGGAAGTAGGGGGGGCCGAACTTCCCACTCAGTTCGCTGCGGCTAACTGAGTCGGAAGTGGGAGCGGGCACCTGTCAAAACTAGGTACCCGCTCCCCCCTCCCCCCCAAAAAGTGCCAAATGTGGAAGCGGAGGAGGGAGAAGGCAGACAAGCGGAGCTTCCCCTTTTGGGTGGAGCTCCGCTTTAAAGTGTAACACCAGCCAAAACAGTTTTTTAGGTTTTAAAGCGAGTGAGAAAAATTTAAAGAGAAAAAAAAAGTCTCTGTCAGATATTTTAATGCTGTGTCTCCATAGGGGAAGATTTCCTGTACTTCTTTTTTCCAAGGTCACAACAGGAAGTTCTCTAAGATTTGGAGAAATCTTACATTAGACCGTTGTTACTGAAGCAAGTGCCTCCACTGAAATATATCTCCACTAGTCCTGTTCTGGTAACAGCTATAAACATCTGGATTCCATCTCACTTTTGCTTATTGATTTCCAGGGAAAAAAATTGTAAGGTTAGATTTCCCCAATGGGGGACACAAACATCAATAAAAAAACAACAGAGGCTCTAACCCTACCCTACTTTATCCAAAACGAGAAAAAAGTATTGGCTAGAGTTTAAAGCGGTGTTAAACCCAAAAATTCAAATTATTGTAGAAAATGTCAGATATATAGCTATTAGATTGTAAGCTCTGAGGAGCAGGGTCCCCTAACCTTCTTGTATTAAATGATATTGTAACTGCACAGTTTCTCTTTATTTTATAAAGCACCATGCAAACTGTTGGGCTATATACAGTAAATCCTGTATAATAATAGTAGAAATAAAACATTTAGTTAGAAAACTCCAATTACAGTGTAGCGAGTATGTACTTTCCCGGGTGTAATTTGAACTTGGCAGAGACATTAGTGATGTGTAATTCCCTGCAGCCCAGCAGGTGGCGCTGTCGCCCTGAGCTGGGGTTGAATCATTGCTGTGTGCCGTGCCTCCTTTTTGTCCTCCCTCGGCAGCGGTATGGTGGGGCGGGAAACCCGCCGTGCTTGCTGGGAGAGGGTATAAAGGGCCGGCCATCTTTGTCACGGGGTCGGAGTCCAGGGCATTTTCAGCCTGTGGGCGGTGGTTCGTGTCGGTCCTCTAGGCGGCCTAGGCCTAGAGGACAGCCGGAGGTCGTGTTCCATCCCAGGCACCTTTAGCCTGGGGTGAGGTACTCGGATGGAGGTCTGGAGCTCAGTGCCCAACACTGAGTCCTGTGAGGGAAGGAGATCCTAGGGAACCCAGGGGTTGGGAACCCGAATCCGGAAGGCGTAATGGACCGGGGGGAGCTCCTCAATTGAAGACCTGGTGCAGCATATTGCCAGTGACGGGTGAGTCTCTCATCGGAAACCGCCTGGAGGGAAATCCCCCCTCGCTCGGGGACCGCAACTCACTTTCAGGGAGGAAAGTGGAGAACACATTGTGTCTGGGCCTACTCGCACCCACACCTCCTTTTCTGTTCTGTTTCTACCAAGGGAGTTCAACTGATTGTGTTCATTCGAGAAGAATAAAGGAGTGTTGGACTTTAATGGTGTGGGGCTCATTTCCTGACAGACATTGTTCAAGGTAACTCTCGGTGGAGGCTCCAGGTGCACAGCACTGACCCGAAGGTAAAGGAACTTTGCTTATACCACACTGACACCTGTGGTGAAGGCCAGGCGTGGTGTCCCCGCTCCCTTCCCCTCTAAGGTACCCCTAGACAAGAGACAGACGAGCTGAAGAGGGGAGTGAGTAGGGTGCTACAACAGTATTTTACATGTAACATTGATGAAGGATTTAATGAATTGGGGGGACAATAAAAATACTTTTTATATTCGGAAGAATATTTTTTTATTCCTTTGTTTCAGAAAATTTCCATCATAGTGGATAATTTGTTTTCAAAAGATGAAGTCTATCAGTCGATCTGCATCCAGTACACCATACAATTAGTTACAATATGGATTGTAGATGGGAAATTGTAGTGAGGAGATTTACTTAAACTTGAGCACTCAGAATCTGGTGTAGCTGTGCATGGTAGCCAATCAGCTTCTAAATTCAGCTTGTTCAATTAAGCTTTGACAATAACACCTGGAAGCTGATTGGCTTCTGTGCAAAGCTGTACCAGATTTTGCTCTCTCCAGTTTTAGTAAATCTCCTCCAATGAGTTGCACAACTAGGAGAAAAAAAAAGGTGTTTATGGGAACCAGCAATGAATCGGTTTCCTGAAAATGACCTGTGAACTAATTAGCATTCATGTAAAAGAAAAGCAACGAAATAAAGCATGTGATATATTAAAGGTGATGACAGATCACCTTGACTTTCCTGCACATTAGAGTTGCCAACATTCCTACTTCAAAGCAAATTACAAGAATGGCGGAAAGTGGGCCATCGTTCACAACCTCAAAATGTGACTGCAACCAAAACTTTTTTTTTTCCAGCTATTCGTGGGTGAATTAGAGCCTCTGAAAAGTTCTTATTCCTGTTTGTGTCCTTGTTGTACTTCCTGTACTTATACTAGAACAGGAAGTGAGAAGAAATGCTGCCAAGAGGGTCACAGACTTCAGTAAAAACCCTTTTGGGCTTGTAACCCTTTGGTGCGGAACATGCACCCATTGGGTACTTTTTATGAGGCACTCAGGCCCCAGCAGGAATTAGTGGTAGCTCTGCCTCATTTCTTTTATTCACGCCCAGCAAAGGAAAATATGCATAAAATTGCTTTTACTAGTTAAAATGTATTTATTGTTTAAACTTTTTTATTGTTTTAGGTAAAGTAGGGGAGGGTTAAGCCCTTGACAGTTTATTGTTTGCTGTCTGTATATCATTGGAGACATTTCCTTTCACTTCTCATCATAGAGCTGCAAAAATAAGTTAATGGAAATCTCCCAAAGTCAGGTGAGACAGATGTCCCCATTAGGGATCTTCCAATGGGGACAACTTTCCCTCTTAGACAGTTGTCCCTGAAACAGGTGTCCTCATTTGAAGATCTCCTCTTATGTTTTGTTCTGGGGACAACTCTGTAGTGGTCACCAGTACAAATAATAGGTGGATCTCTCCAATGGGGACACAGCAATAAAGGCTTGATAGAGGGTCTAACCCTTCCCTACTCTATCCCATTTCTTTATCTTTTCTGTATCCTTAATTATAGAATTTTTAAGGGCATTCAAAGCAGCAAAAATTTGCAAGCATTCATTTGTAAAGGGACTGTACTTACAGTGATCTCTAGCCCCCACCCCCCAAATAAAATAAGTCCCAAGTCTTTTTTAGCCCATTCACCCATATTTGTTGCAGTAACCCACCACAAGGTGACACTGCTGTGTAAATGGAGCCTAACTGTCTCCTTCAGCATATCCTTAGTCTCCAACCACTCCTGTGGTAGGCCTTCAGTATCTTACCATCAACTGTAGCATGCTCACAGTCTCTGGCCATCTTCTATAGAATGCTTGCAGTCTCTGACCATCTCCTGTAGCATGCCTGCAGTCTCTGACCATCTCCTGTAGCATGCCCGCAGTCTCTGACATCTCCTGTAGCATCCCAGAAGTATCTGACCATCTCCTGAAGCATGCCTACAGTCTCTGACCATCTCCTGTAGCATGCCCGCAGTCTCTGACCATCTCCTGTAGCATCCCCAAAGTATCTGACCATCTCCTGTAGCATGCCCACAGTCTCTGACCATCTCCTGTAGCATGCCCACAGTCTCTGACCATCTCCTGTAGCATGCCTGCAGTCTCTGACCATCTCCTGTAGCATGTCCGCAGTCTTTGACCATCTCATGTAGCATGCCTGCAGTCTCTGACCATCTCCTGTAGCATACCTGCAGTCTCTGACCATCTCATGTAGCATGCCTGCAGTCTCTGACCATTTCATGTAACATGCCCACAGTCTCTGACCATCTCCTGTAGCATGTCCACAGTCTATGACTATCTCCTGTAGCATGCCCGAAGTCTCTGACCATCTCCTATAGCATGTTTACAGTCTTTGACCAGTTAGTGGAGCATGCCCACAGTCTATGACCATCTCTTATAGAATGCCCACTCTGACCATCTCCTGTAGCATGCCCATAGTCTCTGACCATCTCTTGTAGCCTGCCTGCAGTCTCTGACCATCTCCTATAGCATGTTCACAGTCTTTTACCAGCTACTGTAGCATGCCTGCAGTCTCCAATCACCCCTGTTGTATGCCTCCCATCTCTGACCATCTCCTGTTGGAGGCCTCTAAACCAGGGCTTGACAAATTTGCTTGGAATCTAGGAGCCAGCTAAAAAAGTTAGGAGTCAGGTTTTTTTTTTTAACGACCAATGCGTGCATAAGCGAACGCATACGCGAGTAGCGCCCGCATATGAAAGCAGTGTTTAAACCACACATGTGAGGTATCGCCGCGATTGGTAGAGCGAGAGAAATAATTCTAGCCCTAGACATCCTCTGTAACTCAAAACATGCAATCTGTAGAATTTTTTAAATGTCGCCTATGGAGATTTTAAAGGGTAAAAGTTTGTCGCCATTCCATGAGCGGACGCAATTTTGAAGCGTGACATGTTGGGTATCAAATTTACTCAGCGTAACATTATCTTTCACAATATAAAAAAAAATTCGGCTAACTTTACTGTTGTCTTATTTTTTTATTTAAAAAAGTGTATTTTTTTTCCTCAAAAAAGTGCGCTTGTAAGACCGCTGCGCAAATACGGTGTGACAGAAAGTATTGCAACGACCGCCATTTTATTCTCTAGGGTGTTAGAATAAAAAATATATATAATGTTTGGGGGTTAACTTCTAAGTAAAGGGAAGGAGATGGGCGGGCAGTGAAACAGGCAAGCATTGCTGGTTGACTTGTCATACCAACGGCCACCACAAGATGGCGCCAGATTACAGAATGAAGCCTAGGCCTGCAGAAGGCCGCAAAGCCGCGGCCTAAATTACCGGCCGGCGCGGCCCGACGAGATCACGCGATCGCGGAGGGGGGGCGCACGGAGATACAGGTAACCTCAGCTGTGCTGCCCCAGGTGCCAGGTCGCTAATTGTAGTCGCATTTGCGACCTGGCGCCTGGGGATTGTCGAGCCCTGCTCTAAACCATCTGCTGAACTATTTCTACAGTCACTAACAGTTTTCTGTTGCTTTGTATTATTTCTACTGAATATTATGTGCAATCCTTTGGTTATATCAGGTAAGTTGACCAACACTATTCTCATCCTACCAATCTCCATCCAATACTTTTTTTACAAAGTTAATTTTCATTATGGAATAATGTAAAGCTGTGCAGATTTCTATCTTCAAATCACATGCAGCATTAAATCCTTGTGTATATGTAGCGCCCTGCTCCCAATGAGTGGGGGCGCTATGTGTTTAAATTATAGTTGTCTGAGCAATAGTTTGGCTCAGAATGATTGTGTTACAAATTATGCTCTGTTTCAGTTCGGCTGGCTGCATGATTTTCCTCCTGACAGTGGGTGTCGCTGTCACCACGGGTCAGGATAGGAAGGGCAGCAGGCTGAATGCATTGGGTATCTCTTACCCAGCAGCAGCTCAGGGGGCGTGGTGAACCCGTTGTGAATGCTGTGAGGGGGTACTTAAGTGACAGATGCCATTAGGGAGGGGTTTCTGGTTGGAGAGTTGGGGGTCGTTCGCAGGTGGTGGGCACCACCCGCCAAATCCCGACCTGAGGGCCCTCATGGCCTCAGGGAAGTGCTGGCAGTTTCCGCCTCGGGGCCACGTTGGCCTAAGGCTCCGTTACTGAAATGTAGGCCCAGGAGTTACTGGGGGCCTACTGATCCAGGGATGGTCCTGTGTCACCTTACCTGCTGGAAGGGACCAAGCAATTGAGGACTCAATTGGAGGAAGCATCCGGATCATCATTTACCTCACAGTGCTGCGGGAACGGCTGGAAGATCCTGGCACTGAGATTTGTGTTCTGTACTCAGAAGGTAATCCAGGGAAGGGTTACACCAAGTCTGTGGCAGAGACTGTTCTATTTACACCAAGTCTGTGGCAGAGACTGTTCTGTTTACACCAAGTCTGTGGCAGAGACTGTTCTGTTTACACCAAGTCTGTGGCAGAGACTGTTCTGTTTACACCAAGTCTGTGGCAGAGACTGTTCTGTTTACACCAAGTCTGTGGCAGAGACTGTTCTGTTTACACCAAGTCTGTGGCAGAGACTGTTCTATTTACACCAAGTCTGTGGCAGAGACTGTTCTGTTTACCAAGTCTGTGGCAGAGACTGTTCTATTTACACCAAGTCTGTGGCAGAGACTATATGTGATCGAGCTACGCATCGGTTGCTAGGCCAATGAGATTGGGCCTATCCGGTGTTTGCTGAGTCCAGCGTGGAGACAGTTGTTCCTCTGAACCTAGGAAGATTCCTGTGATCCGCAACTAAGGTACCTGAGTTCTCCCCATCCCTTCAATCCCCTCTGTTTGAAACATTATTCAATAAAACCCTTGAAAGAGACTTTGTGTTGGTGCAAACTTCTTCTGGACAACTCTTCAAGGAGAACCCCTGAGACGAGCATACGGAACAGTGAGGTAACGGCAGGCCCAAATTTAAACCAGCAGCTCCTATGGGGGTAGTGCTACATAAATAAAATTGTTTGTGCACGTAATTGTCATTTTTTGCAAAGTGAATTTTCAGTTAGATTCACTTCATTCAACGAGCTATGTGAAATTTGAATTGCGAAGTGAACACACCCTACTCCTTAAGTGAATCATCCTTTGTCACAAAAGTCAAGTGCATCAGAAAGACAAAGCTGAAACTGTGATGGGACATCGTGAGCCATGTCCACAAATGGACAGAGACTGCTAAGTGGAGAGATAAAGCTGTACTTATAATCTAGGGATGAATTCCTATATAGAAGTGTGTCTGTTGTCAGCACTATAAGCAGTAAGAGAGAAGAGAAGCAGACACGCAACACATTAATAGGGTCTTTCTTCTAGGACCACACATAATGTAGTAAAAAATTGTTTTACTACATTAGACATTTTTGGCAGCGGAGATATCACTGGCTGCATTGTGAAACTTTTGTTCCCTGATGATATTCTCCTACATACAACATACCAGTGGAAGCGCTGAAAATATGGCATCAGCACAACTGTGTAGAAATGCCTCAATAAAACCGTTTAGCAGAAGCGGCTTCGCCTTTTGGAGGAATTTTTTTTTTTTTTTAATGAATCAAAAATCACACACACTGCAGAGATCCCAGAGTAGCTTTACATAAAATGACTATTGTGTTGTACCCACCATGCCCAAGCACGCTTCACCCATACCATCCAACTTTTTGAGATGGGAATGAGGGACACCTATCGGCAAAAGTATGCAGGCATAGGACACACCCCTTCCTAAAGGAGAATTGGACAAAAAAAAGATTGCTTAAACCCACAACTGTTTTTTTTTACCACTACTATTCCTTTATATTGACTTTTGGAATTTACAAATGCATTTAGAAATCAGATGAAAGGTTTAGGGCTGGAAAACACTTTTTGATAGATAAAAAGTGCATTTTATATACAACCCTATAGATCAGACAAAAATGAGGGACAAATGAGGAGGAATGAGGGACAGAGGGACATTGCACGAAATCAGGGACAGTCCCTCGAAATCAGGGACAGTCCCTCGAAATCAGGGACAGTTGGGAGCTATGTTCACCCCAAAGTCTCATTTGTTTGTATAGCACAAATGTACTGTGTACCACTTGGAAGGGGGTGATCTGGGGTGAAATTTAGTTGGGTTCCAGAATGGTACCCATAGATGTGATCACTAACCATGCCTGGCCCAGAACACTCATAGATCATTGAGCACTCACAGAGCACAGAGGCAGAAATCACTGTGGTCTGGCTGGCACAGGGGGTGACATAAGCATGCATGTTCCGTCACAATGCAAATGCAGATCAGTGGGGGGTGGACGCAATCTTACTTGGGCACTGTACAAGGCAACCATGCTTAGTGTGAGTATACCCTTACTCTTTTATACTGCAGAATTCGTTGACCCTGATTTAATAAACAACAAGAGTGGTTGTAAAACTTTACATATACTCAGTGAAGGGACTGGCCTCCGGTGATATACAGAGATTAAACAAATCCTCCTACATAAGTTGTACCTGTTTATCTGCAGTCTTCTCTTCTCTACATATGTTCAAAGTGCAGAATTGATAAAGCTTGTCTGAGCTTTCAGAAAACAGGGGTGGAGAGTTGAAGTTACACACTGCAGAGCTCAGTAAGAAAAGCTCTGAGAGCTGTTTGGAGGTAAGAGCCACACCCACTTCACACAGCACACAGGAACAGAGCTGAGGCTGTCAATCAGCTGGAGCTCCCTCCCCTGTCACCTTTTTTCTCATGGTGTCAGGAAAACTTGTCAGAAGTGATTAATGCGAATAGGAGCAGCATGCAGAAATAACAGTGTTTTGGACTGAGACAAGTACACACTATAGAGGGATATGCTTTGTTCAAATTTCATGTCTGAGGTTTACAACCACTTCAATGCTCCAAAGTGAATTTGTTTATGTTGCAAAGTAAAAATCTTTGCAAATAATGTTTTTTTTCTTTACAGGATTGGATAATTGAAATTAGGACAACTTCACCTCATTCACTATGCTAAGTTAATTTTATATTTGCAAAGTGAATTTGTACCCTGCTCAGTAAATTAAATGAAATAGTCTTGACTTCAATTATCCAGTCTTGTGCGAGCAAAAATTATTTTTTTGATTCATTTTCCTTGTAGAAGATTGGATATTTTCTTGCAAAGTAAATTTTCACATTGTTTCACTTAGATGAAAATAAAGAAGTAGAATGTAAATGCTCTAAATCAACCCCACCCCATGCATATAACATGATTACTCCACATCTGTATTCATCATGATCAAACCAAACTGTGAATGCAGCATAACCTCCATCTAAATAACTCCAATGGTAATTCCAGTATATAGTAATGTGATTAGCAACACTCAACATACCAAGGATGATTATACTCTGGTCTGTGTGATCTAAATTTTTATACATAGTATGTCACTACTAGAATTTTAGATACATAAATATATGTAGCGACCTCACCCCTCTCACCCCTTCTCATTCTCGGCTTGTCTGTCTTTGTCTAGGGGTGTTAGTACCGGGGGGAGGGATGAGATACACCACAGCCCATGTCCTCCATAGTGAAGAGGTGAAGGCCAGAAAGATCGGGCTTTGTGTAGGTGTCCTAGAGTCAAATCCTTTCCTCTGTCCTTGACTCCCCCTTTGCTCCTAGTAACCAGAGTTCCACACACTGAATAGGTCCAACACAGTTTTATTCTTCTCAGCGAATAAACGTACAGCACAGTCAAGTTGGGACCTTTGCAACAGTTCAGTATTAATGGGAGTAGGTCGAGGAACAATCCTTTAAAGTATCGCTAACCACTGTGGTGTCACCAATGGCGAATAGTCACTGCCACTGACTATATGAGGTAGAACATGAATTACCTTCGCTAGCACAGCCCCTGTCAGGGGAAGGATATCCGTCCAAGGGAGTCACCGGAGGCCTCTCTGTCACCAGCAATGCTGCGCCGGACTCTCCAGAGAAGTTCCGCTCACCAGTCTTCTCGACCTCAGACATGGGCACCCAAGGAGTTAGGGCCCCCTCGGATTCCTCCACCCTCGCGGAACTCAGTCGAAGGTACTGAGCCCCAGGCATCCGCCATAGTACCTCACCCCAGGCTAAAGGTGCCTGAGATGGACTCCATCTCCCGCTCTGGCCAGGTCAAGGGCACCTGGGCCCGGAACGCCGGCACCCAGGCTGAGGGTGCCTGAGTGCGGCCGCGTCCTCCAACTCCGAACTCTGAACCCCGTGGTAAGGGCGTCCGCCCCTTTTATCCCCTCTCCCTTTGCGTCACAGCGGGTTCCCCGCCCCGTCGTACCAGCGCCAGGGGAGGACAAAAAGGCACAGTCTTGTGGTGTGGGTTCAATTCCGGCCAGGGCGACAATGCCACCTGCAGGCTGCAGGGAACCTCACACCACCAGAGTCCTCCAAAAACCATAAAAGGGTCTCGGATTCCGTAGCAATCCATGCATACGGGTTACACTACCACCCAGATGCTTCCCTTAAATTCAAATACCCGCTACATATAGTTATATGTATAGTGCAGCCACTGCTTGGTGAACACATGGTAATGGCAGTGACACACACACAAGGGTGCATGTCAGTTCACATTCCCATACACTGCCCTGTGCTATGCACTGCAGTATGCAAAATACAATATTATAACTCCTGATGCCCAACCAGCAACCCTAGGGCCACATGTGGAACTTTGGTACATATCATGCCACTCTTGGACCACTGCATCAGGTAGGCTGTCTTCCCTGTTCCATTGGCAAGGATTAATACTTTTTTAGTCTATGGGTAGAGGAATAAGTAATAGTATTTACCTTATTCTTCACTTTTGCAGGCTTCCTCCTAGCTGCAAGACCGACACCCTGAAGCTGGTTCCCTTCTACGCTCCACCAGTTACAGGCTTTCTGACGTTTCTGACGTCATTACGTACCATGCAGGACCAACAGTCCAACACTGTAAGTCGGGCAGCAAAGGCCCACTGCCATCCAGGAGCATCAGATGGTGCCAGCTGCTGGGGGAGCAAGAAATAAACTCCAGAGGGAGGCCCCACTGCGAGGGTTACATTTCAGATTCAAATCTCACTTTACCATTTCCAGTAAGAGATTTTTCTCTAGCATTACATCCATTGGATATTATGTGTGACCCTTTGTTGATGCCAAGGGGTCACAATTGAGCCCCCCCCCCATATAAACTAGTTTGACCACCACTGATGTTGCAGGGGCGTCTTTAAGTATTTTCCATTTAGCTGTTCTTATAAAAACTTATTTTACCATAGTGGGAATCTACTGAAGGCTTCAGGTTTCTTTTTAGCCATGGTTATCTGTACATTTCTGTAAACACGACCAAAAGAGCAACTGACATCTGCTCATTTATAAGTCTCCAAGAATTATCGATAGTATCAAAATACTTAATACAATCTAATTATTCATTCTATTGACAAAACAATAAAATATGTACAGTACATCCCATGGTTTTCATAGACTCAGGGAACAAGAGGCTACAGGGTGACAAACATGACAAAATCTACACTTGGGTGGCACAAAACCTTTTTATGGGTGACAGAAATGAGGGTTGTATTTTTATTTTGCCAATTGTTTTGTCACAATGGTTTACAGTACAACTGTTTGTAAGGAAATTATTGGGAAAAGGAGACAGCTGTTGCATGACTTTACAACACTCAACAAGAAACAGCAACATCATCCCAATGGTCCTAACATAATGAGAGGAAACGCATTCCAATTTAGGAAATCACATTTACTATGGAGGAAAACACATTTTCCCCCTCTGTAAATTATAAATTGACTTCCTATTTTCTTAATGGGTTACAATGGAGTTGTATAAATAGCATATATTTCCTATTAGATAAACCACTTACTTCTGCAAGCAGAAAACCGTATGGTAGAGGAAAGCTGATGATATAGGGGACATTCTGATTATTTACTTGCTAACCAATCCATTCCAAGGCTTTTTTCACATGCCAGCCATTTCTGTGGTAACAACGGAGAACAGAGCACATTTGTCCAATCTGACCAAGTTTCTAACTAAACTTTGATGTTCCAAGCTTATCTACAATCTGCATACAAACTGGTCAATTATCATACAAAGACACCATTACCATTCGTATCAAACAGCAGTCTTGCTTTGACATTCGGTTTTTTAATGTAATAACTGGATTACTTTTTGAATATGCCAATGGCCTTGAAAGTTCAATACTAGCTTTATAAACTTGTAAAGTCATCCACAACTTGGCCCCCAGCTACAAACATCACTAACCTTATCTCAAGATACAAACCTACTTGTTCTCTTCGTTCCTCCCAAGACCTCCTGCTCTCTAGCTCCCTTGTCACCTCCTTCCATGCTCACCTCCAGAACTTTTTTCGAGCCTCTCCTCTCTTAAGTTACTCCCTAACCCAATCTGTCTTGACTATCTCCTACTCTGTTTGCTTTTAGATGATCCCTGAAAACCCTTCACTTCAGAGAAGCCTATTCTGCCCCTACCTAACAACTGTACTTTTATTTTCTCCATCAGATCTTCCCCCACAGTTATTACCTTTTGTATCACTTGACCCTCCTTCCTATATTCTAAGCTCTATTGCACATGGCTGTCTGCGTTCCTCCTGTATTGAATTGTATTGCAACTGTACTGTCTACCCTCATGTTGTAAAGCGCTTTGCAAACTGTTAGCGCTATATAAATCCTGTATAATAATAACAAAGGGCCAACACCCTTCAACATTGGTTGAGACTTTCGTTTTTGCTGGTCTTGGTGGGATAAATAACCATCCATATTCCCATTGCACACATTCCTGGAAAAGGCCCTAAGACACTGGGTGCTGCAGCAACCACTAGCTGGAAACTGGATTTCACATGAGACAGCGTAGATATTTTCCGGCACAGCACGGATCTTCACGTTGAGTCCAAACAGCTTTATTGAAGTATGATCACATCACAACCAAGAGAGTGTAACGTTTTGGAGTCACGCAGAACCCCTTTGTCTCGTCAGGCAAGTGATCACATGCTCAACTTAAAGATCCGTGGTGTGTTGGCAAATATCTACACTTGGTGGGATAAAGGTTCTTGTGTCCTGATTTTTATTGGCAACAGATACACTTTAAATATTAGTATGGGACATGTATATGGCACTGGTCTGTCTGTTAGGCCAGAATAGGGATGATACACCAGCTAAGGAGATACGGTACAACATCACTGGTGACTTAGCAATTAAGTTTTATAGAACTGGCTAATGCTCTGTGAAGTTCTGATGAACAAGGGACATATGCAACGGCCTTAATGCCCAGCCACTGCACATATGCGTCCACAGTAGTCTGAGGTTGTGTCCTGAGAGTGCTCTCATCACACATTGACTGAGCTGTCCCCATCGGATCTTGGTCATGGCTTCAGAACAGGAGCCAGTGGAATGGGCTCCCGATCATGTGACTGCTGTGAGAGCCAAATCACAACGGTCCCGTGATTGGGAAGCTGCACCGCCTCCCTGCATTTAAGCCTATTTAAAGGGCTGCTGGGAGGCAGTGTCAAGGGGTTAGTAAGGTTCATGTCCAACTTACTTGCATAAAAACATTGGTTCTTGAGAGATCTGTAACTATGGACCACTTTCTTAGACCCTCCTGTATGGTTGTTACTATACATATAATAGAAAGTCTTCTCTTTTCAAGTTACATCAAATGCCAAGCACTTAATCTTAACTGGTAATGAAATGTTTGTGCCTATTACATGTCCTCTTTAGTATGCCGGGTGTGTGCAGTCGCACACCAGTGAACAAAGTTAAAACAGAAATAGGCAACTTAATTTTACTGTTCTCTCAGCCCAAAAGTGCAAATTCTTTCCCAAGTCTCCAAGGCAAGTTATCCCACACCGGTTCACTGGCACTAATGAAATTCCAAAAGGGGAGAAAATCAGCAGTGTAGATCATTTACATTTGACAGTTTACCAAGTGGAACAACATGCAATAAATCTGCAGTTCTTCAGCTCTTTACGTCTGAGAATTTACTGGGCTCTGCCCACTGAATGCTGACAATGTCCCCCAGGGTATGCGCTAACGTTTTCCATCAATGGACCTTTAACAGGGTCATTCACAGTCAATTAAAAAAACTTTTTGCAATGTGCACCCAAAACAATAAGGACACAACAAATTTAGTTTTTTCTTTATAAAGAAACTTTTTTTAAATTTTGCCTCTCTGCAGAGGTTTGAAACTTTTTGATATGTTTGATATTATTTTAGTTTAAACGTCCCTATTAAAGCCTAATTGAAGTCACAGCAATACAAATGCAGCAAGATAGACTTTGTACTAACAACCTCCATTTTCATAATTTAAACCAGGGATATGCAATTAGCGGACCTCCAGCTGTTGCAAAACTACAAGTACCATCATGCCTCTGCCTCAGTGTCATGCTTGTGGCTGCCTGAGTCTTGCTATGCCTCATGGGACTTGTAGTTCTGCAACAGCTGGAGGTCCGCTAATTGCATATCCCTGATTTAAACCTTCACTTTATTGGTCAAGCAGCAAGGCAAGGTGTTTAAATAAGATTGCAATAGTTAAATAGGCACCAGGCAAGCTGGCCACACACTATAAGATTTCTCTCATTCAGCACCACAGGCTAAACAAAAAAAAAACCTTTTGATTTCCCTGTCTAGATGAAACAGCTTTGAAGGAGGAATCTCTCTCCTGCCGGCTATTGTATTCTGACAGCTACCACCCATGGCTGTCAGAATACCTGAATAGGGACTGCGTCTAATTGATTGTGGATGCTGTTTGGCCAATAATTTTCTGCGGCCTCCTTTGATTTTCAGATTAAAGGATGTCAGGTGGGAGAGGGCCACCCGCTAACTGAATTTGGAACCCACCAAAATTCATCAGGTTTTTGAACCAGCCATGTTCATCAGGAACCAGCCAAAGTTTGCTCAGTGTATAGCCAGCTATAGGTACAGTGCACTCAGTTACCATGCCTTGTGGTACACTGCAACACATGTGAATTGGAGCTGCGTTGCCCTTAGTGCATTGGAATGCCATTCAAATTGAATGACACCCCAATGCACTAAGGCAAGGGAGATTCCTACATCCATTTAAATTTAAAGGCATCACAACCAAAGTAACGTTACTGCAACAAACTGAGAAATTCAGTCTTTGACTTCAATTAGGCTTTATCCAATAAGATTTGTGAAAGAGCCTTTATGTGCAAGTGCTGTATAGAATCTGATCAGGACTTCTGACAGTTTAATTTTGCACACTGTCACCTAGGACTTGTGTATACCAAAGAAAAACTGTGATGTCTACCAAATGCTCCAACTCACCATTTCATTAAGTTGAACCTTTTTTTTCCTTTCATGGCAAGACCATTGCCATAACTGACCAACACAGCCAACTCAGGCTATGGTTGTGGCCATAAACTGAAGGTTAAAAAGGGCTCTTACACTACATATGTGAGTTATAATTTGATTCCAGTGGACACTGGTATCCCACTTTTTACCTCTGCTGGACAAAAATGACCATCTGCTTCCACATCTAGCTTTTGTGCTTTCTCTGCTATAGATCTAACATTGATGGAGGAGGTGAATGCACTCATCAGAACAAAATATTCATGGACCACAAGACCAGAAGATTCATGGACCACAAGACCAGAAGATTCATGGACCACAAGACCAGAAAATTCATGGACCACAAGAACAGAAGATTCATGGACCACAAGACCAGAAGATTCATGGACCACAAGACCAGAAGATTCATGAACCACAAGACCAGAAAATTCATGGACCAGAAGACCAGAAGATTTATGGACCAGAAGACCAGAAGATTCATGGACCAGAAGATCAGAAGATTCATGGACCATAAGATAGATCAGAAGTGTCATGGACCATAAAGCCGTGTACACACGATAGGTTTTACCGATGAAAACAGTCCGATGGACTTTTTTCATCGGACAAACCGATCGTGTATGGGCCCCATCGGTCTTTTTTCCATCGGTGTTTAAAAATAGAACATGTTTTTAATTTATCCGATGGTTAAAAAACCGATAGTAAATTACTATCGTCTGTGGGAAACTCCATCGGATAAAAAACCCAAGCATGCTCAGAATCAACTCGACTCATGCTCAGAAGCATTGAACTTAATTTTTCTCGGCTCATCGGAGTGTTTTACGTCACCGTGTTTGGAACGGTCGGTTTTTTGACTGATGGTGTGTAGGCAAGACTGATGGAAGTCAGCTTCATCGGTTTTCCGATGGAAAAATCCATCGGTTTAATATCCATAGGAAATCCGATCGTGTGTACAGGGCTTAACACCAGAAGTTTCATGGACCATAAGATCAGAAGATACATGGACCATAAGATCAGAAGATTCATTGAAAATAACACCAAAAGATTCATGGACAATAACATCAGAAGTGACCATCTGCTTCCACATTTTGTGCTTTCTCTGCTATAGATCTAACATTGATGGAGGAGGTGAATGCAGTTATCAGAAGATTCATTTGACCATAATTCCAGAAGATTCATGGACCACAAGACCAAAAGATTCATGGACCACAAGACCAGAAGATTCATGGACCACAAGACCAGAAGATTAATGGACCACAAGACCAGAAGATTCATGGACCACAAGACCAGAAGATTCATGGACCACAAGACCAGAAGATTCATGGACCAGAAGATCAGAAGATTCATGGACCAGAAGATCAGAAGATTCATGGACCATAAGATAGATCAGAAGTGTCATGGACCATAGCACCAGAAGTTTCATGGACCATAAGATCAGAAGATACATGGACCATAAGATCAGAAGATTCATGGACAATAACACCAGAAGATTCATGGACCATAAGATAGATTAGAAGATTCATGGACCATAATTCCAGAAGATTCATGAACCACAAGACCAAAAGATTCATGGACCACAAGACCAGAAGATTCATGGACCACAAGACCAGAAGATTCATGGACCACAAGACCAGAAGATTTCTGGACCATATAATTAATGATAGGGGTATTCCGTTAAACCCCCATATCATTAGTTTGATGGTCCATGGTTCAGAATTAAATTTTCTCAGTAGTTTTAAATGGATACCTAAGAATCACACCAAACACAAGGCATAAAAACATGGGTTCCCCAGTCTGCCTGATCTTGATGTAGAATCCCAAGTGATACGATCTCCATAATAAATCAGTAATCCAATGTTCTTGTTTAAAAGAACAATACAACAGCTATCTTACTATCTTTATAAAGTTTGAACAGTTGTATTATGTTTTCTGTCAATATAAGTTAAGTCCTCGAGATAGACATCTCAAGTTGCATTAAGTTTGGCCAAAACTGCCAGATGCTGCAGATGTACTCTTAGCAAAACCACATCATTTATTGAAACATCCTGATGCTGTACAAACAAATTAACCAAAGAAAAATAATGTGTTAAAAGCTGTAGACAAGACGGCAGCAGAGCTGTGTCCTTTCCAATGGCAAAACAAACAGATGGGATGTGTATTTAGCTTGCAGTTCTCTGTGATGTACAGCATCAGATAATTGTGGACGTCAGTAACATGCATTTGCTTTCTCAGACACATTGACAATAAAGTTCATTAACTTTAGTCAATATACATTCATTGTGCAAAAACATCACAATTACAGGCTAGCTGGATCCAAAATGCTAACCATATACTGATAGAATAAAAAGACTTCTTATGCCCCGTACACACGGTTGGAATATTGTCCGGCCAAAGGCACATCGGAAATCCGATGGAATTCCATCGGAGTAAAAGAGAACATGTTCTCTATCTAAACTCCGACGGAATTCCTCAAGATTAAGTCCGATGGGGCACACACACGGTCAGAATATTGTCCGGCCAAAGGCACATCGGAATTCCGATGGAATTCCATCGGAGTAAAAGAGAACATGTTCTCTATCTATACTCCGACGGAATTCCTCGGAATTAAGTCCGATGCGGGAAAAACACACGGTCGGAATTTCCAATTAAAAAACTCCGTCAGACTTTTTTCTTTGGAAATTCCGACCGTGTGTACAAGGCATTAAAGAGTGTATAAACTCAAGATTGCAACTTACTAATCTTTAGATGTGGTGGTTGCTATGGTTTTCTTTTTTCGAGTTAGATTTTTTGTAAATTTCACCAGGTGATCCTGCCAGTAACACATTTCCTGGCAACTCTACTTCACTGCACTGTAAATATGGAGGAGCAGTGTTGTCACCCTAGGACAGGAAGTGTGTTAAGACTACAGAACACTTCCCACTGTCCCCATTTCCATAATATTGGAGGGAGGTGTTCTGTAGTTAGAACTTAGAAGGGACCTAGGAACAATAATAATAAATGCCGCAGATGAGGATCACACCCAAGATTTCTGAGAGATTTAACTGGTATTTTTTGTACTTATTAAACAGATACAACAAAACTCTTTCAATGGCTTAATAAAAGGATCAAAAAGGAGTAGTGAAAGTTTATTGTTAGAGTTTTCTATACACTTTAGCTCCCTGCACTAGAGTATAAAGAAAGAACCATGCTTGCACAGCGCACAATGCTTGTATAAGTTCTTTTCTTAGAAAGACTTTACATTCAGATGTTAGGAATTTTCCAATGTTCTAAAAAGACTTTTGTTATAGGTTTTATTGCCTAGTAAAGCTCCACTTTTGCATTTTTATCTCAGGTTGTTCATATATTGTACATGTATGACCAAGTTTACGCACAGATTGTAAAATTGTTCCATTGGTCTGCATGCTGCAGACTGTCCACGAATTAGTAAACCAAAACTTCAGAGATACAAAACATTTGCTTGGTGGTCTGGGATTGATTTCCATTTCATATGTACTGCCACCTGTTGGTCAAATCTGGCATTACACGGCGCTCCGTCAAGGAATAGTGGAACTTCAATCCTCACAGCAGTGTACTGAACAGCCGCAGCAGGGTTCCCATCCTTGCTGATGAGAGGACTGTATTAGAGGTGAACCCCTTAGGCCTCATGAACGCTAGGTGTCTACCCAGCTTTGGTAAATGCCTTTCTCCTGGCAGGAGAAAAGCTGCATCAAAAACATGCCTAAAGCTAAGAGCTTCAGGCGCTTGAGCGTGCATTAATTTCATCGCCTAGAATATTCATTTATTTTGACCATTATAATTAATGACTGCTCAAGAGCTTGATGCTCCTAACTCTTAAGCGTGTTTAGACGTGCTTACAGGTGTTTAGGCGTGGCAAGCGTTTTTTTTTCCTGCCAAAATGCTGCTGCTCCTGAATGCACTGGCAGCAGCGTTTTGTTTTCCTGCCTCTATATACCGTATATAATTGAGTATAAGCTGACCCGAGTATAAGCCGAGGCACCTAATTTTACCACAAAAAACAGGGAAAACGTATTGACTCGATTATAAGCCTAGGGTGAGAAGGCAGCAGCTACTGTAAGCGGAAAAGAGGGTCAACAATGCCCATTTGCAGCTTCACTGTGCCCATTTGCACGCCTCACTGTGCCCATTTGCACACCTCACTGTGCCCAACCTCACTGTGCCCATTGCAACCTCACTGTGCCCATTGCAACCTCACTGTGCCCAACCTCACATGTGCCCATTGCAGCGTACCTAAAATTCTTGACAGGCTGTGGGCATCCATTTTTTTAAAAGTCGCGGCTTCCTCCTGGTCCTGTCCCATTCCTTGATAGGCGTTTGACACTGTGGTCAGTGTACCTGAAGGGCTGCTGGCGTCCATTGTTTAAAAGTCGCGGCTTCCCCCTGGTCCCGTCCCGTTCTGTGATAGGCGTTTGACACTGTGTTCAGTGTTCCGCCTATCACGGATGTCTTCTCATCCTCGGACTCAGTTTCCCAGCAGACAATGTGTTCAGTGTTCCGCCAATCACGGATGTTCTTTCATCCTCGGACAAGAGGACGTCTGTGATAGGCAGAACACTGAACACAGTGTCTGCTGGGAAACTGAGTCCGAGGATGAGAAGACGTCCGTGATAGGTCGGAACACTGAACAGTGTCAAACGCCTATCACGGAACGGGACGGGACCAGGGGGAAGCTGCGACTTTTAAACAATGGACGCCCGCAGCCCTTCAGGTACACTGACTCGAGTATAAGCCGAGGGGGGTATTTTCAGCCCTAAAAAAGGGCTGAAAAACTCGGCTTATACTCGAGTATATACGGTACCTGCAAACACCCTACGGGGCTGATTTACTAAAAGCCAAATAGACTGTGCACTGTGCAAGGGCAGATGCTCCAGAGCTTAGTAAATGAGCAGAAGCTCTGCTAACTTCCATCATCCAATCATGTGCAAGCAAAAATGCTGTTTTTTTTTTCCTTGCACGTGATTGGGTATTTTTTGCAAAGTGAAACTTTACCTAATTTACTAAACTCTGGAGCAACTGCTAAGTCTATTTGCCTTTAGTAAATCAACCCCTATGTGTGTATGGACACATAGGCTAACATTGAGGGGCGTTTAGAAGCAGAGAAAAAACACAAGATGCATCTAAATGTGACATTTAAAACGCCCAGTGCATGAGGCCTTATTGTTAATACAACTTTAGAAGTTGGAAAGAATCAGTTTATTTCAACTCGCAACCCTCAGAGCACACAATGGCTTCCTATCCACTTCTTTGAATTCTATGAATACTATTGTATGTAATATTTCCTATATCACAAGCTACGATATGCTTGTGTGATTTCACATTCCGGAGGCTGATAAACAGCTCTATTGTTCTCCTATTCTCTGAGGGTTTGCTTGGCTCCTTTCCCTATAGTGTACCCTCAATTTCCAAACTTGAAACTGAGCGGACGTGAATACTATCCAAGTATTTATTATTTTAATAGAGTATTAATTAAACATAATGACCAACTTTAAAAGATTTGGTTTACAGTCAATTTGGTTAGCTTTCAAGTGCGAACAAGCTATACCATGCAACAGGAACTATGTTATAATATAACATGATTAAAAGTATTGAAAATTATATATAAATATATATATTTTTTATTTTTATATATTTATTTTTTAATACAGAAAGTAATTGTTTATTGTTTCCCATAGTCACCCTGGCAGTATGATTATGTCAGATATTTGTGACTCAAAGCGGTACAATTGTTTTGCATAGAAATTTGGCGTTTTATATTGTAGGCCTGTAATACTTAGTACTAACACTTAGTGGTTGTAAACCCACTTTTTCAACTTGCACCTACAGGTAAGCCTAGATTAAGGCTTACCTGTAGGTGCAAGAAATATCTCCTAAACCTACACGGTTTAGGAGATATTTACTAAAAAGACAGGCGCCGCTGTCTACGGCGCATGCGCGCCGTAGACAACGTCGCATTCATGGGGTTAATCCCATTCACAAAATCGACTACTTCCCAGCAATCGCTGGGCGTAGCCGAATGAAAAGGCTCTCGCGCGCATGCGCAGAGTGACGTCTCCGCCGCTCCGGCCAATCACAGCGCCGGAGCGGCGCTGTGATTGGCTGCAGCGGCGATACCCGGAAGTAACCTTCCGGCTATCGCCGCAGCGATAGATGCGGCTGAAGAGGGAGACGAGGATGGCTTCGGGGGCCCCGATCTAAGGTAAGTGATGCATAATGAGCTATGCCTTTCTCTTACAGGTGGTTGTGAAAAAAAAATAAACATTATTGGGTTTACAACCACTTTAAATCTGTCCAAACAAGAGTCTAGTAGACATCCCGGGTATAATAAAGTTTAAAGCACAAAATCATAAATTATAATATAATAAATAACTATAAATAATTATAAAAAATAATAATATAATAATAATTAAACAAATTTCCCCACGATTCTCTATCGCTCAATTCTGCTAGTGTTCTAATTCACTATCGCTGTTTTCTAGCTGGTCTAAAACCACTTTTGACGTAAAGGGACACTTTTTGGTTGCTATGGACAATCTCCAGTTTCAAGGCAGAAAGAACAGTATATATATATAATATAAAACTGCATGCAGGGCACTGGACAAACCACTAGGGACAAAAGGGATGTGAAATGATTTCATACAGTAATGTAATATGTAAGATTACAGTGTACTGTATGTGTTATGACTTTTGTACTTTTTGAATTTGCCACCGGGCTCCGCCCCCATGCGTTGCGTTGTTTTGTTTTTTGTCTTTTTTTTCCCCCTTTATTTACACCTGGTGATCAGGCCAGTAGCTGCAGTCACACTACAGCGTTTTGAATCGTGGACAGATTTGGCGTGAATCTGCCCGTAATTTGACAGCGCCGATGTGTGAATGAAAAATCGCAGAATTCGCATTTGAGATGTCATTCATTTTAATGACGCCTCAAATGCCGCGATTGTCATGCGATAAAGCATTCTGCAATCGTGGCAATCCGCATCGCGGGAAGCATGTCACCCAAAAGTAGCTCCTGAACTTTTCTGGGGCGACATGCTTCCCATGAAGCGGATTGCCGCGATTGCAGCGCGTTTTATTGCGCGACAGTCGCGGCAGACTCGCATTGCGATTTTAGGTGTCATACAAATGAATGGTATCTCAAATGCGAGTTCCGCGATTTGTCATTCACACATCTGTGCTGTCAAATCGCAGGCAGATTCGCGGCAAATCTGCCTTCGATTCAAAACGCTGTAGTGTGCATGCAGCCTTAGGGTGTCTCCACTCTGGATGGAGGAGCAACCAAGACACCTTTGGACAACAGTTACAGAAAACGTTTTTTTCCCTTTGGGATAAAGGTTGTACATAAACGAATAAAAGCTGACCATTGTAAGCAGTCAGTGTTAAATGGTTTGTCTCCACCTTCTAATTGCTATGTTTGATGGACAGTCGGAGAACAATGGTAAACAATCTGACTTACTGACTGGATCAGCAGGTGAAGAAAAAAAAATCCTAAAAAAAAAAGAAAGAAAAGAAAACAAATGCAGCCACCACATCTGGTTTAAAACCTCTTTAAAGAGAACTAAACCCCTCAATTTAACTGTTGGAATGTCATGAATGATAACTGGCACAGGTGCTTTCAACTGAACTATCAGGCCATGAAATGGCTGGTGTTATAACTGATCACATGTGCAGCACTATGGCAACCGTAGATTACACAGGAGCAAAGATGGTAACTTCCTTGGCTGTAAAGGATAGGAGGGTTTAGTTCTAAATTTTGGCTTGGCCGGTTTCAATGGAAAAGGGAGGGGGGCAGATGTAAGCTTGGAACTACTGCTCTGTCATTGGGACCGATATCTCTGTCTGCCTTGTTATTGGTTACGTAGAGAAGATTACTGCTTACCCTTCCAAAGTTGCTATGGGATTTTTCCCAGCTGTTTCCAAGCTTAAGCCCAAAACGGCGGTATTTGCTGCAAATTGCCAGCAATGGAACCGTCCTAATCGGTGCGACGCCGCATCTGCGGCGCTGCACCAATTTCAAAAAGTAGTTTCTGTATTACTTTTTGCGATTTCGGGCCGCGATTTACATTGACATCTGTGCAGAAACCTGCACAGATGTCTTTGTAATCGCAGCTGAAATCGTGACTGACAGGCAGGAGTGAAATCGTGCGAGTTCAGCTGAACTCGCATGGCTTCACTCCCGCAGCCCAGTGTGAACCTGGGCTTAGACCCCTTTCACACTGAGGAATTTTTCAGGCGGTTTAGCGCTAAAAATAGCGCTGCTATACCGCCTGAAAACTCCTGCCCTGCAGTCTCAATGTGAAAGCCCGAGGGCTTTCACACTGAGGCGGTGCGCTAGCAGGACCGCTCCAAAAGTCCTGCTAGCAACATCTTTGGAGCAGTGAGAGGAGCGGTGTGTTTACCGCTCCTTCCAATTGAAAGTAATGGGAAACCGCGGTAATACCGCCGGCAATGGGCCTCTGCAGAGGCCCATTGCCGGCGGTATTAACCCTTTTTTGGCCGCTAGCGGGGGTTAAAACCGCACCGCTAGCGGCCAAATACCGCCGCAATTCCATGGCAATTACGACAGTATAGAGCCGCTAAAAATAGCGGCGCTATACCGCCACCGCACCCACCCCCCTAGTGTGAAAGGGACCTTAATATCAGATTTCTAATATCACCTCTGGGGGACTGGGATCACCAGCTCAAAGATGGGATCCCTGTTTGCTTTGCTAAATTAAAAGTCATTGACCTTACTGCGCAAAGCAATGCGGAAGATCCACTGAAAAAGGGGGAGTCTCCGGTCCAATTTTCAGTTTGTGGCATACAACATAACAGAAATAGGAAGCACACCACCCCACCTGTTTGCCGTCCAAATTTGACATCTAAAACCAGGACAATTTTAGCAGAGCTGTTTAACTACTAAGCATGGCTCCTTGTGGCTTTATCCAGACTAGAAGTTAATCCTAGCTTTAGATGTTGGTCAAAATTAGCATTGCAGCATAGCCATAGAACTCAATGATCTGTAAAGATAACTATAATCCACTTTTGGCTGGACTGGACAACCATGGGGTCTGTGGGTCCCTTGCTTAAAGTAGAACTAAAGGCAAAACTTTAGTTATAAAGAGTGGAACAACTGTCAGGTTTTTATTGACATCTGTGTCCCTGGTATAGAGTTTCACCCTCTCTATTTGTCCTGTTTATCATCACTATCATTACAAGTAAAAGTAAAAGAAAATTTCTAATTTTGGGTTGACCTCAGAAAATCAAATCTTCCATTGGGGACACGAGTTCTGGTGACCTGGGGATTCCCATGGAATTTGTAGGGATTTCCTCTCACTTCCTGTTTTGGCTGTGGGACAGGAAGTGAAGGTGATTCTCCCCAATAGGACGAAGATGCCAAAAATAAATAAATAAATCTGACAGGTTATAACCCTCACTTATGCCCTGTACACATGATCGGAATTTCCGATGGGATAAAATCCGATGAAATTTTCCGTCGGAATTCAGTTCAAGCTGTCTTGCATACACACTGTCAGACCAAATTCCGATCTTCAAGAACGCGGTGAGGTACGACACTACGACGAGCCGAGAAAAATGAAGTCCAGTGCATCCGAGCATGCGTCGACTTGATTCTGAGCACACGTGTTTTTTTTCTCCGTCGGAGTTCCACACAGACAATCGGAATTTCCAATGGGATAAAATCCGATGGAATTTTCCGTCGGAATTCCGTTCAAGCTGTCTTGCATACACACTGTCAGACCACATTCCGATCTTCAAGAACGCGGTGATGTACAACACTACGACGAGCCGAGAAAAATGAAGTCCAGTGCATCCGAGCATGCGTCGACTTGATTCTGAGCATGCGTGTTTTTTTTCTCCTTTGGAGTTCCACACAGACGATCGAAATTTCCGTCGGGAAAAACATAAAACATGTTCTATTTCTAAACTCCGACGGAAAAAAGTCAGATGGGGCCCACACGCACGGTCGGAATATCCGATGAAAAAGTTCCGTCAGACTTTTTTCATCGGAAATTCCGATCGTGTGTACAAGGCATTACAGGGCATACCCCACTTTTAAGTACACAATGGGGTTTATTTACTAAAGCTGGAAAGCGCAAAAACAGCCTCACTTCTGCACAGAAACCAATGAGCTTCCAGGTTTTATTACCAGGCTTAATTGAACAAGCCGGAGCTAGAAGCTCGTTGGTTTCTATGCAGAAGTGAGCCTGATTTTTCACTTTCCAGCTTTAGTAAATAACCCCCATTGTGTACTTAAAAGTGGGGTATGTCTGTACTCTATCCAAAATGTAAAAAAAAGTTTTGCCTATGGTTTTATTTTAAGTTCTCTACATTAAAAAAAAAAAAAAAACATTCTCCATCCTCCACCCTCTTTAGTCCAAGTTCTACTTATTCAATATAAAGGAAAATTTATGAATTCTCCAATTTTTTTTAGGTCCAGTTGGATGGTGTTCTATCTATTGCTTACATCGAGTAGAGATGCCATTTGTAAATTTGTATACTAGTTTCCAATCTGGATAATTAATGAATGAACTGTGCCATAGATATGTGTATATGTCCGTATAGACAGCATGCAGCTTTTTTACATAGAAGCTTAGATTTGTTCCAGTTAATGGCAGTGCCGGCCCAAGACATTGTGCTGCCTGGTACCAAGAATTAAATGCTGCCCCCCCAAAAAAAAATCACGCCCACCAAATACCCCACATTCATTATTTTATATCATGATAACTAAAGTGGACCTGTCATGGCTCTATACATGTAAAGGAGTATAAAAGGACCTGTGCGTGGCTGGTGGCCGCGATCGCTCCAGAGAGTGTAAACGGACAGATCCCTATTCTGACAGGGGAGGAGCGACAGATCTGCTCTTCCTAGTGATTAGGAACAGAGATCTCTCTCCTCCTACAGTCAGTCCCATCCCCCCCCAGTTAGAAACACCTCCCAGGGAACACATTTAACCCCTTTCCTGCCAGTGACATTTACACAGTAATCAGTGCATTTTTATAGCACAGATCGCTGTATAAATGTCACTGGTCCCAAAAAAGTGTCAAAAGTGTCTGATCTGTCCACCGCAATGTCACAGTCTAGCTAAAAATCGCAGATCACCAGACCCCGCTACACTAGTAAAAAAAAAATAATAATAATAAAAATGCCATAAATCTACCCTCTATTTTGTAGACTTTTGGCATTTTTGCGCAAACTAATCAATATACACATTGCATTTTTTTTACCAAACATATGTAGATAAATACATATCGACCTAAACTGATCAAGAAATGTTTATTTTTATTTTATTATGCTCCACTAGACCCTAGTCTCTTTATTGGCTACAGCCCTTAACCCTTCACGGATTTGCTTTTGGAATTAACTCTTCACGGACTATGTTGTGTTCTTTTTGGACTCTGCATTCGTTTTCTTTTTAATTAATTTTTCATATATTAATTTTTCACATTTCAAGGTTTAACATTTATTTCACACATGGTTTTAACCACATAGCGCTGCACATTTTTTGAACACATGTGACCTATCTGACCCCTACACTGACCCCCTGACACACCTACGTGACACATGCACTGATCCATCTGACTCCTACTTCCTGCACTACTCACATTACACTGACCTACCTGACCTACATGACCATTACCCTGACCCCTACACTGACCTACCTGACAACAACACTGACCCCTACACTGAGCTTCCTGACACCTACACTGACCCCTACACTGACCTACCTGACACCTACCTCACTCCGACTTCCTGCACTACTCACATTACACTGACCTGACTGCAAAACTGACTATTACACTGACTGACACATACACTGACCCACCGACCTTACACCTACACTGACCTACTACACAGACCCACCTGACTCCTACAGTAGGAGTCCTACTTCCTGCACTACTCACACCCGACCCCCTCCCCACAGCTCGGTGCGAATCCATCCTTTGAGTCCTCCTTACCTTTGTCTGCTCTTCACCAGGACTCTCCTCGGGACCTCAGCACTGGATGTGCAAAACTGCTTTGGTGTCCCAACTTCCCGCCAGCGCCATCCACCCGCAGCCCGCTCTATGGTGTCAGACGCTGCACGCCTGCACCTCCATGATCCCATCTCCACCGCGCCGTAACAAAGCAGAGGGACAGGCGGAGGGGAAGACAGCTCACACTTCCAGTGCTTGTCTCCCGCCACCATGTTCGTGTTTCCCGGCGCACTGTGATTGGGCGTATGGCGGTCATGTGCGGAGGCGGGACTTCCATTCGTCCAATCACAGGGCGCTGGACACTAAACATGGCGGCTGGAAAATCGGGGACACAGGAAAGGAAAATTAGTAGGAGACACGGAATGTCGCTGGCTGACGGGCGGCAATTTGCCGCCCCCCTTAAAGTGCCGCCTGGGACCGGGGTACCATCGGGTCCCATGGTAGGGCCGGCCCTGGTTAATGGCATTACCTTAGTATTTTATTACACCTTTTTTTCCCCCCAAATCTGTGGCATTTTTAACAGCAAAGGATAACCTCATTTTTGTTATTATAAAGTTAAGCTAAAATCCAGGAAACATGCACGGTCTTGTCTGTGACCATTATATGAGGGCACGTTCGCCATTTGTCTGGCTTCCCAGGCCTGAGCGCTACAATTAGAATGCACATTCCAGTCCTCCTCTATAATCACTCTTCAATTAAGTACAGGTCTCTGAAAACATTCCACTTCCTAACCTGACATGTACATTACTAAAGTAGGAAGGACGCAGTATTCCCCTGTGGTTATTCGCTGGAGGAATCTCTGAGATTTTCCAATTAAACTGCCCATTTTGTGGAAGAAAAAGATACGTTGTAGAGGTGGATAGGTTAAATACCACACCTTATTTATAGTATCGTTATGCCGCGTACACACGACCGTTATTCATGTCATGACGTGATTTTTCGGGTTTCCGCTCGAGCAAAGCGTGGTGACGTACAACACGTATGACGACACTATAAAGGGGAAGTTCCATTTGACTGGCGCCACCCTTTGGGACGCTTTTGCTGATCCTCATGTTAATAAAGTTTGGTGAGAGACGATTTGTGCTTTTCAGTCTTCGTGCTTTTCAGTCCATTACAGCATGTGTTAATCGCTATCTCCATTATGAACGCTAGTTTTACCAGAACGAGCGCTCCCGTCTCATACTTGATTCTGAGCATGCACGTTTTTTTTCCCCTCGTAAAAGCATACACACGACCGTTTTTCACGACGTTAAAGCAGAGGTTCACCGGAATTTTTTTTTTTTTAAATACTGCAGCTGCTGACTTTTAAAAAAAGGACACTTACCTGTCCAGGTCGCCCGCGACGTCGGCAGCCGCTGCCGCTCAGCTCTCGGCTTCCCCCGCCGCCATCCCCGGTGAGGGAATGGGGAAGTGAAGCGCTGCGGCTACACTGCCCAGTTCCCTACGGCGCATGCGCGAGTCGCGCTGCGCCGTCCTCACTGGCCCCCGTTGTGTTCTGGGAGCCGAGTGTTTCCCAGAAAACAACGGGGGGGGGTGAAGGGGGTGAAGGGGGTAAAGGTGCCAAATGTGACACCGGAGGGGGGAGGGTTCCGAAAAGCGCAGGTTCACGTTTGGGTGAACCTCCGCTTTAAAAAGAACGACGTGAAAAACGATGAGAAAAAATAGAGCAGGTTCTAATTTTTTTTCGCCCATTTTTCTCGTCGAGAAAAATGCTCTGGGGCCTACACACGACTGTTTTTCACGACCATTTTTAAAAATGGCATTTTTCTCGTCATGAAAAACGGTCGTGTGTACGCGGCATAAGTCTAAACATTGGAACCAGATCCAAAAAATGATGCTCAGTTATGCAGGAAAATTAGATATAAGCAGTTGTCATAAGTTTGTTTTACTGTAACTGCCATTGGAGCCAATTATTCCCTTATATCTGATAATGTTAATAGTCAGTAAAATCTATATGAAGCCAAAACTTGGAAATTTTTGTTTAAAGCGGAACTTCAGTCGTTTTTTCATCTTTCAATGTCTTCTGCCCTTGTTGTTTTAACTTTGGATAGTAAAACATTTTTTTTCTGACAGTAAATACAGTGGAACTTCGGATTGCGAGTAACGCGGTTAACAAGCGTTTTGCAATACGAGCACTGTATTTGGAAAAATCCTAACTCGGTTTGCGAGTGTTGTCACGCAAAACAAGCAGGATTCAGGCCAAAGCGGTGCGCAGTACCGCGTTTGACCCGAGGTGGGGGGGGGGTGCCAGAGCCAAAACGGCGCCGATCGTAGCCGATCTCAGCCGTTCGGAAATGCTCGTAAATACTACGTTCCCGAGCCTTTCTGAGGTTTGCCGAGGTCAGCCGAGCTGTGCTCGGGCCTTTACGGCTGTTTCCAAGGCTCTCCGGCGCCCCCCGCCTCTGGCCGCATTCGGTATTGCATGCCATTGAAGTCAATGCGGAACAAATTTCCATCAACTTCAATAGGGAAACTCGCTTTGATATGAGAGTACTTTGGATTACGAGCATTCTCCTGGAACGGATTATGCTCGTAATCCGAGGTTCCACTGTACCTTATACAGCCCACTTCCTGTTTCTTGTCTGGTAAAAAATCTAGGCTTATGACATCATGCACAGCTCTCTCTCTCACTCACTCTTGTGAGAATTTGCCAGTAAGGGAGAGGAGGTGAGTCATAAGAGGGCCAATGAGAGCTTTAGAGCTAAAAGTGTGCCTCCTGTGTGTCTGTGTAAATCCAGAAAGTGAACAGGCAGCAGCTTAAGCTGCCCAGTTAAAATGATTGCAGCCAGACTCAGTGGAGGGAGATTTCTGCAGCATATTTGGCAAGTATAGAA
Organism: Rana muscosa; assembly: GCA_029206835.1. Classification (NCBI taxonomy): domain Eukaryota; kingdom Metazoa; phylum Chordata; class Amphibia; order Anura; family Ranidae; genus Rana; species Rana muscosa. The sequence goes on from CM055127.1 coordinate 364,912,563, forward strand.
TCACAGTATATATAAAATAATATGCAAAGTGGTTGGAGGGAAGCTTCAGAATGGCAAATGTTTTTATTACAAATTATGTGAGCAGACTGCAGTTCCTCTTTAGAGAAGTGTTAAAGTGGTTGTATACCCTCGGAATTTTTTTTTTTTTTACCCCTGTAAGGCAAAAGGCATAATGAGTTAGTATGCACCGCATACTAGCTCATTATGAAATGCATGCGCGCGGGAGAATTCTTTCCGGCAAGGTCCGGCGTCTGCCGGGCTTTCAGCCAAGAATCCCCTGTGTGCATGCGCCGCTGCAGTCAGCGGCTCATTGCGAGGGGAATATCTCCTCAACCATATAGGTTTAGGAGTATTTTTTTTACCTACAGGTAAGCCATACTGTAGGTAAAAGTAAAAAAAATGACTATACAACCGCTTTAAAACTTCTATCAGGTCCCCTTTTTCTTCCTATGCCTGCTGGGGAGATCTTTCCTCACCTTTTGCCCTGAGGATGCAATAGGAAATAAGAGGAAATCTCTCCAAAGTGAACAGAATTCCCATCCTAGAAGAGTCGTCACAGTGTCCCCACTTGAGCATTTTACCTCCCCTTTTCTAGTTACAATAAAAAAATTTAAAGTGGAACTTTAGTCAGAAAATTAAGTCCTGCTAGATCACTTCAGGTTACTCATTTTGCAGGTATAATTATGTAAAACATGAAGACTAAGTGCCTATACTGTTTAAAATCCAGTAATACATTGTCTCACCCTGTTCTGCACATGCTCAGTTGCTCTCCATTTTTAGGCACTGCTGAGATTGTAGAGGCCGATCTGCTGACAGCCTTAAAGCGGAATTAAACCCTCCTATACTTTACAGCCAAGGAAGCTGCTTCTGTTTGATCTGCAACTGCCATAGTGCTTCACATGTGATCAGTTATGACCCCAGCCATTTGATGGTTTGACAGTTTGGTTGAGGACACAAGCAAATGTGACAGTTAGTAATCCGGCAATCCAGGAATGTAATTTTTTTAAGCTGTTAAATTGATGGGTTTAGTTCCGCTTTATGATTTACTGCTGTTCAGAGGCTCTGGGCTTCAGCAAAATGGCAGCTTCCAGCAAGAAGTAACATGAGCAATACTGGAGGCAATTTACACCACACACTAATTTTGGTAGCTTAATTATTAACCACTTGCCGACCAGCCGCCGCAGTTTTACTGTGGCAACATGGCTTGGCTGGGCTAAACTACATTATGTTATGTCACTTCGCCCTGTGGTCACTAGGGGCGCGCGCGTGCCGCCAGAGTCACACGCACGCGCCTGCTGCTCGCCCCCGGAAGCCGATGCGAGTGCCCGGCGGGCGCGATGACCGCCGGGCACCCACGATCGCTAGTGACACAGCGAGAACAGGGAGCTGTGTGTGTAAACACATAGCTCCCGGTTCTCTTAGGGGAGAAATGACTGATCGTCTGTTCATACGATGTATGAACAGCGATCTGTCATTTCCCCTAGTATGTCCCATCCCCCCTTCAGTTAGAACATGCAGAGGAAACACAGTTAACCCCTTCCCGGCCAGTGACATTTTTACAGTAATCAGTGCATTTTTATAGCACTAATCGCTGTAAAATTGTTACTGGTCACAAAAAAGTGTCAAAAGTGTCCCATCTGTCTGCCATAATATCGCAGTCCCGATAAAATTCGCAGAACGCCGCCATAACTAGTAAAAAAATAAATAATAATAAAAATGCCGTAAGTCTATCCCCTATTTTGTAGACGCTATAACTTTTGCGCAAACCAATCAATATACGCTTATTGCATTTTTTTTATTTACCAAAAATATGTAGAATACATATCGGCCTAAACTAAGTGTAGCGGGTATTTGAATTTAGGGGGAGGCATCTGGGTGGTAGTGTAACCCAGATGCACTGACTGTTAGGGAATTTGGGACCATTTGTTGTTCATGGAGGACTATGTGGTATGAGGTTCCCTTTGGCCTGTGGGTGGCGCTGTCGCACTGGGCCGGGGTTGAACCCTCACTGCAGTACCGTACCCTTTTTGTCCTCTTCCGGTGGCTGTACAGCAGGGCAGGGAACCTGTGGTGACGCTGAGGGAGAGGAGATAAGAGGGGCGGACGCCCTGAACACGGGGTTCAGAGTCGGAGGTCAGAGTCGTGCCCAGGCACCTTCAGCCTGGGTGCCGGCGTTCCGGAGTTCCGAGCTCAGGTGCCCTTGACCTGGCCGGAGCGGGAGATGGAGTCCATCCCAGGCACCTTTAGCCTGGGGTGAGGTACTATTGAGAAGGCCTGGGGCCCGATACCTTCGACTGGGTCCCGCAAGGGTGGAGGAATCCGAGGGGGCCCTAAAGCTTTGGGTGCCCGAGTCTGAGGTGAGGAGGCCAGCGAGCGTAACCCCTTCGAACAGTCCGGTGCAGCATTGCTGGTGACGGCGGGGCCTCTGGTAACTCTCTTGGACGGATGTCTTCCCTCTGACAGGGGCTGCATTTAGCGAAGGTAATTCACTCTCTGTTCTACACAGTCGGTGGCAGTTAGTTCTACCTAAAGATTGTGCCTCGACCTACTCCTCACCGATACTGAACTGTTCTTTGGTCACAACCTGTCTGTGCTAAATGACGATTTATTGCCGTTGAAGAATAAATACGAGTTGGACCTTTTCAGTGGTGTGGAACTCCAGTTACTGGGAGCAGAGGGGGGTCATTCGCAGAAGAGACTTGGCCCTGGGTTATACACACGATCCGATGGTAAAATACGTTCTGGCCTTCACCTCTATCCAAAAGAGGACATGGGCCATGGTGTATCTCATCCCTCCTCCCATACTCCCCCCTAGACAAGACAACAAGCCGAGAAGAAGAAGGGGTGAGAGGGGTGAGGTCACAACATGAGGAAAAAATTTGTTTTGTTTTTTTTTAAATGTGGGATATTTATTAGAGCAAAAAGTTAAAGATATTGGGGGTTATTTACGAAAGGCAAATCCACTTTGCACTACAAGTGCAAACTACAAGCGCAAAGTGCACTTGGAAGTGCAGTCGCTGTAGATTTGATGGGAAGATCTGAAATGAGGGGAAGCTCTGCTGATTTTATCATCCAATCATGTGCAAGCTAAAATGCTGTTTTTTTATTTTCCTTGCATGTCCCCCTCGGATCTACAGCGACTGCATTTCCAAGTGCACTTTCAGTGCAATTTCAAGTGCACTTTGCACTTGTAGTTTGCACTTGTAGTGCAAAGTGGATTTGCCTTTAGTAAATAACCCCCATTGTGTTTTTTTCAAAATTGTTGCTGTTCTTTTGTTTAAAGCGCAAAAAATAAAAACCGCAGAGATGATCAAATACCACCAAAAGAAAGCTCTATTTGTGGGAAAAAAAAGGACGCAAATTTTGGGAACAACGTCACACGACCGCGCAATTGTCAGTTAAAGCGACATGGGGCCAAATTGTAAAAAGTGTAAAGAGTCAGGAAGGGGGTAAAATCTTCCGGGGCTGAAGCGAACATAATTTTTTTATCAAGTTGTTATAGGTAAATTTCCACTTTAAAAAAATGTTTTATTTCTGCCCCAGTATCAATGTGCCGCCAGGACTAACAGAAGTGTGAATCTACCCAGTGGGGACACAGACAGAAATAAAAAACATTGACAAAGTTGACACGGTTCGCACACTCACATATGATTAATTGCTGCTACATGCTGGCAATGTGGCTTACACCACAGGGAGGTCTTTGTTACGTCTGTTCAGTGACAAATTGTTGCTGTTAGCAATTAATCGCCAGTTATTTTAATAATGCGTTTGAGCCACTAAAAATCCTCAGGCAAGCTTCCAGGAGGACGAGAACACAGCAATGGCCATTCCCTGCCCAATGAGAGGCAGGAAGGTGACAAAATCAGGGAGCTGCAGATATGCAACAGTGGTGTTAACCTCTAGCTAAGGTTGTTCAAACCACAAGAGCGGTTGAACGAATTAGGAATCATATCACATCTCTGTGCTTTAACTGGAGCTTGCCTGTAGTTCTATTTAACCACTTAAGCCACGGACCAATACGCAACATAAAGACCAGGCCCCTTTTTGTGATTCGGCACTGCGTCGCTTTAACTGACAATTGCGCGGTCGTGCGACGTGGCTCCCAAACAAAATTGACGTCCTTTTTTTCCCACAAATAGAGCTTTCTTTTGGTGGTATTTGATCACCTCTGCGGTTTTTATTTTTTGCGCTAGAAACAAAAATAGAGTGACAATTTTGAAAAAAATTCAATATTTTTTACTTTTTGCTATAATAAATATCCCCAAAAAATATATAAAAAAAAACATTTTTTTTCCTCAGTTTAGGCCGATACGTATTCTTCTACATATTTTTGGTAAAAAAAAATCGCAATCGCCGTTTATTGATTGGTTTGCGCAAAAGTTATAGCGTTTACAAAATAGGGGGTAGTTTTATGGCATTTTTATTAATGTTTTTTTTTTTTTACTAGTAATGGCGGCGATCAGCGATTTTTTTTGTGACTGCGACATTATGGCGGACACATCGGACACTTTTGACACATTTTTGGGACCATTTTCATTTTCACAGCGATCAGTGCTATAAAAATGCACTGGTTAATGTGAAAATTACACTGGCGGTGAAGGGGTTAACCACTAGGGGCGCTGAAGGGGTTAAGTGTGCCTAGGAGAGTGAATACTACTGTGTGGGGGCGTGGCTACGAGTGACACGTCACCGATCTCCGCTCTGATTACACAGAGCGGAGATCGGTAACATTGTCAGTAGGGGAGCGGGGAGATGTTGTGTTTACACTAACATCTCCCCGCTCCATGCCTCCGTGAGACGATCGTGGGGATCCCCGCAGTGATCGAGTCCGCGGGACCCGCGGTCCGACTCACGGGGAAGGTCGCGAGCAGTTAAAGGGGACGTACAGGTACGTGATTGTGCCTGTACGAGCCATTCTGCCGACGTATATATACAGTGAGGGGTCCTTAAGTGGTTAAGCAATCGACAATATCAAACATTGTCTTACACCATCCTTCATGTTCCCAGCTTTGTTCCACTACTGCAGCGGCAAGTAAAGTGTTCACATGAACATCTGTAAAATAGGAATGATGCATTTCTCATGCTGGAAACAATGTATCACAAGCAGGAACTTGTACATAGTGTAAGGCCTGACATGATCCTTCAATAAAATATTTAAAAACTGCAAGCTTGGTGTTAAAATGCAATGTCTGGAATCTGTAGGAAGATTATAGGGTCATATTTACTTAAAGAGCGCCGCAGGGTGCCTTGATATGGTAGAGCAGGGCTAACGTCACTGCACCACATCACCACTTCATCATTGATGTTGTGGATTCATTTTACATAACATTAACATACGACTTGAACCATCAGAATGCAGCGCTCTTTTTACAGATACCCTCTGGCAATGTTAAACGCGGTGTCTGAGATCAGAATTCATTTTCACTATAAGAAAGGAATGCTTTATACAGTGATACGGGAAGCCATCCATGATTACAGGCACAACAAGTGAAGGTGCTACATTACAGGTACTCCCAGTGAAAGGGCTACCACCCTTTACCTCCTTGTTCTTTGGTTAGTCTTTCCCAAGACAGAGAGAAGAGCTGGAAAACGTAAAGCAGCATGACGGCCACCTACGTTTTATCCTGTAAAGAACCTTTAAGCCCTGTACACACGCTCGGTTTTCCCGGCGGTAAAAAGTCCGCCGGGAAAGCCAAGAACCCGTTAGGAAAACTGCCATGAGAGCTTTGTCCCATAGGAAAGTATTAGTAAATCTGGCGGAAAAAAAAACACAGGGAATCACGAACGGAAAATAGAGAGCAGGTTCTCTATTTTCCCGCCTGTTTTCCTGTCGGGAAAACTGTGAGGAAGCACACACACGTCCGGTTTTCCCAGCCAAAAGCTCTCTTGCCAGTTTTCCTGGCAGGAAAACCGGTCGTGTGTATGGGGCTTTAGGCTCTGTTCACACCTAGGCGTTTTGTTTTCAGGCAAAAAGTCGCGCAATTTTTGCCACGATTTTGTACAGGTCAAAAGGTCACCAATGTAAAAAGCAGAAAACGCCTGTAATCTGCCAAAAAAGAAGCCCCTGTACTTTTTGGAGCTATAGGCTCCGTTCACACCTAGGCGTTTTTTTGGCGTTTTTCTGCTCTAAGCCTCAGCTCTAAAAAAGGCCCAACAAGACAAATCTTATTAATTTCAATAGCCCCTGTTCACATCTGAGCGTTTTGTTATCTGAAGAAAAACGCCTGAAGCTCAAAAAAGTATAGGATCCTCTTTTTTGCCAGATTACAGGCGTTTTCTGCTTTTTACACTGGTGACCTTTTGACCGTTACAAAATTGCGGCAAAATCGCAGCAAAAATCGTGCAACTTTCTGCCTGAAAACTAAATGGCGTTTTGCTTCAGATGAAAAAACGCTCAGATGTGAACAGGGGCCATTGAAATGAATGGGATTTGTCTTGTTGTGCGTTTTTAGAGCCGAGGCTTAGAGCAGAAAAACGCCCAAAAATGCCTAGGTGTGAACAGAGCCTAAAGTAAAACTCCAAACAAATTGCTGAATACATACAGTAGTTAATATACTGTTTTAACTATCTGTAGGATTCATTTTGGCTCGCCATACTATGCTATAATCCGTAAAATGACTGACTCGACGTAACTGCTACCTAGGTCAGCAGCTGCCAACACTGAAAAGAGGTGATGATGCTGATTTACTGTCCCATGAGAAGACCAGAGGGGTGACATAAGAGGCAGAATTGCTGAAATCGCGAAGATTAATTAATTTAATTAACACAGTCATGTTGTGTAGTGGTAAAAATGTGTGTAAATCCCAAGACTGGCTGTACAGAAAAAAAAAAGATCACAAAAAATACATTATATATGTTATTGCTTTCACCAGTTTGCCATTTGCCTGGTGTTTTCCATTTACCTTTCACAAGCAGAATGTGAGATGTAAGCTAACACCATAGTGCTAGCTATACACAGGTGGATCCTGCAGCTGGCCATGTGCACTAAATATCAGGATACATTATACATATTGTAGTCAACAAGATGGGAATATGCTGATCAGGCATTTAGCTTTACAATTCCACTTTGTGTTACCATGCATAAATAAGATGAACGTGGCTAAACGTAAAGTAGAACTATAGGCAACACTTTAAAAAAAAAAAAACTTGGATAGAGAAAGGGAGGGTTATATCTTCCATTGGGAAGATTTACCTTCACTTCCTGTTCTATAGGCAAAACAGGAAGTGAGAGGAAATCCATGCAAATTAAGGGAATTCCTTGCCCCCCGCCCCCCCCCCCCCCAGGTTACCAGAACTAGTGTCCCCATTGGAAGATTTCCCCTCTATTACTTTTCTGGGGACAACCCAAAATTTGGGATTTTCTGTACGTATGGTTTTCTTTTGTCCCATAACCAAAACAGGAAGCAAGAGGAAATCCCTCCAAAGTGAGGGAATTGCTTGTTGTCACCAGGATTATTTATTACCACGTTTGTACAAACTCTACAACTAGAGTACAACTTATCTATTGTTGTAAAACTGCAGACATATGGAATATGTTGTCTGGAGAATTTCTATAGAAAACCACACACGAGTGTAGACAACAGCCTACTGTATTCCACAATCGCGTATAGAAAGCTATCAAAATGGCAAATACATAGGAGTTTGCATGCTGTGCTAGGGCATTCAAAAAAACAGATTTTTATCAAAAAGGTAGGGAATAGTTAAAACCCTGTCAGCAAAAAAATACACTATCTGTGTTCCACTGGGGAGATTTTCCCCCATGTCCTGCTCTGTAGAAAAAACAGGAAGTGAGAGAAAATCTCACTAAGAGGGAAATCCCCCCATAGACAGCAGTCATAGGAACAAGTTCCCCCATTGGAATATTTTCCCTCTACTTTTCCTCAATTCTTAGTTTTAACATTTAGTTTTAACATTTTAGAAAAAATGACCCCATTCTCCCGTCCACACATTTGAGGTGGATGGAGGAATCACTCCCGCTGAGTGAGTTATTGTATTCTGACGGTATGGAGCCTTCCCCGCCATCAGAATACACTGATCAGTGCTACCAGCGACTGATCGTTCAGGAAGAACCTAACGGTCTGTTTGTACATATGTCGATCATTAGATCGACTTCTGAACAACCAGCCTGCCCATATACATGGACGCATGCACATTTACCTTTCCATGCATGGTAGGCCTTAAAATCTATCTAATGGGGACACAAAGGCAATATAAACTTGACACAGGTTCTAACATCTCATCACTATCCCGACAAAAAGTAATTAATTTAATTGTACATTTGCCTTTTCAACAATATTTGAATGTATTACCGAGCTGTAAAAACGGAATACGTCCCTAAACGCTGCTATACACTGTAACAAGCTGTTAACTGCATTTAGCCACGGTTGGCGTTTTTAGGCGCTTTTACATTATAGGGAGTGTTTTAACTGGAAAAAGCCGAAAAAAACGCTAACACCAAAAAGCGCCCATAAACGTTATTAAAAAACGTGGCTAACAGCGCGTTTTTTAACACTGCTTTTTCCTGGCAGCAGCGCTGGCTTTTTTAAACGTCCCGTGTGCATGAGGCTTAACAATTGAGTACTGTCCATGATACTTTTTTTTATTTGCAATTGCATTAACACAGCTACAATCACCTCAAGCCTTAAGCCTCGTACACACGACCGGTTTTCTCGTCAAGAAACGACAAGAAAACTGCTGGGAGAGCTTTCTTGCCGAGAAAACCGTTCGTGTGTATGGTTCCTCGTCGAGAAAACTGCCGGGAATCTCGATGAGAAAAATAGAGAACCTGCTCTCTATTTTCTCGTCAGGATTCTCGGTTTTCTCGTCGGGATTCTCGTCGGCCTGTTTCCCGACGAGAAAACCGGTCGTGTGTATGCTTTTCCGAGTCTTAAAAAAATCGCGCATGCTCAGAATCAAGTATAAGACGAGAGCGCTCCTTCTGGTAAAACTAGCGTTCATAATGGAGATAGCACATTCGTCACGCTAAAACATACTGAAAGCACAAAGACTGAAAAGCGCGAATTGTCTCTTCCCAAACTTTTACTAACACGCAGTAACACGGGATCAACAAAAGCACCATTGGAATGTGAGGAAAAGGGGATAAGACTGTTTTAAGGCTCCCCTTTTCATTATGGGATTTTTGGCAGGAGCAGTTTCAAGTCCCCCCTTGTTTGAATTTAAGCGGGAAGAATAAGGATAGGTCAGGCAGCTTGTTGCTGGGGAAAAATTTCTGAGTCTAGGATAGGTCAGTTAGGTCAGTCAGGCGGGAAAGTTAGGGATTGGATAAACTGGCCAGTTACTGGGGAGAAAATTCAGGGTACCCTGGGTTCATGATTGGTCAATTGGGGTCATCTGACCCATAGGACTTTCTAGAAGCCTTTGGGGTCCCTATTTAAAGGGCTAGTCCGGGAGGTCCGGGGCCAGTTGTTCTGAAGAGGATTAAAAGCGGAACTTCCCACCCCCCCTTCCCTTTGTCGCGGCTAAGCTATGTGGTTTGGTACTTTTGTAATAATTGCTAAAAGGAACAAATTTTGTGGGGAAATTTTAAAGGATGATTCCTTTCAGCTCGAGTCGTAGTGGCTGAGCTGGTTTTGTTATTTCATTTATGTGATTTGAATTATTTATTGATACGGTTATGATGATATATTTTAAATTAAAAACCAATAGTATAATCCGCGTCCGAATTTTATCCAAAAAAATAAAAAATGTAATATATTTATTGTTGTTTATTTAAATAAATTATTTATAAAAGATAATTTTGTTTGTGTTTTTTTGGGTATGTCCAGGCATCCTGCCTAAAATCCCATCGAACTTCCCCTTTATACTGCTGTCGTACGTGTTGTACGTGACCGCGATTTACAACGACGAGATTTGGAATTGACAGTGTGTATGCCAGGAAAGCTTGACAAGAATCTCGTTGAGAAAAACAACGGGTTTTTTTACGACGAGATTCTCGGTCGTGTGTACGAGGCTTTATGTTAAAAAAAAGGGAATTTTTTTTTTCAGTTTAGTCCAATGAAATTTTAAATCACACTTAGGTGGCCTAAGATAGAGTGCCTCAGGCTTGCGGTAACACTTTGTGAATTGAACCACATACGTTGAATAAAGATTGTTGATGAAGGACAGAGGTGTGCTTGAAAGGCCACTGCTTCTGTTTCACAGTACTGACAACAATAAATATGTCTGCATGGTGTGGCTGGGCTGTAAACCTTATTTTTTATTCAGGTTTTAGTTCATACAATTTGGCTTCCTCTGGGCTGCCAGCGTTGTCATTCCCCATCATTCACGTTAGCGTCCAGCTGTGCACCTGGGTCATCTTCGCTGACCCTCTCTCCCCTTGTTTTTGATGTTCTAATTCTCTCTCTGTCAGAATTCAGACTGTCACATGATCGCCACTCGCCTCCGTCTGTCAGCACGCAATTGTGTGCAATTTCTTACTACCGGTAATTCAGCACGGACATCCTGGGTTAGTTGTCAGAAAGAAAAGGGAATTATTTTGTGTGAATAGGAAATGTATTTTGTATAGGAAGACTTCTAATCTCTCCATGAGGTAAATATACGACTGCTGGAGCAAAGTGAAAATAAAACAATGGCCTACAAAAAACAATCAGGTTTAAGATTATATTCACTACACTTTACAGATAAAATAAGAGTCTGATTCATGGGGTGAACCCAACTCAGGCCTCCTTCATAGCAGGGACCAGATGTAGCTGTCAGTCAGTGTGGCACAAAAGCACCCCCTCCCGACAAAACACGATAGTAGATTCTGTGTGACCAAAACAGGCCGGCACTCCGTAATAGCAGTGGTTCTTAACCCTGTCCTCAAGCACCCCCAACAGGCCATGTTTTGGGAAGTTCTCTTAGATAAAATAGCTGTCCAAAATACCAAGCCATTGACTCGGATTTAAAACACCTGTGCAAGATAAAGAAAAACCTGCAAACCTGTTGGGGGTACTTAAGGACAGGGTTGAGAACCACTGCTTTAACCCACAACCTCACTAAAACAAAGTGGTCTAGTGAGGAGAGGAAGCAGAACTATCTGCTGATCCCTTATAATAGATGGTGGCCATGAATATAGTAGCGGGTGCCAATAATTGGTAAAGAATAAAGTGATACTAAACACACACTGTTTAATTAACATCATCCCTTCTATTTCTGTATGTGGATGATGGTACGGTAATCATTTTAACCCCTTAGAGCTGGCGCATGGCGGCCCTTTAAGGGGTTTAGAATGCCGGGAAGTGAGGGCTTATCATCATGTGACCGCCGTTATAGGTGATGGCGGTCACATGATCAGAAAACTCGCGATCACAAGATGCAAACAGGAGCTTTCAATTAGCCACCGGAAATTGTGCCAGAAGCGCGATTTTGGCACAACTCTATTGACACTACTGCACGCAAATATGCGGCAGCTCGGTGCCAAGAGGCCGCATTTTTGCAAGCGCTCTGCACCAAGGAGTTAATAAAAAAAAAACAACAACATCTCAGTACCTTTTTTGGGTCACATAACCCAGCTCTCTCCAAGCCTGTCTGCAGAGAAACATAAGCAGGAGGAGCTTCTAGTCCTCTGCTGCTGGTCACATGTTCAATACAAAAAAAACAGCCTTTGGAATAGAGAGTAAAATGAAATAATTAATATAAATAAACTGTTTTAAATTGTCATACAAAGAAATATTTGAAATCAAATATTTATTATTTTTTAGCAATAACATGGTGTGGGTGGATTTCTGCCAGTTACAGGCTGTGTCACGCCCCTCCAGCCCGTGTCTTAGAATACGAGGGAGGAGAAGCCTCTGTCAATGGAGGAGGAGGGAGGGATTGGACTGTCATTTACCACTGTGTATACTCCCACATGTATGACTCTATAGTCACATGGGCTGCTCAGATGTTATAGGGAGGAAATGCTCAGCATAGAAACACACTGAAAACTGAGCATGTGCAGAGCTGCCAACACTGCTCTGCAAAATGTATTCTGAATCCAAATCTTAAGGGCTTTGGCTTGGTTGGAACTCCTATTAAGTCCCCAATGTAGTTAGGGATTTTGCAGAGCAGTGTTGGCAGCTCTGCACATGCTCAGTTTTCAGTGTGTTTCTATGATGAGCATTTCCTCTCTATCACATCTGAGCAGCCCATGTGACTATATGGTCACACATGTGGGAGTATACACAGTAGTAAATGACAGCCCAATCCCTCCCTCCTCCTCCATGCCCACAGATCAAAATGACAAACCCTAAAACTGGCCATTCACTCTAGTGTCTAGAATAAATGAACATTTTAGCCAATAAAATGTTTACGCACATGCGTTTCTAAAAGCCATACCCCTCTAAATACACATAAAAGCAAACAATTACACAAAGTGCACATTTTTTTTTTTTAAGCTGGATTTTTCTGCCAGCTCCTCGATTAGCCCCAATGCATGAGATCCCGACAATATCTACTGCATCATAATGTTTGCCTCAACCCTTAAGCATGCAATAAAGCTATACGTGGATGCCAAGTGTTTGGTGATGTGATGGAGATTGTCTGAAGAAATTAGGTCTGCTACATTCAGGCCAGGCATAGAGGTATCAGGAAGGGATAAGTAACCATTACAACAAATGGAGTCAGAAAAAAGCATTTACATTAGCATGGTAGTATATTAAAGATTTTTTCTTTTTTTGTCACTGCTCCTCATCTTCACCTCGTCCAAGCAGAGAATGCCTTGCAATCATACAGAAGATGCAAAGCATTCACTGAATGGCGCCCATGCCGAGCCACAACCTCCTGTGTTCAGTAAGCAGAAGAGCCGCTTGGCACTGGACCCGGAAGCAAGTGGAGTAGCTGTGTCTGCTTCAGAGATTTCCAGCTTCCAAGGACATCGGCCAGGTATGGTGTATACAGTATTATCCTTTGATAAGTTTATTAAAAGAATGAATTAAAAACTACTCACAAGCATGTGAAAGAAAACCGCAATGTGAAAGCCTTAAACTGATGGCAATCGGTCTGATATCGACAGTCTCCAGGTGATTAAGGGGAGGACATGAGAACCACTGCTGGCTGACACGTTTCAAAGGGATCCCTTCTTCCTCAGAGAGGCTCTGAGGAAGAAGGGATTCCTTCGAAACGCGTCAGCAACACACCTAAGGATAATGCACAAGGCTGATGCACCCTCTTTTCTTTATTCCTTTTCTGACTGCTAGGATATCCCTACCCTGGAGGGCAGCAAGACCTGAGACATTATCCATCCCAAACTTTAGATCACCTGATCAACACACTTGTGTGCAAGAGTATTTGTTTGCTGCTATGGTGTATACTGTACATAGTTACATTGGTCCAAGCTGGACCAATATAACTACATATAAAATATCCATACCTGGAATTCCTCTTTAAAGCATGCACAGGTGTTATATATCTCTTCCCTTTGCCCACAATATGCCTCTGTGTGGCACATAAAACAAAGCAGAAGTGTTGGGTGTGGGCACAGGCTCCTTTGCCAGCCAAAACCCGAGAGTTAGAAAGTGGAGGTATAAAACAGCCCCAAATCGCACTTCAAGGTCATTCATGTCTCAGCAGGCAGCTGTGCTGATTAAAGAGAAACAAGTTCTACCTTGCAATCCTATGAATGGAAACCTTTCTGCATCTCCCAAGCTTTGCTGAATAACTACTTCCATTGTGTTGAGCTTTTGGACAAGAATACATTTGCATTGCTGTGATCACTGGTGTATTTTGATGGAGCGCCAATCCTAAGGAATGTTTAAAAGCTGAGGACACCAAATTGCCTCTCATAAAAATAAAGAATAAATAAGAACTTTACAGAATACAATACTGTATTCAAAACTAATGAAAAGTAAACAAATCAACTCAATTTAATCCCCACAAAGTGTTTGCCTATCTATCATTTTCAGCTAAATGCCCAGTGTGATGGTCTTTTTTTTCTGCAGGAGTTAATTTATCCCGGTGTTCTGCCGAGAAAGGTCCCCCCGGCGGATTATGCCCCCCCTGTACTGCGCAGGCGTGGCGCTTGCGCAGTACGAACCTGACTGAGCCTCCGAAAATAGCCGAACATGTAGAGCTGAGAGTCAGCTGTAGACGGCTCCTGCGTGGACCTCGCTGTAAGTGGCCAGTCGGCCTCACGTCCTCACTTCGCTCGCTCGGCCTCCTGGCTCTTTTTTTAACATCCTCCATGTCCACGGGGATGGTAAGGAAAGAGCCTGGATGTCAGAAGTGTAGCACAATTTGGTGTGCGCAGGCGCCATCTAGAGCTGACTCTCAGCTGTACATGTTCGGCTAATTTCGGAGGCAAGCGCCGCGTCTGAGCAGTACAGGGGGGGCATAATCCGCAGGGGGACCTTTCTCGGCAAGACACCGGCATATGCCTGGATTGTAGACTGAGCCACGTATGCTCGGGAGAAGTTTGTGAGGAGGAAGGTAAAAAAGCTTTTATTTCAGGAAAGTCATGCTATTCCTGCTTGTACAGCCAAACAAGCTTTTGCTGTACTTGTCCTTTAAGTACTTGTCCTTTAAGTAGATGAAACAAATGTCTATGGGGCATATAGCACAACATCATCACAAAATACCGCATTTGGCCAGTAGATGGCACTATGTATCATTGGAATTTCCTATTACACCTTACATCGTCTAGTGGCCAAATGTGGTATTTTCCATTTTAAATTACTGGTAATGAAAAACATTTATCCAGCACAGGACATTGCCTAATGACATTTGCTTTTTATTTGTCCCATTCGCACAGATTGAATGTACTTTCGCTGGAGATATAACTATGCAATTTTTTTTTTAATAAATACAACTTTTTGTATAGGGACGGCAAAAAAAAAAAAAAAAAGGGGGTCATATTGAAGGGTTTTGTCCAAAATACAGATTTAAGAGCCCTTTCACACTGAGGTGCTTCTAAACTGCCCTTAAAACACTGAGCGCTTTTGCAGCGCTTTTCAGGCAGCTACGGTGCGCTTTTTAAAACACACGTGATTCAAGAACTGTTTTAAAAAACTTTTTGAAGCACTTTTCAGGAGCTTTTCATTCATTTCAATGGAGAGGGATGTTTTTGAGGTGCTTTTTTTTTTAGCTTTTCAAACATGCTCCAAAGATGCTGCGCAGCGCCCCAGTGTGAAAGCGTTCATTGATTTTAATGAGAAGCATTTTTCGTGCGCTTTTCAGGTGCTCTTTTTTTAACACCAAAGTGCTTGAAAAACTCCTCAGTGTGAAAGGGCTCTAAAAGTTCTGGTGTTTGCCTTTAAAGTAAATCTTAGATGTTTTTGCTGTTTGGTATAGCAAAACTCTGATCACTTGCCTCTAAATGAAATGAATTGACAGCTAAATTGGCACACTGTATCTGCACATACAAATACTGTATGACTCATGCTTTATGTGCAAGGCCTGCTTTTTTGTTCCAACTATGTGAAAAGTAAAGCCTATCTATTGTAATAGACTGGTTAATAATGCATAGCCTAAAAGGACTACAAAATCACTCACTGTTTTATAATGCTATAAATCGCTCTAAAATTACACAGGATAAAATGAGAAAAACTCAAAACTTTAACCTATTACTCTAGGTGATGTTATGAAATTAAATGCCTATTTGGCTTATCTAAAGCTTTTTTATAACACTAAATTGCTTTAATGGGTAGTCTGAGCCCGAGGCACAGTCAAACTTAGCAGTGATGAAGAAGGAAACCGTTGTGTGGTTTTTGCTACTTTACTGACACCTAGTGGTACAGAACAGAACTAACATGAAATGTGTAACCATTGCTATCTAATGCTGGATCCAGCCTGCTTAAAGTGTATGTTACCCTAACATTTCATATTCCTGGTATGTGTCTGTTGTACCATGCACTTGTGTGTTAAAAAAGTATCCTGTTTTCTTTGTATTTCTTTTCCTTTGTGTGAAATACCAGGTGATCCTGTCAGCCCTCCTCGTTCTCTATTTTAAACTGACCACGTGAAGCACATCCATTCCAGTGTGGTAAGTTTTCTGGCTGCGCAAGGAACCTACCTGTACTACCTGTACTACCTGTACTTTAATAGCCAGACTTGTGCTGTCACACCCCCATGTACAGCCATTCACTGGGAAGATCAATGCATTTCCATTTTCTCTGCCTCCTGCTGACACAGGAGACTCTTATGTGGCTGAGAACAGATTATGTGATCATTTATAAAGAAAAAAGAACAAAAAAATATTTATAAGGTTTTTGAAACATACACACAAATGTTTCCCTTTCATTTCTAGTTTAAACTGAATAGCTTGTAAGCTCCTTGAGGGTAGGGACCGATGTGAATGTACAATGTATATGTAAAGCGCTGCGTAAATTGACGGCGCCATATAAGTACTTAAATAATAATAATAATAATAATAATAATAATTGGTTGTTTTATGTCCCTTCCCTCCAATCAGCTCTCACTGAGCTTTGAAGAGTGTAACTTCAGCTCCCCTCCCCCTGCTTTCAGGAAGCTCAAGCAAGCTATATAAATTCTGGACTGTGAATGGATGTAGAGAAGAGAAGACTGCAGATAAACAGGCATTTGTTTAATCTCTGTGTATCACCTTAGGCCAGCCACTTCACTGGGTATATGTGAGGGTTTACAACCACTTTAAGAATTGGCGCGCTTCGGAATAAAAATTTAAAGTCAGCAGCTACAAATACTGCAGCTGCTGACTTTTAATATTAGGGCACTTACCTGTCTAGGGAGCCCACAATGTCGGCACCCCAGCCGATCTTTGGATTGACTCCCGGGTGCTGCCACTGCCATTCCTGGTAAGGGAACCGGTAGTAAAGCCTTACAGCTTCACTAAGGCCCCTTTCACACTGAGGCGTTGAAAAAAAGCCAAAAAATTAAGAGTTTTTTTACCACGTTTTTACCGCATTCGCGGTAAAAATAGCGCTAACGCCTATGCGTTTTTAACGCGTTCGCGGTAAAATAGTGCTAACGCTTATGTGTTTTACCGCATTTTTACCGCGTTTGCGGCAAAAATAGCGCTAACGCCTATGTGTTTTACCGCGTTTTTACCGCGTTACTCATTAATTTAAATGGAGATAGGTGTTTTTACAGCGCTTTTTTTAGCGCCCTAAAGATGCTCCAAAAAAGCTGTTTGCAGGATTTTTTCCAATGCACAGCCAGCAAAACGCCTCAGTGTGAAAGCCCTCAGGGCTTTCACATTGAGAATGATGGGGCAGGATTATTTCAGGCATTTTTACAGCGCTATTTTTACCGCAAAAACGTGGTAAAAACGCCTCAGTGTGAAAGGGGCCTTATGGTTCCCTACTGTGCATGCGCAAAGAGTGCTGTGCTTTCTCATACCTCCCAACTTTTCAACATTGAAATGCAGGACACTTGGGGAGCAGGGCCGTTTGAGAGGCGGGTAGTTGCCAAAAAAGTTTAATTACATCTGTCATTCTAGTTGTTGACCGGGGAGGGGGAGTTGCTACTGCGAGATGCCGAAAAAGTTTAATTACCACGGGACGCCGAAAAGGTCTATTTACATTTGTCATTATAGTTGTTGGGGGGGGGGGGGGGTTGTGCTACTGCTGGACCTGCCGTCAAAAGCGGGAGGGGGGGGACTGGACTTCTTACCACATCCTCTCTTGCGGGAATGCGGGAAACAGTTCTCATTGCAAAGTCCCGCCCAATCCGTGCCAGTTGGGAGGTATGGCTTTCTAATTGGCAGTGGGGGGAGGGGAAGGGGCCGAACTTCTGGGAGATCAGGCTGTGGCCCATCTCTAGAAGTGGAGAAGGGGACCTGTTGAAAACAGGCCCCCCGTTCCCCCCTCCCCCCCGAAAGGTGCCAAATGTGGCACCGGAGAGGGGGAGCAAGCATAAAAGCGAGAGTTCCACTTTTGGGGGAACTCCGCTTTATACATAATAAAGATAACAAAAGACAAATACAAATGGCAGTTGGTGAATTGGAAGACACCGATTATGGTACTTGTGACATTTGCTCACCAGGTATAACATTTTTAGCATTTACTAGTCGAGAGTTTGCTAAAGAAACAAAAAATTAATCTTATTGTGTTAGATGATAGGAAATACTAATAATTTGGAAATGGAATATGGTGGTGACTTTGATGTTGCAGCTACTTTGCACACATTTCCATAGTCATGTTTATATAGTTAATGGTATCCAATCAATGTGGACATAAGACCCCCATCCATTCGCTTTTTTCTTCTATCTTTCATATGTATATATAACAGTTCTGATTCAGCAGTTACATTTCCAGAGACACATTCTGACATTGATATGGGTTCCGAAATTTAAACAACTCTTCATTTACTTAAGAAAAATTGAGGATTTTTGTTCCTATAGATTAAACATTTGCTTTCCATTAGCCAAGTCTACATGTATTTTCCCAGAGCTTGCTATCAATGATTAATGTCCTTCTCTTCCAGTTAGACAAAAAATAAATATAAAACTTTGGAAAGGGCAGACAGAAGTGTCCATGGTGAAAGGAAGGATTAGAGCCTGGAGGGATCACCTCCCCAGCGATGGGCGCTCTGTGCTCCGCACTGCTGAATGCTCATGTTGGCCTTCTCATTCTACTCAATGATATGCTTTTCATCTCAGGGGTTTGGCTCTGTCAATATCAGCGGCCCGCTCTGCTCTCCTCTAATAGGCTGAGGTTTCTTCTATGTCACTTACAGATTATACACTGCACCCTTCTCTCCCCCTATTCTTAGAAGTAATAATTCACCTAGAGAATTCCGCTATTGTTCGAGTGTCAGGCCTGCATTTCAAAGTACTTTCAAATGAATATTCAGCCTTAGAGGGGAAAATATATTAAAAGTGTATCTAGAGCCAAAACCTTTATTTTTTAGTTTTGGAAAGAGTAGGGGGATGGTTAAACCCTTTTAAGTGGCTGTGCCCTATACGTAAGATTTCCCTTTACTTCAAGCACAACAGAAAATTGGGGGAAATCTCTTTGAGGCTCCATGCACACTAGTGTTTTCCTAGGCTCCTAGAAGCTGTTATTAGCATTTTTTTTCTGCTCCTAGAAGCTAAATAGTGTTATCCTATGTGTCCATGCACACTACTTTAGGCTATTAGCATTTTTTGAGCTTCAGCATCTAGGACAGGGGTGTCCAAACTTTTTTGAAAGAAGGCCAGATTTGATGAAGTAAACGTGCGCGAGGGCCGACCATTTTGCCCGACATTCTTTGAACCATTAAAATTCGGTGTAAGTGTGTTCGTCCGAGCACTAATACACTGCTCAACAAAAATTCTCCTGCCTTTGTGGCTGTGTGTGGTGAAGAGATGAGCTCGGGCCTGTTATTTGGATATACCGTATTTATCGGCGTATAACACGCACCTTCACTTTAAGAGGGAGGTTTCAGGAAAAAAAATTAAATTTTAAATAAAGAACTGTGAAGCAAAATAAGGGTCAGTGCCCATAAATACAGCCTAATCAGTGCCCATCTGCAGCCCCACCGTTGCCATGAATGCAGCCCCATCGTTGCCATGAATGCAGCCCCACTGTTTCCATTAATTCAGCCCCACCGTTGCCATGAATGCCGCCCCACCATTGCCATGAATGAAGCCCCACCGTTGTTATGAATGCAGCCCCACCGTTGTTATGAATGCAGCACCGCCATTGCCAGGAATGCAGCACCCCCATTGCCATGAATGCAGACTCACCATTGCCATGAATGCAGCCTGATTGATGCCCATCTGCAACCTAGGATGGGACAGGGAAGGGGCGGGACGAGCGCCAACAGATTACATACAGCAGAATCTGTTTTCTCGGCGGCCTCTTTAATACAAAGTCCCGCCTCGTATGATGGACACAACAGTCGTCCAATGGCAGCGCAGGAGACGGGACTTCCTATTACAGAGGCCACCGTGCAAACAGGTAATTCTCCTGTATGTACGGCACTCGTCCCGCCTTCTCCCTGTCCCCTCCAAGGCAGCCAGCATGTATATCTTTTGTGGCCCCCGGCGCTCGCAAAAGATATACATGTCCAAATTACCAGGCGGGCCGTGCGAAACTGGAACGCGGGCCGCGATTGACCCGCGGGCCGGACTTTGGACATGCCTGGTCTAGGAGCAGAAAAAAAATTGGCAGCAATGATGCCCCCTGATGTGCAGGGCGGTCATGCAGGGGAGGCATTCAAGTGAATGGGGCCGAGCTGCAACCACCTGGAAACTGTGCACAACGCACATGGTTGCATTAGAGTAGTTTAGCATTTAGTTTACCACCTTTCAAATGTTCTCTAAAGAACGATCATGGTTTGCTCTCCAGGGAGCAAAGCAAGTGTAAACGAGGCCTTCATGTGGCCGTGTACATTAGGCCTAATGCTGATGCTCATTTATTATATTTATTTATGACTACATTTTGTTTTTATAATGCATGCCTTAAATACACTGCACTTATATTTATGTCTACTATGATGGCACTTGACTAAAGCAGGAAGAGGACTTTTCCATGTATCGAGCCCACCTGTATGAGGTGACAAAGTATACACAGACCACCCTGAGAAACAGTTGTGCAGCTCCACATGAAAGCTGCCCTCAAGTTTACGATTTTTCCCATGCATGTTCCATCCTATCACTACTTAATAATTCTAGGCTGGGAACTGCTACAAAACCGTGTGTGGGAAAATATATAAACTAAAGATAATAAGTAAAAGGCCTATTGGCCTCAATTCCCTCCGGGCCTTCACAAACACTATGCAATTGTGAGGGTGCAAGATAAAAGAGAGGAGATAGCGCTGGAATGTAACCTTTCAGTCCCTCGCCATAAATACCTCTGCAATCCTCTCACTGACACCTTTTATATGGAAGCCCTGGTACTGAGGAGACTCACAACTCCCATCAGGATTGAAGTCTGTTATGAGATCCAGTCATTAGGTTTACCTGGAAGATGAATACAGTCACATGGAAGATTATTACAGCCACATGGAGGATGAATATAGGCACATGGAGGATGAATATAGCCACATGGAAGATGAATACAGCTAGCTGCACTTTGCAAGCAACTTACTAGAAACAGTAAAGAGCTTGTCTCCACCGGCAGTACAAATCTGCACCTTGCAAACAATATCAAATTGCACCACACATTTACATGCATTTTTTAACATTGTGTGCTTTTTGTGCGGCAAGACACGTTATTTTAATACTTCACACTGCTTGAGTTTGGACTTTTAAAAGGGGAAGTAATGTAAGCGGAAACCACTTTTAAAGCAATCGTTATGCCGCGAACACACGACCGTTATTCATGTCATGGAAAAAACAAATTTTTTCTCGACGTGACTTTTCGTGTTTTCTCTCAAGCCTGCCTTGCATAGACACGTTTGTGAAAAAAAACGCTTGAGCAAAGCGCAGTGACGTACAACACGTACGACGGCACTATAAAGGGGAAGTTCCATTCGAATGGCGCCACCCTTTGGGACGCTTTTGCTGATCCTTGTGTTAATAAAGTTTGGTGAGAGACAATTCGTGCTTTTCAGTCTTCGTGCTTTTCAGTCCGTTACAGCGTGACAAATGTGCTATCTCCATTATGGACGCTAGTTTTACTAGAACGAGCGCTCCCGTCTCATACTTGATTCTGAGCATGCACATTTTTTTCCCCTCGTAAAAGCATACACACAACCGTTTTTCACGACGTTAAAAAGAACAACGTGAAAAGCGACGAGAAAAAATAGAGCAGGTTCTAATTTTTTTTCGGACATTTTTGTTGAGAAAAATGCTCTGGAGCATACACACCACCGTTTTTCACAACCATTTTTAAAAATTGCATTTTTCTCATCATGAAAAATGGTAGTGTGTACGCGGCATTAGTCATTTAACCACTTGCCGACCGCGCCATAGCCGAAAGACGGCTGCAGCGCGGTCGAGTTATCCAGGGTGGACGTCCCAGGGACGTCCTCCCAGAATCTTGCTCCCGCGCGCCCCCTGGGGCGCGCTCCTGGAAATATCCGTGACCGCCGGGTCCGGAAGACCCGTCGCATCACGGATCACGGTAGATGGCCGCTAATCGCAGCCGTTTACCACGTGATCGCTCCGTCAAATGACGGAGCGATCACTTGTAAACAAACCGGCGTCATGTGATGCCCATACTCTCCAATACTCTGCGATACCCTGCGATACCCCACCCATACCCTGCGATACCCTGCCCATACTCTGCGATACCCTGCCCATACTCTGCGATACCCTGCCCATACTCTGCGATACCTTGCCCATACTCTGCGATACCCTGCCCATACTCTGCGATACCCTGCCCATACTCTGCAATACTCTGCGATACCCTGCCCATACTCTGTGATACCCTGCCCATACTCTGCCTAGCCTAGAGGTGAGATGTGGGGTCTTATTGACCCCATATCTCACTGTAAAGAGGACCTGTCACGCCATATTCCTATTACAAGGGATCTTTACATCCCTTGTAATAGGAATAAAAGTGATCAAAAATGTATTTTTGGGCAAAAAAGTGTCAAACTAAAATAAATAAAGTAAAATGAACAATAAATTGTATTTTTTTTTTTTAAAGCGCCCCTGCCCCCGTGTGCTCGCATGCAGAAGCGAACGCATATGTAAGTCCCGCCCACATATGAAAACGGTGTTCAAACCACACATGTGAGGTGTCGCTGCGAACGTTAGAGCGAGAGCAATAATTCTAGCCCTAGACCTCCTCTGTAACTCAAAACATGTAACCAGTAAAAAAAAAAAAGAATTGTCGCCTATGGGGATTTTTAAATAGCGAAGTTTGGCGCCATTCCACGAGCGTGTGCAATTTTGAAGGGTGACATGTTAGGTATCTATTTACTCGGCGTAACTTCATCTTTCACATTATGCAAAAACATTTGGCTAATCTTACCATTTTGTTTTGTTTTTTAAGCACAAAACATTTTTTTTCCCCAAAAAACGCGTTTGAAAAATTGCTGCGCAAATACCGTGTGAGATAAAAACAACCGTCATTGTATTCTCTAGGGTCTTTGCTAAAAAAACATATATAATGTTTGGGGGGTCGGTGTAATTTTCTAGCAAACAAATGAGGTTTTTTATATGTAGGAGAGAAATGTCAGAATTGGCCTGGGTGCTCCAGAACGCCTGAAGGGGCTCCCTGCATGTTGGGCCTCTGTATGTGGCCACGCTGTGTAAAAGTCTCACACATGTGGTATCGCCATACTCGGGAGGAATAGCAGAATGTGTTTTGGGGTGTAATTTGTGGTATGCATATGCTGTGTGTGAGAAATAACCTGCTAATATGACAATTTTGTGAAAAAAAAAAAAGAAAAAAAAAATCTTGATTTTGCAAAGAATTGTGGGAAAAAATGACAACTTAAAAAAACTCACAATGCCTCTCTCTGAATACCTTGGAATGTCTTCTTTCCAAAAAGGGGTCATTTGGGGGGTATTTGTACTTTTCTGGCATGTTAGGGTCCCAAGAAATGAGATAGGCCGTCAGTACTTCAGGTGTGATCAATTTTCAGATATTGGCACCATAGCTTGTGGACTCTATAACTTTCACAAAGACTAAATAATATACAACAATTTGTACTTATTTTTACCAAAGATATGTAGCAGTATAAATTTTGGCCAAAATGTATGAAGAAACATTACTAATTTGATAAATTTTATAACAGAAACTAAGAAAAATTCATTTTTTTACAAAATTTTCAGTCTTTTTTCTTTTATAGCGCAAAAAATAAAAAACCCAACGGTGATTAAATACCACCAAAAGAAAGCTCTATTTGTGTGAAAAAAAGGACAAATGGGTACAATGTTGTATGACTGAGTAATTGTCATTCAAAATGTGAGAGCACCGAAAGCTGAAAATTGGTCTGGTTAGGAAGGGGGTTTAAGTGCCCAGTGGTCAAGTGGTTAATGCAAACCCAATGGAAGCGTTGCTATCTGCACCCCCGTTCTTGAACACTGCTCTGCACAGGGGTCCCACACAAACTATACACTGACCAGCCATAACTCTATGACCACTGACAAGTTAAGTGAATAACACTGAATATTTTGGTACAATGGCATCTGAAAGTTGGTGGGAAAGTTCAGCAGGAACCGGCCGAGATTCGAGAAGTTATTGAGCAAGCTGAATGTACCAAATTGATCGATCGGCCAACTTGGGTACAACCTGCCTGCCTGATTCTCTTGTGATTATCGCAGGTGGCTGCTATAGCTGCTAGCTATAATCACTGTCTTCTCCCGGCAAGATGATTTCCCCTGCCTGCCCCCACCGGGAGAAGACAATGGCCCGGCAGGAGGGATTCCTGCATCAACACTGTCTGCGTTGATGGGGGAATCAAACAAATTTCTCGCAGGAAAGAAACTTGCTCCATGTTTGGCTGGCCATAGGCAGCAGGTAAACATGCTGTCCATGAAGTTGATGTGCTGAAAGCAGAAAAAATGGGTATCGCAGTTTGTTGTGTACGGGACTGAGTAGCCACAGACTGGTCAGGGTGTCCACGCTGACTCGTGTCCACAGCCAAAAGTGCGTACAATGGGCATGTGAGCATCAGAACTGGACCACTGAGCAATGGAAGAAGGTGACCTGGTCTGATGAATCACATTTTCTTGTACATCATGTGGACAGCCAAGTTCATATGCGTCACTTACCAAGATGCAGTATGGGAAGAAGGAAAGCCAGTGGTGGCAGTGTGATGCTTTGTGCAATGTTCTGCTGGAAAAGTTGGGTCCTGCCATTCATGAGGATATTACTTGACACGTACCACCTATCCAAACAATGTTGCTTACCAAGTACACCCCTTCATGGAAACAGTATTCCCTGATGGCAGTGGCCTCTTAAGCTGAATAATGGATTCTGCCACACTGCAAAAATGGTTCAAGAATGGTTTAAGGAACAAAACAACGAGGTTGAGATGTTGACTTGGCCTTCAAATTCTCCAGATCTCAATCCATCGAGCATCTGTGGGATGTGCTGGATAAACAAATCCGATCCATGAAGGCCCCACCTCGCAAATTACAGGACTTAAAGGATCTACTATTGATGACTTGGTGTCAGATACCACAGCATACCTTCAGAGGTCTAGTGTCATCCATGTCTTGACGGGCCCAGGCTTTTTTGGTGCAAAAGGGGGACCTACTTAATATTAGGTGGGTGGTCTTAAAGTATATTTCATATAAATCTCAGGTATTCTTCCATTTTTATTGCACTTGCCCTGCGTTCTACATGGATTCTGGAATATAAATTTCCCATAATAAAGAATTTTAAAGGTTTATTACATCTGAGAATATTGCCATCCACCTGGTTGTTTATATATACTGTATGTGATGAGAGGCCTGTCATTATCATGCCTGACACAGAACCTTGGACTTTTGCGCTCTACAATTAGGATTTACACAAACTGTTATGTGTTTTACAAGCTGCTTTAACTGCCACTTCAATCCCAGTAATAACCATACCTCCAGCAAGCATACCTATAATTATTGTAAATGACACCCTAATGAACATCGTCTTGTCATCAGCTGTGTAAGGTGTCCATATTCAATTCATAAAGGAGAACCATCATCATCAGAGTTACTGAAAAGGTTACTACAAATACTTGATATGACAATCTCTAGCTTGCTGTGTTGTAGAATTGTATATACATTTCATATACAGATGTGTAAGGTCTCCCTCTAGTGGCTATTTATATGTTACACAATATGGACCTCACCCTTGCTCAATGACTGTAGAACATCACAAACCTGCATACCTGACTTTTCCTACAGCAAGATGGATAGCTGTTTGCTTTCATTCAGCCCATCAACTGTAACCATCTGAAGAGGACTAAATGTAAACTTATAATCACATACTGAACTTTATTTTCTAACTCCATTTCAGAAAAACGGTGGCTTAATTAAACCCTGACCCAGGACTGCTTTTCACTTCTAGGCCTCCCCCACTAGAGTAAACTGACTCATAAATAAGGTCAAGGTTTTTGACATGGGTTAGTAAAACATTTTTGTAGAATTTGAAAGCAGTGCTGAAATATTGAATTGAGGGGTATCAACGCTCACTCCCTGTACTGTATCTATGGAGGTGCAGCATTGTCACACAAGGACAGGAAGTGTTTTAGGACCACAAGACAACTCCACCTCTGCTCATATCCATAACTTAGGGGGAGATGTTCTTTAGTTCAATTAGAGAGAGCTTGAAATAATTCTCTGGCTTTGTTGAGACAGGCACATACACACGTTATGCATGGAGGCCACCTTTGTTATCGTGCCTGCATCCACCCCAGCTGCATGCAAACAGCCGATAGAGGTGAGTGCAGATGCAGCAGCTGCATGGACACAACTGCTTGTCAAAATTTGACATGCATGCAGGAGTGGGTACATGGAACCGAGCGCAGGCAGTGCACGTTTGGATCCGTGCACGTGCTCCTGCATTAAAGTGTCTTAGCTGATAAAAATTAAAGGAGCAGAGAAGCCCAGGATGTTATCATCTCACAAGATTTCTGGCAGAACCAGCATTTTTTTTTGGACTTCTTAAATAGATACAAAGAAAATGTTTTCAGTGGTGTATTTAAAGTGGAAGTAAACCCTCCTATAATTTTCAGGCAAGGAAGCTGCCATCTTGGCCTCTGTTTAATCTTCAACTGCCATGATGCTGCACATGTGATCAGTTATGACACCAGCCATTGGATGGTTTGACAGTTTGGTTGAGAGCACAACTAATGTGACAGTTGCCATTCCCGGCATGCCGGGAATGTAACTGCTTTTTGAAACTGTTAAATCGATGGGTTTACTTCTGCTTTAACAGGCCGAAAAAATGAAATAACCCGAGTCAATGTTATGTTTCAACTACAATTTAAAGCGCAACCAAATCCTCCTATCCTTTTCAGCCATGGTGCTGCACATGTGATCAGTTATGACTCCTAAAGCCATTTCATGGTTTGACAGTTTGGTTAAAAGCACAAGCAAATGTGACAGTTAGCATTCTCGGCATTCTGGGAATGTAACAGTTTTTTTAAACCATTAAATGGGTTTAGTACCGCTTTAATGAAAAATATAACTGCCATGGCTGACCTTCTTCTGAAAATCATAGTTGCCTGGCTGCCTGGCTGCTATGCTGTTCCTCTGCCTTCAATACTTTGAGTGGCACCAATAAGGGCTGATTTAGGGCTAGTTTACACTTGCTTCAAAACAAGGCTTCAGACACACTTTGTTAAAGCTCTATAAATGCCAGTCAAAGCTCCTGTCACTAAATAAAATGGTTAGCTTACAGTCCTGTTTACACCAGCTTTTGCTTGGTGCTTCGATGAGCCTTTGAAGAGGCTTCGGCGGGGCTTCGATGAGGCTTTGGTTGGGCTTCGGTGGGGCTTCAAGTGAGCTTTGCCTTAGACTTCTATGGAGGCTTTGAAGATGCTTTGAAGCACCACTGAAGCTACATGGGGTATAATTTTTGAAGCAAAGCCAAAACAAAGCAAAGCAAAAGCAAGGTGTAAACAGGACTGTAAGCTAACAATTTTAGTTAGTGACAGGAGCTTTGACTGGTATTCAGAGAGCTTTAACAAAGCATGTCTGAAGCCTTGTTGAAGCCAAAGCAAGTGTAAATGAGCCCTTACACTTGCTTCGGCTTCAACACACATTAAAGCTCCTACTGCTTCAACAAGCTTTTATGATGTGTTTTTGATGCTTCGGTGGTGCTTCAATGAGGCTTCTTTGGTGCTTCGATGAGGCTTTGGTGGTGCTCTTTTGAAGCTTTTATGAAGCTTGGCAGATGCACTGTGTGTGTGTTGATCTCATAAGTTCTCCAAAACAAAGCAAAGCTAAAGCTGAATTAAAGCCTCTCAAAAGCCACAGGTGCTTCAAACAAGCTTTGTCATAGAGCTCTATGGAGGCTTTGAAGATGCTTTGAAGCATCACTAAAGCTGCATGGGTATAATTTTTGAAGCGAAGCCGAAGCAAAGCAAAAACAAGGTGTAAACTAACCATTTTATTTAGTGACAGGGACTTTGACTGGCATTCAGAGAGCTTTAACAAAGCCTGTCGGAAGCCTTGTTTTAAAGCAAGTGTAAACTAGCCCTAAGTGGACCAGAAAAGGCTGAAGCTCTTATCTGTATATTTGTACTGGATCATTGCTTACAGTACAGCGTCAGCATGACAGGCAGACAACCAGCATTTTAGGCTGGCCATAGATGCCTCGTTTTTTTTTTTTTTTTAATCAGACAGAGAAGTGATCAAAAAAAAAGAAAAGATTCTCTTATCCACACAAGGGAGGTGGCTGGAGCATCTGCAGTGCCATTGTATTCTGACAGTGGGACTCCTCTGCTGTCAGAATACATTCAACAGCAGCTGCAGCCAGCTGTTTTTCAAACAGTCTTGTTAGACAAAGTTTGATCACTGAATTCTGTTGAGCAGGAACAGTCCATAGATGGATCAAAATTTAACCAGTCCCTGCTGAACCGGATGAATTTTGATGGCCATCTATGGGCAGCTTTAGGCCCCATGTACACGGGACGCTGGTGCAAACACTTCTGAACAAATTTTTTTGAAGCTTGAAACCGGCGTTTAGAAACGCCCATTTTGCCGCATTTGCATGCCGCATTTAGCAGCGTTTTACCGCGTTTGCGTCTAGAAGCGTTTAGTTAAGAAACATCATAAGACCCTCCCTAAGCTCAAAAAACAGTATTATTAACCATTTTAACCATTTTGTGAGACCAGAGTGAGTAGCAGCAGCTGAAAGAGCAGCAGTGTACTTGTATTTAGTGTGTCACTTGCCACGTCACCTGCCACAAGTTGTGGATTGTCCACTTGCCACGTCACCTGCCACAAGTTGTGGATTGTCCACTTGCCACGTCACCTGCCACAAGTTGTGGATTGTCCACTTGCCACAAGTTGTGGATTGTCCACTTGCCACGTCACCTGGCCACAAGTTGTGGATTGTCCACTTGCCACGTCACCTGCCACAAGTTGTGGATTGTCCACTTGCCACGTCACCTGCCACAAGTTGTGGATTGTCCACTTGCCACGTCACCTGACCACAAGTTGTGGATTGTCCACTTGCCACGTCACCTGCCACAAGTTGTGGATTGTCCACTTGCCACAAGTTGTGGATTGTCCACTTGCCACGTCACCTGGCCACAAGTTGTGGATTGTCCACTTGCCACGTCACCTGGCCACATCACGTGCCACGTCACCTGCCACAAGTTGCGGATTGTCATTTGCCACGTCACCTGCCACAAGTTGTGGATTGTCCACTTGCCACGTCACCTGCCACAAGTTGTGGATTGTCCACAATGCAATGCAAGCAATTACAGTTTTTTTTTATATTTTTTAATGGTTTTTCATCATTTGTCATAATTTTTGAGATTTTTAATGTAAAAAAATAGGTCACCTTTAAAAACGCTTATAAACTAAATGCGGCTTGGCGTCTGAAACATGGAAATCTTCTGCGTCTGAACCCATTTTTTTGCTTTCAAAGAAACGCTGTTAAACGCAACTGCCTAAAAACGGCAATAAACGAGACTGTGTACCTGGTCACATAGGATAACATTGAATGTGTTCAGGGGCAGTTGAAAAAAGTGTCCAACTGCCTCTGAACGCGCGTTTAACAGCGTCCCGTGTACATGGGGCCTTAGAAAAGTAGAGATCAGCAAAGGCAGCCTCTGCTTTCCTCTTTAATGACATCTGTTAGTGGAAATGTATCGACTAGCCAATTTCACTCTAAATTCAGTAGGAATGTAGGCAGGCAGACCCGCCCAGGGTACAGCCATTGAAAATGTTTGCAGCCTTTTGAACCCACTTTAACACTTTGCAGCCTTTTGCTGAATAATGCAGAGAACCTTCAGATTTATGCCGGTTCTTATGTCACAATTTACCATTATCTACATATATGGTCCTTTGGATATTTCTGCAGTCTGTAAAACCATAGCGGCGCAAGACATGTATTTATTGCTTATAGCGAGCTTTATTATTTGTCTGTCCCATCTTACAATGTCACATTCAATGACAAGCTACATCTACACTTCAAGTACTCCTTCTCAGACAGCAGGGTCTCCAATATAAAGAGAACAAATATACCTAGCGTTTTATATATACAGTGAAGTTACAAGTACAAGTTCAGCTTTTCATCCGTACAATAAAATCTCTGGAAAAAAATCAGTATGATTATGGAAACAAAAAAAAAAATATATTTCTGCTTGCAGTTTTATTCAGAGCCAATACCCATCTGACAGAACAATGAGTGTATTACGCAAGCCTCCCTGATTACTTTGTCAGATGAAGAGTATTACCATTGTAAGGCTTCCAAGCAGGCAAGTGAAGGCTTGTGTAGGCTGCAGCCACATCCGCGCAGTAACGTGATACAACGGCCCACATAACCCAGGAGAGACAAAACCACAGAAAAGACCGAAATAATAAGGGTATATGATAACCGATCATTAGTATGAATATATATTACACTGCACCTATCTATATCTATGCTTAAAACATGGATATCAAATTATGATTATACGAGTCAGCTTATAAATCCTGGATTTTATTACTGTACAGATTTTCCCCATTGATGTCAGTACTGGTCTTTTACCACTAGAGGGCCTCAGTTTTGCAGTAGAATCAACCACCTATTCATTGTAATGCTTGTACAGGTTTGAGTTGCCTGTAAAAGTAATACATAGATGTTATCTTTAAGCAGTGAATGATGAAAACCAGAGAAGTAAAAAATAAAAGAAAAAACTAATTATACAATCATCAGGAAAATATTTCTGCAAACCCAAAAAAATGTAAAACAAAGAAAATATAAAATCTATGTGGGTGCATTTAGTATTTTTTTTTGAAAAGGTGGAATTATGCCGCGTACACACGACCATTTTTCATGCCGAATTTTTTTTTTTTTTTAAAAATGGTCGTGAAAAACGGTCGTGTGTAGGCTCCAGAGCATTTTTCTCAACGAGAAAAATGCCCGAAAAAAAAAATTAGAGCCTGCTCTATTTTTTCTCGTTGTTTTTCACGTCATTCTTTTTAATGTCGTGAAAAACGGTCGTGTGTATGCTTTTACGAGGGGAAAAAAACGCGCATGCTCAGAATCAAGTATGAGACGGGAGCGCTCGTTCTGGTAAAACTAGCGTTCGTAATGGAGATAGCACATTCGTCACGCTGTAACGGACTGAAAAGCACGAAGACTGAAAAGCGCGAATCATCTCACCAAACTTTATTAACACGAGGATCAGCAAAAGCGTCCCAAAGGGTGGCGCAATTCAAATGGAACTTCCCCTTTATAGTGCCGTCGTACGTGTTATATGTCATTGCGCTTTGCTCAAGCGTTTTTTTTTTCATGAACGTGTGTATGCAAGGC
The DNA here is from genome assembly GCA_029206835.1 of Rana muscosa. Classification (NCBI taxonomy): domain Eukaryota; kingdom Metazoa; phylum Chordata; class Amphibia; order Anura; family Ranidae; genus Rana; species Rana muscosa. Next base: position 364,943,795 of record CM055127.1, read on the forward strand.
AGGCTTGAGAGAAAACACGTAAAATCATGTCGAGAAAAACTTTGTTTTTTTCCATGACATGATAAACGGTCGTGTGTACGCGGCATTAGCCTTCAACCCAGTCACTTTAACGCCAAAATGCTGCAACAGAGATTAAATACATACATGAGAATTATTTTTACCTGGCAACGCATTTCTAATTTGTCTTGAAATCCTTGACATCCATGTCAGCCCGGGAAAAAAACCTTCCATGCAGCTGAGCAATACAGCCTGGTCCACAGGCCTTCCCAGCCAGCCAATTGGATAATGAAGGATTAGCAGCACAAAGGTGAGGTCATACCTTTCCCTTACTGTTTACTATAAGTAGCTATTCCTCTCTCTTCCATACTAAGTGCTACTGTACAGGAGATTATAGGAGGTGAATATCAAGTCAAATCGAGGCATTCATGCCATTTTTTGTAAAAAATATGTATGCTTTTATTAAATATATCTTGGGATTTAGGCTCGGTTCACATTACTGTGATGCAATTTTGACTCAATTTGCAGTGCAATTATGCAGCGCTACTTTGATGAGGCTTTGGTTGTGTTTTATATATGGTTTGTATATTCTATGGGGCCAAGTCACACTGTAAATTGCAATAAAAGTAGCACAGGATCCTTTCTCAGATCGTATCGCAACTGCGCTGCATTGATGTAAACAGGCACTATGTTATTTCCATTGTCATGCGATTCAGACTCAAGCCACATCTGAAATTGCATTGGTGTTTACCACGCGTAAATGGTGTTAAACGTATTATAAAACACGCATATTATAAAACATGCATATATAAATGTAGATCTTGGAAGGAAAAGGTTCTATATGGTTGCTTAACGTTGAACTCCAGGAAACCTGAAATTCATTCCTTGCAGCGGGGCTACCTCCGCACTGCAATGGTTAACTGCTTGTTTAAGTCTAGGGAGCTGAAAATAAAACTTTTCTATACTTGATCCTCCACTCCTCCGATAGATTGTACTCCTCTTTACTTTGGCAGTCTAAGGTCCTCTGATGTCATCAAGACCATTGCAAGGCCCAAAGCCCTACACTGGATGTGAAGGCGCTGAGGAACAGCCAAAGCAGCATTGGGGAACAAGTGGGGGATTAGGCAAGTAAAAGTGCTTTTCTATTCCCTGGACTTAAAGCGAAACTAAACTCTCAATTTTAAAGACTGTGAATGGGCAGGCTCTTTATTTAAAGTGGAGCTCCACCCAAAAGGGGAAGTTCTGCTTTAAGGCCTTCTCCCCCACTCCTGTTTGTGAAATTAAGCTTTTGGGGAGGAGGGGGGAGTGGGTACCCGATTTTGACAGGTACCCACTCCCACTTTATGAAAAAGTGTAGCGCTTATTTTTGTGAAAGAGTCAGTTAACAAAACATAACAAATGTTGCAAACATGCATATATATTAATTTCAGTGACACCAAGTGACTGAGTGTGATCCGTGAAAAAAAATATATTATATGTAAATAAATCAGAACAAAACAGTCCTCTATTGTGACCACACACAAATAACAGTCCAAAAGTGTAGAAAAAACTGCAAGGTTGAAAAAAAGAGTCCCACATGGATATGACCCTCTCTGTGAAAGGATAGAGACACCACCACCGATTATAAGGAGGAGGCTTACCAGATGGTATTGACTTGGTAAGGTGTATACCACCCAAGTCAAAACAGGCTTAAATAATCAGTCAGCAAGGTGTATCCAGCTGGTCCTGAATCCGCATATCAGTCGGCACCGCAAATTCCCGTAAACACCAGGAAGTGTGAATACATATAGTCTTGTTGGAGCCAGAGATACGGTAACCACATAACATGCGTAATGGGGAAAAAAACTCACATAGTGTGATACCGTACAAGGAAGTATTTATTTAAAAAAAGATTAAAAAATGTACACTCACATTTGGAAGAACATCATAGGCATATCACAAAATGCAAGAGCGATGTGTGTAAATGGGTCCACCCGACGCGTTTCAACTAAAAAGTCATCATCTGGGGTATGGACCCCCACAACAACACCGCTATTTATAGATGGAATGACCCCAGCTGGAGTGACCCCGGAAATTACATCACTTCCTGTTGGTGAACAGGAAGTGGCGGCTGCTATTTAAAATATCCCATTTGATCTCAAAAAATCTTCCCATAATATAGGATAATACTGCCAATGAATATTTATTAGATTGTGTTAGATCAATAGATAAATAAGCAGTATAGACATGGCCAGAACTTCTATATCAGCCATATAGAACAGGAAGCGCCATCCAAGCCTCTCTATGAAGACGAGGCTGGATGACATCACTTCCGCTCTGCACAGGAACATTGGAAAAGATCCCCAAGCCTCACTATGTCTGATATGGCACTGTTTTTTATGAGCCCTAACAAACACTTCCAGTGGTGGTGCTATGGGCAAAGCGCCTGATGTGTTATCGGGAGGTTGTGAGTTCGAATCCCCGCTTTGGCATGCCGAATTTGAAGTCAAATCAAACTGGGGTCATCCCTAAAAATCTAGAATGCTAATATTGGTTAATGTTCCAAAACCGACAAATTCAACTGTCAAACACAAACTAGCCATTTGAATGGTGACTAGATAGTTGACAAGTTGAAATGAGTATTAAAAAAAGGATAAAATTTTAAATTACTACAAAAATTTATGAAAAATCGTCCTTGGAGTCAAGATCTATTAATAAAAGCGTTAATATCCCACTCCACATTTAACCCCTGTGGGTGGTGAGTCTGTAACTCGTAAATCCAGAAAGTTTCGAGTCTGGAAACTCCTCTAGTGTTGGCCCCACCCCTCCATGGAGCAACATAACGGTCAATAATCAAGAATTGGGTCCCTGTTGGGTCACGGGCATGGTTTTGCCGATAATGCCGAGGGACCGTGTGTTTGACACTCCCAAACTTGATTAAGTTGATATGCTCGGTTACCCTGGTCGTGAATGACCTAATGGTCCGCCCAACATATTGTTTACCACATGGACATGTCAGTAAATACACGACATTAATAGTTGCGCATGTACAAAATGGTTTGATTGGATAGAACCGGTTAGTCGCTGTGGACCTAAATTCTTTACTGGCCTTTCTCCCACAGGTGTTATACTGGCATACAAGGCATTTCTTACAGGGGTAGTAGCCTGTCCAGTTATGAAAAAATGTTGGCCTAATCGGAGGATTAATGATGGTTGGTGCAATTTTACTTTTAAGTGAGGGCACTCCTCGGTATATCACTTTAGGTCTTTCTGGTAAAAGTGTACCAAGGATTCGATCATTCCTCAAGATACCCCAATGTTGTTCAAAAATAGCCTTGATTTGCTTGTGTTGGGTAGAAAAGGCTGTAAGAAAAGACCATCTAAAATTGTCTTCCCTTTCTCTTTGAGGTCTATCTGCTAACAATAGAGATCGGTCGATATTCAGAACCTTAGTCATCTCATTCTCGACATCTCGATTGTCATATCCCTTTTCAATAAACCGGTCTCTTAGAATGTCAGCTTGTATCCTGAAAGTTTCTGTGTCAGTACAATTCCTGCGGAGTCGCAGGAATTGACTTTTGGGAACGGATTTTAGCCAGGACTTATGATGGCAACTGTCTGTGGGTATATATCCGTTCCTATCCGTAGGTTTGAAATACGTACTGTACTTGAATTGATACTCAAACCTTTCTATTTCAAGATCCAAAAAATGGATTTTAGACTGGCTAAATTCGTATGTAAGTGAAATCCCTCTGTCATTCTCATTGAGCTCTGAGAAGAAATCTTCAAGAGATTCAGGGGTGCCAGCCCAAAGGAGGAGGATGTCGTCTATGTACCTGGCCCACATAGTTAACTGCGGGTGTTCCAGGGCATAGACGGCATCCTCCTCCCACTTGGCCATGAAAAGGTTTGCTAAACTGGGAGCAAACTTTGCTCCCATCGCAACTCCCTTATGCTGCAAATAAAAGCGACCATTGAACCAAAAATAATTATGTTGGGTGGCAAACTCCAACAAATCAACTATAAAATCCACCTGAGGTTTAGCGAGAGTGACATCCCTATTTAGAAAATCCTTAGCAGCCTCCATTCCTCTCTGATGAGGAATGCAGGTGTATAAGGATGCCACATCCGCTGTGGCCATAATCAAATCGCCTTCAAAGGTGATAGCAGACAGGCGTTTAATCACATCCTTCGTGTCTTTAAGGTAGGATGGAGTTTTGCGTACAGATGGTTGCAAAAAGAAATCAATGTACCTACCAATTCTAGAGGTGACGGAATCTATCCCGCTAATGATGGGACGTCCAGGGGGATGAAGGGAATCTTTATGAACCTTAGGTAAATAATAAATAACAGGAATGCGGGGGGCTAAAGGAACAAGGAACGATTTTTCTTTACTATTTAAAATTGAGGACTCATAACCCTGAGCGATAAGACTGGTTAATTGTCTCTTGAATTTAGATGTCGGATTACTGGGTAGCTCTTTGTACGTATCCTGATCACTCAGAATTTTGTACATCTCCCCCATATAGTCCTGTTTGTCCAGCAATACAATACCTCCGCCTTTGTCAGCGGGACGGATAACCAGATCCTTATTGTCACACAAGGATTTAAGACCCTGACTAGGTAAAGGATTATTGAAAACTTGTTTAGGAGGTAATTTGGCAAGATCTTTCAATACCAGATCTCTAAACATGTTTATTGCTGGAGCAAGCTGGTTAGGGGGGTTGAACAGGGATGGATTGGATAAACCTGAATGGACAGTACCTGACGTAGCTGCCCTCGCTATACTTCTAGTAGGATTGGAAGTAATATAGCGCTGTATGTTAATCTTCCTAATGTACTTATGAATGTCGACAAAGGTGTCAAATTTGTTCAACCTCCGCGGGGGAGCAAATTTGAGACCCTTGTCCAAAACAATCTTTTCTTCATGTGTTAAAACAGTACTACTCAGGTTGAACACTCCTTTACAGATTATGTTCGCCCTCGCTTTTCGTCTCTGGCTCCTCCTCCCTCCTCTGGACCCTCTCTTGGGTCTCGGCCCCTTTTTCTCCCTGGGGGGTCCTCGTGAAAACCCTGATTTGGGCGGGGTTGGGAGATTGGTTGTTGATATCCATAGGAAGGCTGATCATACTCGGCATTTGGATACGGATATACTCCATCATTATACTGATCTTGAAGTGGAGAATATCTGTTATAAGTGGATGTTGGTGGATGACTATAGTGGGACGGTTTAGGGTAACCATTATGGTGGTCTTGATATCTAGCGGGTGATCCCCTATAATAGGGAGACCCCCTCTGATAGGATGGCTCACGATCATAATAATGACCGTCAGGGTTAGAATGGTTCCCTCTATGTCCTCTCCCTCCCCTTCTATTAGAATTATGTCCTCTACCCTTCTGTGTGTTCCTAGGGGTATGTACATTTTGGGGGCGACCACCCTGGGTTGGAGGAGGATCCCTAGGTAGTAGGCTCCTATTCATAGAAGGTTTCGGTTGGGTCTGGTAATCAATCAGAGGAGCCTGCGCTCCTATATTAGAAGAATTAACTTCCATAGTTTGATCCTGTACTGGGGTTTTCTGCCAGCTGAATACCTTACCCGCCCTATAGTCACCTATATCCCGCGAGTATTTTTTATGTTTTTTAGCCTTTTGATCTTTATCCTCCTTGATCAAATGGGCCTGAAGGTTAGAGGACAAGGAATTGTATTCAACTGAGTTTTTATACACAAGCAGTCCTTCCTTTAATTCCTTGATCTCTCTATCCAAGACAGAGAGGCGACTTCTCTTCCTGGTAATGAGGAAATTTAAAAATTTGGTACCAGCCTCATTGAAATATTTAAACCAGGAGTCAAAATCTCCCTCACCCTGTTGTGGATGAATGTCCCATCTGAGACTTCGTGGGACCATCTGTTCCGTCACATATTGTTCCAGGAACACAAGGTCCCACTGAAGATGGAGTTCTGACACCATGACATTCCTAAGCCTTAAAAATAACCCTCCAATTTCTGTGTCGCTACCAGTGGCTACAAACACACCCTCTGTATTGACTGTGCGTGATGCACGGTAGTCAAATACATCCATATTAGTGGTTGGTATTACACCAAATAAATAATGAACACTGCTGCAATATAATGTCAAGTAAACTGTGCAAAAAATTAGATATGGGATATACTGCGCTGTGCAATGAGTGAACACAAAAATTAGCTGCCAACACAGCTGAGACAAAGCAAAAACTGGTGAATATGAAAAAGTGTAGCGCTTATTTTTGTGAAAGAGTCAGTTAACAAAACATAACAAATGTTGCAAACATGCATATATATTAATTTCAGTGACACCAAGTGACTGAGTGTGATCCGTGAAAAAAAATATATTATATGTAAATAAATCAGAACAAAACAGTCCTCTATTGTGACCACACACAAATAACAGTCCAAAAGTGTAGAAAAAACTGCAAGGTTGAAAAAAAGAGTCCCACATGGATATGACCCTCTCTGTGAAAGGATAGAGACACCACCACCGATTATAAGGAGGAGGCTTACCAGATGGTATTGACTTGGTAAGGTGTATACCACCCAAGTCAAAACAGGCTTAAATAATCAGTCAGCAAGGTGTATCCAGCTGGTCCTGAATCCGCATATCAGTCGGCACCGCAAATTCCCGTAAACACCAGGAAGTGTGAATACATATAGTCTTGTTGGAGCCAGAGATACGGTAACCACATAACATGCGTAATGGGGAAAAAAACTCACATAGTGTGATACCGTACAAGGAAGTATTTATTTAAAAAAAGATTAAAAAATGTACACTCACATTTGGAAGAACATCATAGGCATATCACAAAATGCAAGAGCGATGTGTGTAAATGGGTCCACCCGACGCGTTTCAACTAAAAAGTCATCATCTGGGGTGTGGACCCCCACAACAACACCGCTATTTATAGATGGAATGACCCCAGCTGGAGTGACCCCAGAAATTACATCACTTCCTGTTGAAGATTTCTTCTCAGAGCTCAATGAGAATGACAGAGGGATTTCACTTACATACGAATTTAGCCAGTCTAAAATCCATTTTTTGGATCTTGAAATAGAAAGGTTTGAGTATCAATTCAAGTACAGTACGTATTTCAAACCTACGGATAGGAACGGATATATACCCACAGACAGTTGCCATCATAAGTCCTGGCTAAAATCCGTTCCCAAAAGTCAATTCCTGCGACTCCGCAGGAATTGTACTGACACAGAAACTTTCAGGATACAAGCTGACATTCTAAGAGACCGGTTTATTGAAAAGGGATATGACAATCGAGATGTCGAGAATGAGATGACTAAGGTTCTGAATATCGACCGATCTCTATTGTTAGCAGATAGACCTCAAAGAGAAAGGGAAGACAATTTTAGATGGTCTTTTCTTACAGCCTTTTCTACCCAACACAAGCAAATCAAGGCTATTTTTGAACAACATTGGGGTATCTTGAGGAATGATCGAATCCTTGGTACACTTTTACCAGAAAGACCTAAAGTGATATACCGAGGAGTGCCCTCACTTAAAAGTAAAATTGCACCAACCATCATTAATCCTCCGATTAGGCCAACATTTTTTCATAACTGGACAGGCTACTACCCCTGTAAGAAATGCCTTGTATGCCAGTATAACACCTGTGGGAGAAAGGCCAGTAAAGAATTTAGGTCCACAGCGACTAACCGGGTCTATCCAATCAAACCATTTTGTACATGCGCAACTATTAATGTCGTGTATTTACTGACATGTCCATGTGGTAAACAATATGTTGGGCGGACCATTAGGTCATTCACGACCAGGGTAACCGAGCATATCAACTTAATCAAGTTTGGGAGTGTCAAACACACGGTCCCTCGGCATTATCGGCAAAACCATGCCCGTGACCCAACAGGGACCCAATTCTTGATTATTGACCGTTATGTTGCTCCATGGAGGGGTGGGGCCAACACTAGAGGAGTTTCCAGACTCGAAACTTTCTGGATTTACGAGTTACAGACTCACCACCCACAGGGGTTAAATGTGGAGTGGGATATTAACGCTTTTATTAATAGATCTTGACTCCAAGGACGATTTTTCATAAATTTTTGTAGTAATTTAAAATTTTATCCTTTTTATTTTTTTTAATAATTTTAATACTCATTTCAACTTGTCAACTATCTAGTCACCATTCAAATGGCTAGTTTGTGTTTGACAGTTGAATTTGTCGGTTTTGGAACATTAACCAATATTAGCATTCTAGATTTTTAGGGATGACCCCAGTTTGATTTGACTTCAAATTCGGCATGCCAAAGCGGGGATTCGAACTCACAACCTCCCGATAACACATCAGGCGCTTTGCCCATAGCACCACCACTGGAAGTGTTTGTTAGGGCTCATAAAAAACAGTGCCATATCAGACATAGTGAGGCTTGGGGATCTTTTCCAATGTTCCTGTGCAGAGCGGAAGTGATGTCATCCAGCCTCGTCTTCATAGAGAGGCTTGGATGGCGCTTCCTGTTCTATATGGCTGATATAGAAGTTCTGGCCATGTCTATACTGCTTATTTATCTATTGATCTAACACAATCTAATAAATATTCATTGGCAGTATTATCCTATATTATGGGAAGATTTTTTGAGATCAAATGGGATATTTTAAATAGCAGCCGCCACTTCCTGTTCACCAACAGGAAGTAATGTAATTTCCGGGGTCACTCCAGCTGGGGTCATTCCATCTATAAATAGCGGTGTTGTTGTGGGGGTCCACACCCCAGATGATGACTTTTTAGTTGAAACGCGTCGGGTGGACCCATTTACACACATCGCTCTTGCATTTTGTGATATGCCTACGATGTTCTTCCAAATGTGAGTGTACATTTTTTAATCTTTTTTTAAATAAATACTTCCTTGTACGGTATCACACTATGTGAGTTTTTTTCCCCATTACGCATGTTATGTGGTTACCGTATCTCTGGCTCCAACAAGACTATATGTATTCACACTTCCTGGTGTTTACGGGAATTTGCGGTGCCGACTGATATGCGGATTCAGGACCAGCTGGATACACCTTGCTGACTGATTATTTAAGCCTGTTTTGACTTGGGTGGTATACACCTTACCAAGTCAATACCATCTGGTAAGCCTCCTCCTTATAATCGGTGGTGGTGTCTCTATCCTTTCACAGAGAGGGTCATATCCATGTGGGACTCTTTTTTTCAACCTTGCAGTTTTTTCTACACTTTTGGACTGTTATTTGTGTGTGGTCACAATAGAGGACTGTTTTGTTCTGATTTATTTACATATAATATATTTTTTTCACGGATCACACTCAGTCACTTGGTGTCACTGAAATTAATATATATGCATGTTTGCAACATTTGTTATGTTTTGTTAACTGACTCTTTCACAAAAATAAGCGCTACACTTTTTCATATTCACCAGTTTTTGCTTTGTCTCAGCTGTGTTGGCAGCTAATTTTTGTGTTCACTCATTGCACAGCGCAGTATATCCCATATCTAATTTTTTACCCACTCCCACTTTCACTCCAACCAACCAGGGCGATCGGAAGCAGAAGTTTCCCTTCCCTTTTTCCTCCTGAAGTCTTCTGGGACACATGACAGGTCCCAGAAGATGGCCGGACTATTCACCATGCGCAGCTGTGAAGCCACAAGATGTCACAGCCGTGTCCATAGTAAAGATGCTGGTGCCGGTGAGAGAGGATACAAGGAGAAAACGGCTGGGGTGAGCACACCACTGGATCCTGGGACAGGTGAGTGGCTGTTTATCAAAATGAAAAAAGGGTGGGGAGTTTATCAAAAGTCAGCAGCTACAATTTTTGTAGCTGCTGACTTTAAATTTTCACTTACTCTTTAAGAAGAGACATTCAGTTTCTTTTCTATAATAATATAAACCTTTGTGCCTGCTCGCAGTCTTTAGAATGTACATGGAGCTGCTCAAATGTGCCGGGATGACCGAACTCTTGTGCCTGTGTAACATTGATGTCATCCTACCCTGGGCAATGAAAACTCCCACACCGGAAGAAGCCCGGTAGAACATGCCGGCACAGGTGAGGGACGTGGGACCTTTGAAGGAAAGGTAAGTATCATGAATTTTAGTTGCCCTTTAAATGAGCAGTAACCCCTGTAGTGTGGGCGCAGACCCAGTGCAAGGGAGGGCTTTTAGGTTTCCTGGAGTTGGGCTAACTAAATGTATTCCAATACATTCTTATGATTGTACTCAGGGGCGGCCCGTCCATTAGGGGCGCCCGAGCGCCACGCACTGATCCTCTACACCCCCTATATGCAGTGGATAGATTCATGCATAGCATGAATCTATCCACGGCCGCCCCCTATTCATGTGTCCACCCCCTTTTGGGCCACCAGGCATATGAATTAGAGTGGCCAAGGTTTTCGTGAAGAACCTGATTAGAGCCAAAGGCTCTAATAGGCTTCAAAATAGGTTGGACTCGGGACGCAGATCATTGCGTCTGGAGCCTACCCAGGTTTGTTGCAACAGCCTGGTGCTGCTCCACCGGCGGCCCCTGGGGGAGTCGTTTGCCACCCCTCCAAAAAAAAACCCCACCAGCCACCACTGATTGTACTACAGTAGTACCTTGGATTACAAGCATAATCCATTTCAGAAGAATGCTTGTAATCCAAAGCATTCGAATATCAAAGCGAGTTTCCTCATAGGAATCAATGGAAACTCAGATAATTTGTTCCAGTGTCACTGCTAGTGTATGCAGTACCGCATGTAGCCAGAGGTTGGGGGGGCACCGGAGACACACGGAAACATTCGGAGAAGCTCAGAGACCACTCAGAGACGCTCGGAGACACTCTGGAATGGAGTGTTTCCAAGTGTTTCCGAGTGGCTCTGAGTGTCTCCGAGCGTCACAGGCCCCCCTGCATCTCTGGCCAAATGCGGTACTGCACACCCCAGAGTCTTGAATCCTGCTTGTCTTGCGAGACAATGCCCGCAAACCGAATCAGGGTTTAAAAAAAAAAACAGCTCGCATTGCGAAGCGCTGGTAAACCGCGTTACTCGCAATCCGAGGTTTTACTGTATATTGTTTTCATCGTGTTTCCCTAAACATTGAGTTAACAAGATCCAATTATTGTGGGGAAAAGGCTATGCATACGGTTACAGATTTAGTAACACAAATCTGTATTTTACTGCCTGTGACATTTGTATGTTATGTCTATCCAGAATTTTCGGCGATACCCTTTTTTGAAATAGCCCAAATAAAATAAACTTCTGAGAACTTGAAGAAAAAAGCTTGTTCCAAGCCGGCAGCTCCCCTTGTCAATTCATTGCTTCTATTTGTGGCTGTTACTGGGCTCTCTGTGTAGCTGAAGAAAGACGTTAATTGCCTTTGCATAGCAACTCCGCTATACGTTGCCAAGCAGGGCTGCTCCGCGAAACAATACAGTTGTGTAATGTACACAAGGAGAAGCAGATGTCTGTCCCCAGTCCTTCCTCTGTCACTACCACTCAATTCCTTCCTAATTAAATGTCATTTACTATTCTTCTCTATGAAAAGACCAGGTTTATTCGGGGATCTTCCAGTTGCCTCTAAATTTATGGCAAACACAGATGCTGAGTGCACATGCTCTGCTCCATCTGACACCCACAACGCACTTTCATATTTGGACTGTGCTGCTGTTATTTCATTTTCTTGTCTCGTCTGTCAGCAAGTTTTCTTGGTTCTAATAATTAGAGTGTCTGCCATTAAGGAACAGATCCGCTCTGATGGCCCAGGGAGGGGGAAACCTGTTCTTTCTTCCGAATCGGCTTTCTATTCACAAATTTGTAAAACAGAAGCTATTGAGCACAGAGCAAACATCTCCGAAGTTGCTAGATAGTTGAGGGCCTCCAAGGATAGGCTAGATGTGTGCGCATATTCAGAATACTAATCGCCATCAGAGCTGGGAAGTGTATTCAACTAGGGTCCATTAATCTCTATGGATCACTAATTAACAGGTAATTAACGGTCCGTGTCGCGAAGCAATAAGCTTAGGCGTGTAAACTAGACCCAAGCTCTAAGATTGCATAAGAACAAATTGGAATTTGTAATTGCAACTAAACTTGATTTGTTGTCTCTTTTGACATGATAGAAATCTTATGCCGCGTACACACGACCATTTTTCTCGTCGGGAAAAATTAAATTTTTTCTCTTTGACGAGAAAAACGACCGCGTGTGGGCTTTTGATCATTTTTCCCGACGAGAAAAACTGCATTAATCACGACGAGAAAAATTAGAACATGCTCTAATTTTTCTCGTGATTCACGGCATTTTTTCCGCTGCAGTTTTCCCATAGGGAAACACTGCCGGGGAGCCTACATACGGTCGTTTTTCTCGACCAAGAGAAAAAATGACGGGAAAACCGGCCGTGTGTAGGGGAACAAGCCGTTCCTCGTTTTTCCCGACAGTGTTTTCATCATCGAGAAAATCGATCGTGTGTACGTGGCATAATACATTTTTGGGACCATGAGATATGCCTTTCCTGGAAACATTTACCACTAATTGCTGCAGCAATCCCTTTAGGTTTGCGTCATGTAGAGAACAATCACATAATCAATTTCAAAGATTAGTTTTGTTGGTCTACCTTTATACTAGCTATCGCCCCCTTCAGGCTATCACCGATGCTCCTGCTGGGCTCATCCACCTTACCAACTACTCAAAGTCCACCACCCTTTTCTGCAAATCCCTACATTGACTTTTGTTCACCCAATGAATAAAATTCTAAATACTTAAGCCGTGTACACACGATAGGTTTTACCGATGAAAACAGTCCGATGGACTGTTTTCATCGGACAAACCGATCGTGTATGGGCCCCATCGGTCTTTTTTCCATCAGTGTTTAAAAATAGAACATGTTTTAAATTCATCCGATGGTTAAAAAACCGATAGCAAATTACTATCGTCTGTGGGGAACTCTATCGGATAAAAAACCCATGCATGCTCAGAATCAAGTCGACGCATGCTCAGAAGCATTGAACTTCATTTTTCTCGGCTCATCGGAGTGTTTTACGTCACCGCGTTTGGAACGGTCGGTTTTTTGACTGATGGTGTGTAGGCAAGACTGATGGAAGTCAGCTTCATCGGTTTTCCGATGGAAAAATCCATCGGTTTAAAAACCATAGGAAATCTGATCGTGTGTGTGGCTTAACAACAAACAAAGCCACAAGCTACATCACCAACCTCATCTCAAAATATCATCCGCTGTCCTCCTGCAAAGACCTCCTGCTCTCTCTACTCCTCACCTCCTCCCATGCTTTCCTCCAGGACTTCTCCAGAGCCTCTCCTATCCTCTAGATTTATTTGCCCCCAATCTGTTCAGCTGTCTCCTACTCTGCCTTTAGGTGATCCCTGAAAACTCATTCCTTGAAAGAAGCCTATGCGGTCTCCATCTAATAAACTGTATTTTTTCTTTCTCAGTGAACTCATTCCTCACATTTATTACCTTTCTATCACTAGTTTCTCCTTTTTAGATTGTAGGCTCTTATGAGGAGGGCCCTCCTCATTTTCTTCTATTGAATTGTATTGTAACTCTACTGTTTTCTTTATTTTGTAACATGCTGCACAAACTGCTATATAAATCCTGTATAGTAAAAATAACTTTTCATAGTTTTGGGAGAACTCTGAAACCAGCCGCCATGTTTGGTACTGGCTGTGCTCAAACCCTAGACTGCATAAGATTTCCTAGTTCTGTGTGGTTAAAGCGGAACTCCACCCTAAAGTGGAACTTCCGCTCATCGGAACCCTCCCCTCCTCCGGTGTCACATTTGGCACCTTTCTGGGGGGAGGGGGGTGCAGATACCCGTCTAAGACAGGTATTTGCACCCACTTCCAGGAGTCCTCTCTGCGGGTATTCTGAGGGTAGTGCGTCACTTCCCGCCCCCGCCTGTTGTGTTCTGGGAAACACACGGCTCCCAGGACACAGCGGGGACCAGTGAGGACGGCGCTGCGCGACTCGCACATGCGCCGTAGGGAACCGGGCAGTGAAGCCAGAACGCTTCACTTCCTGATTCCCTCACCGAGGATGGCGGTGGGGGCAGCAGATAGATAAGCGATTGCTCGTCTTCTGCTGCAGACGTCGCTGGACTCCAGGACAGGTAAGTGTCCTAATATTAAGTCAGCAGCTGCAGTATTTGTAGCTGCTGGCTTTTAATATTTTTTTAACGGCGGAGCTCGGCTTTAAAGAGAATTACTACATGGACAGCCATTCAGCTTAAGGCCCCTTTCACACTGGCATCCTCTGCAAGCGGATCCGCCTGCTCAGCGGGGGATCTCTCCGCTGATCCCTGCTGAGCAGGCGGATGACAGGTCCGTGTCGCAGATCGGACACAACCCACTTTCCTGTATGGGCGGACAACCCGTTTGTTTACATCTGACTGTCATCCAATTCGATCCACCAGACGTTTGGGAAACGACTCCCCTATCCGTCTGTTCTTAGTGGTCAAGATCAGATCAGATGTCGTCGGGTGTCAGCAGACATATATCTATTGACACCCACCACTCCATAGAGGACAATGGATGGTCTGATCGGGTCCACCTAAATAAAAGGAAAGGCAGACCTAATTGGTCCGCCTGTGTGAGAGGGGCCTAAAAAATCTGCCTATATAGGTGTGGATTTAAAAACCACAGAAAACCTACCACTACTTTGACCATAACTCAAGCAACCTACTCTTATGGGTCTATTTATTAATGTTTTCACCCAAGATTTACACAATGTTCACATTTTTCTAATAAATCTTATGTGAAGATGTGTGAATCATGGGTAAAATTTGTGTTAACTTTGGGTGAAAACGCTGATAAATAGACCCATTAATGAATTAAGTATTTTCCTTTTGGAGGAGAAAAAGATGCTTTGGCAACCTCAGAATGTTTCCAAATTGTTTAAGTTCATAGAGGCCTTGAAACTTGATATTGAAATAAGTATAAGTGCAACTCGTGTGTGGTTGTTCAGTTAAGGAATGGGTCTCTCATTGTGGTAGGAGTGCTGCTCAGAAGTCCACAGAAACATCACAGGCTCCTAAAGTGACACAAGGTACACATCCATGTGTACATCTCTATTGTGGAAAGAAAGGTAGGCGCAATAATCTGAAAGAATTCACCTGGTCCGTTGGCTATGTAGCACACAGACCCTTTTTTCCTGCCTACCTTCACTTGCAGGGGTAAAGGCACACCATGCCACATGCTCGTATCCTCCTGGTATAACAGGTTGACCGGTGTTCTTACAATTTTCGGTCCTGCAGCAAGTTACCTCCCTCCATTGGTTCTTGTCCCTAGAATGTAGGGAAAAGTCTATTCTTTCCCGAAAGAAGGCCAATGTCCAGACAGTATTTAAACTCCAACAGATGAGTTTATTTTCTTTGCTTGAAACAAATTGGGAAAAAGGTTGAAGACAGCAATAGGATTAGGTAGGGAGATAGGTTCAGGCACGCGGCACCCAGTCACCCTATTCTCTACTCAAGCCTGAGTGGGTATTGCTCACCCGGATAGATCCCTCTCACAGTTCTAGCAGCCGGAGTGAAGCACGAACATGACACTTCAGTTTTAGTCCCCTTCACGGACAAGTTCAGGAGATCCTCTGCCACAGAATCCTTTAGTTCCTGAATTTAGAATGGCCTAATGCCTGTAGATTATAGAGACCATAGGTGCCAATGGGGCATGCTACAGGAGCTATATTGCAACTCACAAATCCTTCCCTCTGATAGGCAACCAGGCCTCCCCGAGACCTTGACTTCCCTCACCGATCCATCGGACAGGTCCTCCCCCGGTTTCCTCTGTTTCAGAGCGGGCCACCCTCACCTGGGCTCCTTGGGACTCCAGTGGTTGGTTTTAGACCCAATTGAAGGTACTGGGCCTACCTGGAACTCTGCAGCCTCGGGCTAAAGGTGCCCGAGACTCCACGACCAGTTCACGCACCCCCCGGCCAGCAGGGCCAAAGGGCACGACTTCGCCACCAGGGGTCCTCCTTGGAATTCCCCCGACACACCACCCCAGATCATGGCGTCTGCCCTTTATGTACCCTCTCCCAGCATGCACAGCAGGCAAAACCCGCCCACCGCACAGTAGCTGAGAGAAGACACCCAATCACACCACAACGCCACCTGTGGTTCTCCTCAAGACCTGGGCAACAGCGCCACCCACAGGTCAAGGGGAACTATACTCCAGGCAACATTACAGCAGAGCAGAGTCCATACTAAGCAGAATTGGAGAATCCTGAGCTAAAGTATTACTCAGGCTGCCCTTAAATTTAGAGCATAGCGACCCTAATTTTGAGGGTCCGCTACAGCTATATGTTACCATGCAGATGCCATTGCCATAAATGCTTTAGATAAATTGTCTGTCACCAATATTATACCTAGACCCTGGACTGACCCAGCATGGAAACAAAGTCGGTCTGTTTGGAATGAGAGTGTTCAGTGGGGGCATGCGTAGGACAGGTCGGCACCCTTTAGTTCATTGATATGTACTAAGATACAAGTTGTTGCAAAGTACAACAGAGCTCACTTTAGTGCCGGTTCACACTACCGCGACTTGGGGGGCGACTTGTCAGACCGCAAGTCGCCCCAAGTCGTTTGATATCAGAAATCACAGCTATGTGAATGAGAGCCGTCTTAATGAACGCGTATGAAGTCAGAGCGACTTCAGAAAAGGTTCCTGTACTACTTCAAGGCGACTTCTAGGCGACTTGTACCCATTGATTTCAATGGAAGTCGCCTCCTAGTCGGATCCCCCGTCTTAACTGAAGCAACTTTCCAAGAAGTGAAAATTGTTTTCTAAGGCAAACCCCTCCCTCCCACAGAGCAGATAATTAAGTGATTGGCCACTGGCAAAGTCGCCTGTCCTGGAGGCGACTTGAAGTCGCGTTGTAAGTCGCTCCAAGTAGCGCTGAAGTCGCGCTCAAGTCGTCTCCAAGTTGCCTTGAAAAGTCGCGCTGGAAGTCGTGTTGCCCCAGTGTGAACCGGCACTTACTGTCTGGCTATGCATGACTATAGTGAGAAAATATTGCTATTTTTTTTAAAAGGAATGAAACCTTCATTGCCTCAAGGTCTGAACGATTCCAAACATTTTGCTGTTTTTTTTTTTTTTTTACTGGCAGCTGGCAAATTGCTAGGACATGAGAAAACTCATTATTTTCAGTACAGTTTGTTCACACCAAGATACAATTTGTAGTATTTGTACGTTCTACCCACGTTTTTTGTAGGTTTTCTTCCAGGTGCTGTGGTTTCCTCCTACAACCCAAATGCAAAATGGGAGGTTTATTGAGCTTTCAACCAGATTTGTCCCTAATGTTTGCATGACTGCAGAATGTAAGTAAGCTTCTAAACGTCTTCAGGTGCAGATGCTGATTTGAATAGTTCTAAATTTTCTCTAAAGTACCAAATAATTTATTGGCACTATAAAGGAAAGTAAAATAAAGTTAATACACTTAAATAAGATTAAAACTGAACTCCAGGGATGATTTTACCGTAATTGGTCCAGCTTACTACAGTGAGAGCTCATTCACACAGGGACGACTTTGGATCCGACTTCAAGTCACCTCAAGTCGCGCTGCATGAGAAAATCAATGTAAGTGAATGGAGACGTCTTAATGCACACTACTGCAGTCGCTCCGACTTCAAAAAAGGTTCCTGTACTACTTCAAGGCGACTTGTACCCATTGATTTCAATGGAAGTCGCCTCCAAGTCGGATCCCTGTCTTAACTGAAGCAACTTTACAGGAAATAAAAATAGTTTTCTCGGCAAACCCCTTCCTCCCACAGAGCTGATTACTCTTTGATTGGCCACTGGCAAAGTCCCCTGTCCTGGAGGCGACTTCAGTCGTGTTGTAAGTCGCGCTGAAGTCGCCCAAAGTCACGCTGTGATTCAAACTCAAGTTGTGTCCAAGTTGCCTCCCAAAGTCGCGCTGGAAGTCATGTTGCCCCTGTGTGAATGGGGTCTTATAGACACAATCTTCTGGGTCCTTAAATTGGTCCAGCTCACTACAGTGATAGCCACGATCTTCTGGCTTCCCTGCCGAGCCGCTTCCCCTCTGCAGTCTGACCACAGGGGCCCGCTTGCTTGGCAACTACCAACATTCACAGAACGCCCTGTATTTTTTAAGGAATTAATACAAGAAATTCTCTGATTGAAGAAGGTGGAGCGGAGGGACTGTGGCATCGCAATCTCTGCCTCCTCGATCAAAATACACCTGGGCCTATGAATGACAGCAGTCCTGAATAGGGATGAGCTTCGTGTTCGAGTCGAACATACGTTCGACTCGAACATTGGCTGTTCGATGAAGATCGAACGATTTGGGCCGTTCGCGCCAAATTCGAGTGACGCGAACGGCCCACAATGCACTACGCCATCGCAGTGTCATCCAGGCGCTGTGATTGGCCAAGCATGCACTGTGACCCCGCATGCTTGGCCAATCACAGCGCCGGCAGCGAGGAGAGCAATGATTGGCCACAGGCAGGATGCCTGTGGCCAATTATTGCTGAGGGTGTTTAGTACACGCCCCACACTATAAAAGGCCGCCAGCACGGCGGCCTAGTGTAGTGTGTTCCGGAGCAGGGATAGAGTAGCATAGGCAGGGACAGTGACTGTTATTTCTTTCTTGCTTAACCTGGATTCCTTTAGTTTAGGGAAAGAGAAGGATAGGTAGGGAGAGTGTCAGTGTGTTTTGTGCTTCTGCTATAGTGTGCTTAAAAAAAACATTTATTCTAGGGACAGAAAACTCTAGGTAGGGACAGTGTCAGTTTCTTTCACTCTGCAAGTCCTTGTTTCCAGGGACCTGTAAGGACAGTGAGTTAATTGTCCTTGTGCTATATTGTGCTTAAAAAAAACATTTATTCTAGGGACAGAAAACTCTAGGTAGGGACAGTGTCAGTTTCTTTCACTCTGCAAGTCCTTGTTTCCAGGGACCTGTAAGGACAGTGAGTTAATTGTCCTTGTGCTATATTGTGATTAAAAAAAACATTTATTCTAGGGACAGAAAACTCTAGGTAGGGACAGTGTCAGTTTCTTTCACTCTGCAAGTCCTTGTTTCCAGGGACCTGTAAGGACAGTGAGTTAATTTTCCTTGTGCTATATTGTGATTAAAAAAAACATTTTTTCTAGGGACAGAAAACTGTAGGTAGGGAGAGTGTTTTTTTTCTTTCACTCTGCAAGTCCTTGTTTCCAGGGACCTGTAAGGACAGTGAGTTAATTGTCCTTGTGCTATATTGTGCTTAAAAAAAACATTTATTCTAGGGACAGAAAACTCTAGGTAGGGACAGTGTCAGTTTCTTTCACTCTGCAAGTCCTTGTTTCCAGGGACCTGTAAGGACAGTGAGTTAATTTTCCTTGTGCTATATTGTGATTAAAAAAAACATTTATTCTAGGGACAGAAAACTCTAGGTAGGGACAGTGTCAGTTTCTTTCACTCTGCAAGTCCTTGTTTCCAGGGACCTGTAAGGACAGTGAGTTAATTTTCCTTGTGCTATATTGTGATTAAAAAAAACATTTATTCTAGGGACAGAAAACTCTAGGTAGGGACAGTGTCAGTTTCTTTCACTCTGCAAGTCCTTGTTTCCAGGGACCTGTAAGGACAGTGAGTTAATTTTCCTTGTGCTATATTGTGATTAAAAAAAACATTTATTCTAGGGACAGAAAACTCTAGGTAGGGACAGTGTCAGTTTCTTTCACTCTGCAAGTCCTTGTTTCCAGGGACCTGTAAGGACAGTGAGTTAATTTTCCTTGTGCTATATTGTGATTAAAAAAAACATTTTTTCTAGGGACAGAAAACTGTAGGTAGGGAGAGTGTTTTTTTTCTTTCACTCTGCAAGTCCTTGTTTCCAGGGACCTGTAAGGACAGTGAGTTAATTTTCCTTGTGCTATATTGTGATTAAAAAAAACATTTTTTCTAGGGACAGAAAACTCTAGGTAGGGAGAGTGTTTTTTTTCTTTCACTCTGCAAGTCCTTGTTTCCAGGGACCTGTAAGGACAGTGAGTTAATTTTCCTTGTGCTATATTGTGATTAAAAAAAACATTTTTTCTAGGGACAGAAAACTCTAGGTAGGGAGAGTGTTTTTTTTCTTTCACTCTGCAAGTCCTTGTTTCCAGGGACCTGTAAGGACAGTGAGTTAATTGTCCTTGTGCTATATTGTGCTTAAAAAAAACATTTTTTCTAGGGACAGAAAACTCTAGGTAGGGAGAGTGTTTTTTTTTTTTCACTCTGCAAGTCCTTGTTTCCAGGGACCTGTAAGGACAGTGAGTTAATTGTCCTTGTGCTATATTGTGCTTAAAAAAAACATTTATTCTAGGGACAGAAAACTCTAGGTAGGGACAGTGTCAGTTTCTTTCACTCTGCAAGTCCTTGTTTCCAGGGACCTGTAAGGACAGTGAGTTAATTTTCCTTGTGCTATATTGTGATTAAAAAAAACATTTTTTCTAGGGACAGAAAACTGTAGGTAGGGAGAGTGTTTTTTTTCTTTCACTCTGCAAGTCCTTGTTTCCAGGGACCTGTAAGGACAGTGAGTTAATTTTCCTTGTGCTATATTGTGATTAAAAAAAACATTTTTTCTAGGGACAGAAAACTCTAGGTAGGGAGAGTGTTTTTTTTCTTTCACTCTGCAAGTCCTTGTTTCCAGGGACCTGTAAGGACAGTGAGTTAATTTTCCTTGTGCTATATTGTGATTAAAAAAAACATTTTTTCTAGGGACAGAAAACTCTAGGTAGGGAGAGTGTTTTTTTTCTTTCACTCTGCAAGTCCTTGTTTCCAGGGACCTGTAAGGACAGTGAGTTAATTGTCCTTGTGCTATATTGTGATTAAAAAAAACATTTATTCTAGGGACAGAAAACTCTAGGTAGGGACAGTGTCAGTTTCTTTCACTCTGCAAGTCCTTGTTTCCAGGGACCTGTAAGGACAGTGAGTTAATTTTCCTTGTGCTATATTGTGATTAAAAAAAACATTTTTTCTAGGGACAGAAAACTGTAGGTAGGGAGAGTGTTTTTTTTCTTTCACTCTGCAAGTCCTTGTTTCCAGGGACCTGTAAGGACAGTGAGTTAATTTTCCTTGTGCTATATTGTGATTAAAAAAAACATTTTTTCTAGGGACAGAAAACTCTAGGTAGGGAGAGTGTTTTTTTTCTTTCACTCTGCAAGTCCTTGTTTCCAGGGACCTGTAAGGACAGTGAGTTAATTTTCCTTGTGCTATATTGTGATTAAAAAAAACATTTTTTCTAGGGACAGAAAACTCTAGGTAGGGAGAGTGTTTTTTTTCTTTCACTCTGCAAGTCCTTGTTTCCAGGGACCTGTAAGGACAGTGAGTTAATTGTCCTTGTGCTATATTGTGCTTAAAAAAAACATTTTTTCTAGGGACAGAAAACTCTAGGTAGGGAGAGTGTTTTTTTTTTTTCACTCTGCGAGTCCTTGTTTCCAGGGACCTGTAAGGACAGTGAGTTAATTGTCCTTGTGCTATATTGTGCTTAAAAAAAACATTTATTCTAGGGACAGAAAACTCTAGGTAGGGAGAGTGTTTTTTTTCTTTCACTCTGCAAGTCCTTGTTTCCAGGGACCTGTAAGGACAGTGAGTTAATTGTCCTTGTGCTATATTGTGCTTAAAAAAAACATTTTTTCTAGGGACAGAAAACTCTAGGTAGGGAGAGTGTTTTTTTTTTTCACTCTGCAAGTCCTTGTTTCCAGGGACCTGTAAGGACAGTGAGTTAATTGTCCTTGTGCTATATTGTGCTTAAAAAAAACATTTATTCTAGGGACAGAAAACTCTAGGTAGGGACAGTGTCAGTTTCTTTCACTCTGCAAGTCCTTGTTTCCAGGGACCTGTAAGGACAGTGAGTTAATTTTCCTTGTGCTATATTGTGATTAAAAAAAACATTTTTTCTAGGGACAGAAAACTGTAGGTAGGGAGAGTGTTTTTTTTCTTTCACTCTGCAAGTCCTTGTTTCCAGGGACCTGTAAGGACAGTGAGTTAATTTTCCTTGTGCTATATTGTGATTAAAAAAAACATTTTTTCTAGGGACAGAAAACTCTAGGTAGGGAGAGTGTTTTTTTTCTTTCACTCTGCAAGTCCTTGTTTCCAGGGACCTGTAAGGACAGTGAGTTAATTTTCCTTGTGCTATATTGTGATTAAAAAAAACATTTATTCTAGGGACAGAAAACTCTAGGTAGGGACAGTGTCAGTTTCTTTCACTCTGCAAGTCCTTGTTTCCAGGGACCTGTAAGGACAGTGAGTTAATTTTCCTTGTGCTATATTGTGATTAAAAAAAACATTTATTCTAGGGACAGAAAACTCTAGGTAGGGACAGTGTCAGTTTCTTTCACTCTGCAAGTCCTTGTTTCCAGGGACCTGTAAGGACAGTGAGTTAATTTTCCTTGTGCTATATTGTGATTAAAAAAAACATTTATTCTAGGGACAGAAAACTCTAGGTAGGGACAGTGTCAGTTTCTTTCACTCTGCAAGTCCTTGTTTCCAGGGACCTGTAAGGACAGTGAGTTAATTTTCCTTGTGCTATATTGTGATTAAAAAAAACATTTATTCTAGGGACAGAAAACTCTAGGTAGGGACAGTGTCAGTTTCTTTCACTCTGCAAGTCCTTGTTTCCAGGGACCTGTAAGGACAGTGAGTTAATTTTCCTTGTGCTATATTGTGATTAAAAAAAACATTTTTTCTAGGGACAGAAAACTGTAGGTAGGGAGAGTGTTTTTTTTCTTTCACTCTGCAAGTCCTTGTTTCCAGGGACCTGTAAGGACAGTGAGTTAATTTTCCTTGTGCTATATTGTGATTAAAAAAAACATTTTTTCTAGGGACAGAAAACTCTAGGTAGGGAGAGTGTTTTTTTTCTTTCACTCTGCAAGTCCTTGTTTCCAGGGACCTGTAAGGACAGTGAGTTAATTTTCCTTGTGCTATATTGTGATTAAAAAAAACATTTTTTCTAGGGACAGAAAACTCTAGGTAGGGAGAGTGTTTTTTTTCTTTCACTCTGCAAGTCCTTGTTTCCAGGGACCTGTAAGGACAGTGAGTTAATTGTCCTTGTGCTATATTGTGCTTAAAAAAAACATTTTTTCTAGGGACAGAAAACTCTAGGTAGGGAGAGTGTTTTTTTTTTTTCACTCTGCAAGTCCTTGTTTCCAGGGACCTGTAAGGACAGTGAGTTAATTGTCCTTGTGCTATATTGTGCTTAAAAAAAACATTTATTCTAGGGACAGAAAACTCTAGGTAGGGACAGTGTCAGTTTCTTTCACTCTGCAAGTCCTTGTTTCCAGGGACCTGTAAGGACAGTGAGTTAATTTTCCTTGTGCTATATTGTGATTAAAAAAAACATTTTTTCTAGGGACAGAAAACTGTAGGTAGGGAGAGTGTTTTTTTTCTTTCACTCTGCAAGTCCTTGTTTCCAGGGACCTGTAAGGACAGTGAGTTAATTTTCCTTGTGCTATATTGTGATTAAAAAAAACATTTTTTCTAGGGACAGAAAACTCTAGGTAGGGAGAGTGTTTTTTTTCTTTCACTCTGCAAGTCCTTGTTTCCAGGGACCTGTAAGGACAGTGAGTTAATTTTCCTTGTGCTATATTGTGATTAAAAAAAACATTTTTTCTAGGGACAGAAAACTCTAGGTAGGGAGAGTGTTTTTTTTCTTTCACTCTGCAAGTCCTTGTTTCCAGGGACCTGTAAGGACAGTGAGTTAATTGTCCTTGTGCTATATTGTGATTAAAAAAAACATTTTTTCTAGGGACAGAAAACTCTAGGTAGGGAGAGTGTTTTTTTTTTTTCACTCTGCGAGTCCTTGTTTCCAGGGACCTGTAAGGACAGTGAGTTAATTGTCCTTGTGCTATATTGTGCTTAAAAAAAACATTTATTCTAGGGACAGAAAACTCTAGGTAGGGAGAGTGTTTTTTTTCTTTCACTCTGCAAGTCCTTGTTTCCAGGGACCTGTAAGGACAGTGAGTTAATTGTCCTTGTGCTATATTGTGCTTAAAAAAAACATTTTTTCTAGGGACAGAAAACTCTAGGTAGGGAGAGTGTTTTTTTTTTTTCACTCTGCAAGTCCTTGTTTCCAGGGACCTGTAAGGACAGTGAGTTAATTGTCCTTGTGCTATATTGTGCTTAAAAAAAACATTTATTCTAGGGACAGAAAACTCTAGGTAGGGACAGTGTCAGTTTCTTTCACTCTGCAAGTCCTTGTTTCCAGGGACCTGTAAGGACAGTGAGTTAATTTTCCTTGTGCTATATTGTGATTAAAAAAAACATTTTTTCTAGGGACAGAAAACTGTAGGTAGGGAGAGTGTTTTTTTTCTTTCACTCTGCAAGTCCTTGTTTCCAGGGACCTGTAAGGACAGTGAGTTAATTTTCCTTGTGCTATATTGTGATTAAAAAAAACATTTTTTCTAGGGACAGAAAACTCTAGGTAGGGAGAGTGTTTTTTTTCTTTCACTCTGCAAGTCCTTGTTTCCAGGGACCTGTAAGGACAGTGAGTTAATTTTCCTTGTGCTATATTGTGATTAAAAAAAACATTTATTCTAGGGACAGAAAACTCTAGGTAGGGACAGTGTCAGTTTCTTTCACTCTGCAAGTCCTTGTTTCCAGGGACCTGTAAGGACAGTGAGTTAATTTTCCTTGTGCTATATTGTGATTAAAAAAAACATTTTTTCTAGGGACAGAAAACTGTAGGTAGGGAGAGTGTTTTTTTTCTTTCACTCTGCAAGTCCTTGTTTCCAGGGACCTGTAAGGACAGTGAGTTAATTTTCCTTGTGCTATATTGTGATTAAAAAAAACATTTTTTCTAGGGACAGAAAACTCTAGGTAGGGAGAGTGTTTTTTTTCTTTCACTCTGCAAGTCCTTGTTTCCAGGGACCTGTAAGGACAGTGAGTTAATTTTCCTTGTGCTATATTGTGATTAAAAAAAACATTTTTTCTAGGGACAGAAAACTCTAGGTAGGGAGAGTGTTTTTTTTCTTTCACTCTGCAAGTCCTTGTTTCCAGGGACCTGTAAGGACAGTGAGTTAATTGTCCTTGTGCTATATTGTGCTTAAAAAAACATTTTTTCTAGGGACAGAAAACTCTAGGTAGGGAGAGTGTTTTTTTTTTTTCACTCTGCAAGTCCTTGTTTCCAGGGACCTGTAAGGACAGTGAGTTAATTGTCCTTGTGCTATATTGTGCTTAAAAAAAACATTTATTCTAGGGACAGAAAACTCTAGGTAGGGACAGTGTCAGTTTCTTTCACTCTGCAAGTCCTTGTTTCCAGGGACCTGTAAGGACAGTGAGTTAATTTTCCTTGTGCTATATTGTGATTAAAAAAAACATTTTTTCTAGGGACAGAAAACTGTAGGTAGGGAGAGTGTTTTTTTTCTTTCACTCTGCAAGTCCTTGTTTCCAGGGACCTGTAAGGACAGTGAGTTAATTTTCCTTGTGCTATATTGTGATTAAAAAAAACATTTTTTCTAGGGACAGAAAACTCTAGGTAGGGAGAGTGTTTTTTTTCTTTCACTCTGCAAGTCCTTGTTTCCAGGGACCTGTAAGGACAGTGAGTTAATTTTCCTTGTGCTATATTGTGATTAAAAAAAACATTTTTTCTAGGGACAGAAAACTCTAGGTAGGGAGAGTGTTTTTTTTCTTTCACTCTGCAAGTCCTTGTTTCCAGGGACCTGTAAGGACAGTGAGTTAATTGTCCTTGTGCTATATTGTGATTAAAAAAAACATTTATTCTAGGGACAGAAAACTCTAGGTAGGGACAGTGTCAGTTTCTTTCACTCTGCAAGTCCTTGTTTCCAGGGACCTGTAAGGACAGTGAGTTAATTTTCCTTGTGCTATATTGTGATTAAAAAAAACATTTTTTCTAGGGACAGAAAACTGTAGGTAGGGAGAGTGTTTTTTTTCTTTCACTCTGCAAGTCCTTGTTTCCAGGGACCTGTAAGGACAGTGAGTTAATTTTCCTTGTGCTATATTGTGATTAAAAAAAACATTTTTTCTAGGGACAGAAAACTCTAGGTAGGGAGAGTGTTTTTTTTCTTTCACTCTGCAAGTCCTTGTTTCCAGGGACCTGTAAGGACAGTGAGTTAATTTTCCTTGTGCTATATTGTGATTAAAAAAAACATTTTTTCTAGGGACAGAAAACTCTAGGTAGGGAGAGTGTTTTTTTTCTTTCACTCTGCAAGTCCTTGTTTCCAGGGACCTGTAAGGACAGTGAGTTAATTGTCCTTGTGCTATATTGTGCTTAAAAAAAACATTTTTTCTAGGGACAGAAAACTCTAGGTAGGGAGAGTGTTTTTTTTTTTTCACTCTGCGAGTCCTTGTTTCCAGGGACCTGTAAGGACAGTGAGTTAATTGTCCTTGTGCTATATTGTGCTTAAAAAAAACATTTATTCTAGGGACAGAAAACTCTAGGTAGGGAGAGTGTTTTTTTTCTTTCACTCTGCAAGTCCTTGTTTCCAGGGACCTGTAAGGACAGTGAGTTAATTGTCCTTGTGCTATATTGTGCTTAAAAAAAACATTTTTTCTAGGGACAGAAAACTCTAGGTAGGGAGAGTGTTTTTTTTTTTTCACTCTGCAAGTCCTTGTTTCCAGGGACCTGTAAGGACAGTGAGTTAATTGTCCTTGTGCTATATTGTGCTTAAAAAAAACATTTATTCTAGGGACAGAAAACTCTAGGTAGGGACAGTGTCAGTTTCTTTCACTCTGCAAGTCCTTGTTTCCAGGGACCTGTAAGGACAGTGAGTTAATTTTCCTTGTGCTATATTGTGATTAAAAAAAACATTTTTTCTAGGGACAGAAAACTGTAGGTAGGGAGAGTGTTTTTTTTCTTTCACTCTGCAAGTCCTTGTTTCCAGGGACCTGTAAGGACAGTGAGTTAATTTTCCTTGTGCTATATTGTGATTAAAAAAAACATTTTTTCTAGGGACAGAAAACTCTAGGTAGGGAGAGTGTTTTTTTTCTTTCACTCTGCAAGTCCTTGTTTCCAGGGACCTGTAAGGACAGTGAGTTAATTTTCCTTGTGCTATATTGTGATTAAAAAAAACATTTTTTCTAGGGACAGAAAACTCTAGGTAGGGAGAGTGTTTTTTTTCTTTCACTCTGCAAGTCCTTGTTTCCAGGGACCTGTAAGGACAGTGAGTTAATTGTCCTTGTGCTATATTGTGATTAAAAAAAACATTTATTCTAGGGACAGAAAACTCTAGGTAGGGACAGTGTCAGTTTCTTTCACTCTGCAAGTCCTTGTTTCCAGGGACCTGTAAGGACAGTGAGTTAATTTTCCTTGTGCTATATTGTGATTAAAAAAAACATTTTTTCTAGGGACAGAAAACTGTAGGTAGGGAGAGTGTTTTTTTTCTTTCACTCTGCAAGTCCTTGTTTCCAGGGACCTGTAAGGACAGTGAGTTAATTTTCCTTGTGCTATATTGTGATTAAAAAAAACATTTTTTCTAGGGACAGAAAACTCTAGGTAGGGAGAGTGTTTTTTTTCTTTCACTCTGCAAGTCCTTGTTTCCAGGGACCTGTAAGGACAGTGAGTTAATTTTCCTTGTGCTATATTGTGATTAAAAAAAACATTTTTTCTAGGGACAGAAAACTCTAGGTAGGGAGAGTGTTTTTTTTCTTTCACTCTGCAAGTCCTTGTTTCCAGGGACCTGTAAGGACAGTGAGTTAATTGTCCTTGTGCTATATTGTGCTTAAAAAAAACATTTTTTCTAGGGACAGAAAACTCTAGGTAGGGAGAGTGTTTTTTTTTTTTCACTCTGCGAGTCCTTGTTTCCAGGGACCTGTAAGGACAGTGAGTTAATTGTCCTTGTGCTATATTGTGCTTAAAAAAAACATTTATTCTAGGGACAGAAAACTCTAGGTAGGGACAGTGTCAGTTTCTTTCACTCTGCAAGTCCTTGTTTCCAGGGACCTGTAAGGACAGTGAGTTAATTTTCCTTGTGCTATATTGTGATTAAAAAAAACATTTTTTCTAGGGACAGAAAACTGTAGGTAGGGAGAGTGTTTTTTTTCTTTCACTCTGCAAGTCCTTGTTTCCAGGGACCTGTAAGGACAGTGAGTTAATTTTCCTTGTGCTATATTGTGATTAAAAAAAACATTTTTTCTAGGGACAGAAAACTCTAGGTAGGGAGAGTGTTTTTTTTCTTTCACTCTGCAAGTCCTTGTTTCCAGGGACCTGTAAGGACAGTGAGTTAATTTTCCTTGTGCTATATTGTGATTAAAAAAAACATTTTTTCTAGGGACAGAAAACTCTAGGTAGGGAGAGTGTTTTTTTTCTTTCACTCTGCAAGTCCTTGTTTCCAGGGACCTGTAAGGACAGTGAGTTAATTGTCCTTGTGCTATATTGTGCTTAAAAAAAACATTTATTCTAGGGACAGAAAACTCTAGGTAGGGACAGTGTCAGTTTCTTTCACTCTGCAAGTCCTTGTTTCCAGGGACCTGTAAGGACAGTGAGTTAATTGTCCTTGTGCTATATTGTGATTAAAAAAAACATTTATTCTAGGGACAGAAAACTCTAGGTAGGGACAGTGTCAGTTTCTTTCACTCTGCAAGTCCTTGTTTCCAGGGACCTGTAAGGACAGTGAGTTAATTTTCCTTGTGCTATATTGTGATTAAAAAAAACATTTTTTCTAGGGACAGAAAACTGTAGGTAGGGAGAGTGTTTTTTTTCTTTCACTCTGCAAGTCCTTGTTTCCAGGGACCTGTAAGGACAGTGAGTTAATTGTCCTTGTGCTATATTGTGCTTAAAAAAAACATTTATTCTAGGGACAGAAAACTCTAGGTAGGGACAGTGTCAGTTTCTTTCACTCTGCAAGTCCTTGTTTCCAGGGACCTGGAGAGACATTGAGTGAATTGTCCTTGTGCTATATTGTGATTAAAAAAAACATTTATTCTAGGGACAGAAAACTCTAGGTAGGGACAGTGTCAGTTTCTTTCACTGTGAAAGTCCTTGTTTCAAGGGACAGAGAAGGACACCTGAAGGTAGCCCTTATTGCTTTTTTCCCATCTCCCTGCAGGCCATCTATTAGAATGTCTGGAAGGCAAACAAGGAGAGGCAGACAGTCAGGAGGCAATAAAAGAGGGCAAGCAGGCTCTGTGTCTGGGGGCAACAGTGCTGGTCGTGGACGCGGTGCATTGTCATCAGCACATGGCCATGGGACACGCTTGTCCTTCTTTTCGGCAGCTGGACATGTTGAGCCACATCATGCCGAAGACTTGGTAGAGTGGATGACCAAGCCCTCCTCCTCCTCCTCATCCTCTCTCACCCAGGCTCAGGGTACTGGAAAAGCAGCTGCCAAAGCGTCGTCTTCCCTGGTATCAATGTCAGACAAATCATCAGTCACTCCTTCCCTAGACCCACCATGTCCTCCTCCTGAGGAGTCCCCCGAACTGTTTCAGCACAGTGTTGGGTACATGCTCCAGGAGGATGCCCAGCGTTTCGAAGGGTCTGATGATGAAACCCAGCTAGAGGAAGGCAGTAGCGTGAGAGCAGACAGAGGGGATGCTCAAGAAGGACACCAATCTGGCAGTCATGTTCCAGCAGCTGCAGCATACTGCCAGATTGGCTCCAGTGATGAGGAGGGAGGGGATGATGAGGTCAATGACTCCACGTGGGTGCCTAATAGGAGAGAGGAGGAGGATGAGGAGGAGGCACATCTCCAACGAGGCAGGATGCCCTTTGGTGGCCAGCGTAAGGGCAGTACACCGACGGAATCACACCGCAGAGCTCCGCCTATGCAGGGCGCTGCCTCTGCCCGTCATTCAAAAAGTTCTTTGGTGTGGGCCTTTTTTGAGGCTAGTGCATCAGATCGCACAGCTGCTGTTTGCAACATATGTCTCAAGCGTATATCGCGTGGCCAAAACATCAGCCGCTTGGGTACCACATGCCTGACCAGACATATGTTGACCTGCCATGCAGCTCGTTGGCAAGCCTACCTCAAAGACCCACACCAAAGAACCAAGCGGACCTCTCCTTGCACCGCATCAGCTGGGATCTCCAACCCCACTATAACTTCAGTCCTCTCTGAAACATGCACTGAGAGGAATGAAGGTGTAGAATTAGGTGTGTCACAGCCAAGTACTTGCGCCCACTCTGCTAGCAGTACACCGACGTCCGATTCTAGCAGGCAAATTTCCCTGCCCCAGCTGCTGGACCGTCGAAAGAAGTTCACTCCCAGCCATCCACATGCCCAGCGGTTGAATGCTAGCTTGGCTAAATTGCTAGCGCTTCAACTGCTGCCTTTTCAGTTGGTAGACTCGGCCCCCTTCCGTGAGTTTGTGCAATGTGCGGTTCCTCAGTGGCAGGTTCCCAAACGCCACTTTTTCTCACGGAAGGCTATTCCGGCTCTCTACCGGCATGTGGAAGGCAATGTCTTGGCCTCGCTGGACAGGGCGGTCAGCGGTAAGGTGCATATTACCGCTGACTCATGGTCCAGCAGGCATGGACAGGGACGTTACCTTTCTTTCACGGCCCATTGGGTCACTCTTTTGGCAGCTGGGAAGGATTCAGGACAAGGTGCAGTAGTGTTGGAGGTTGTCCCACCGCCACGCCTCCAAAATGCTAATACTGGTTGTGACACACCTCTCTCCTCCACCCCCTCCTCTTCTTCTTCCTCCATGGCCTCTTCCTGTGGTTTGTCCTATGAACCAGCGGTGCTCCGTAGCCGTTCACGGGGCTACGCAAGTACGCAGGCAAAAAGATGCCATGCCGTGCTTGCGCTGGTGTGTTTGGGGGACAGAAGCCACACTGGGGCAGAGGTCCTGTCTGCTCTGCAGGGCCAGGCCGAGAGGTGGTTGACGCCACGCCAGCTTAAGCCAGGAATGGTGGTTTGCGACAATGGCACCAACCTCCTCTCCGCCCTCCGACAGGGACAACTGACCCATGTGCCCTGTGTGGCTCACGTCCTTAACCTGGTGGTGCAGCGCTTCTTGGGCAGGTACCCGGGCTTACAGGATGTCCTGAGGCAGGCCAGGAAAGTCTGTGTGCATTTCCGCAGATCTTATAATGCCAGTGCTCGCCTGGCTGAGCTGCAAAAGGAGTTGAACCTGCCCAAGAACCGCCTTATATGTGACATGCCCACCAGGTGGAACTCAACGTTGGCCATGCTGCAGCGGCTGCACACGCAGCAGAGGGCCATCAATGAGTACCTGTGCGACTACGGCACCAGGACAGGGTCAGGGGAGCTTGGTTTTTTTTCTCCACGCCAGTGGGGCATGATCAGGGATGCATGCACTGTCCTGGCACC
Organism: Rana muscosa; assembly: GCA_029206835.1. Classification (NCBI taxonomy): domain Eukaryota; kingdom Metazoa; phylum Chordata; class Amphibia; order Anura; family Ranidae; genus Rana; species Rana muscosa. The sequence continues at coordinate 364,974,974 of CM055127.1, forward strand.
ATTTGAGGAGGCCACGAGGATGGTGAGCAGTGACAGTGCATGCATCAGTGACACTGTACCTCTTGTCCACCTGTTGGAGCACACGCTGCGTGGAATAATGGACAGGGCACTTGAGGCAGAACAGAGGCAGGAAGAGGAGGACTTCCTTGCCTCTCAAGGCCCCCTTTACCCAGACAGTGTTCCTTCTGTCCCACCCATCGCACAGGAAGAGGAGGAGGAGGAGGAGGAGGAGGAGGAGGAGGAGGATTGTGTCAGCATGGAGGTGGAGGCTGGCACTCAGCATCATCAGCAGCAGTCTTTTAGGGATGATTTACAGTCCCAAGAAACCAGTGGACTTGTACGTGGCTGGGAGGAGGTGGCTGCGGATCATGTCGTCCTTAGTGACCCAGAGGACTCCGGAGCGAATGCCTCAGCAAACCTACGCTGCATGGCCTCCCTGATCCTGCAAAGTCTGCGGAAGGATCCTCGTATTCTTCGGATCAAGGAGAGGGACCATTACTGGCTGGCCACTCTCCTTGATCCACGGTACAAGGGTAAGGTTGCGGACCTTATGTTACCGTCGCAGAGGGAGCAGAGGATGAGACAACTCCGGGAGGCCTTGCAGAAAGGTCTGTGCAACGCGTTCCCAGAGACTGGGAGGTTGCAAACTCCTGGTCCTGGACAACGAGTTGCTGAGGCTTCGGCCAGTCAAAGAAGGAGCGGTGGGGAAGGTGGCCGTCTGACCGATGCGTTCAGACAATTCTTTAGTCCGCAGCCCCAAAGTATGATCGGTTCCAGCAACCATCGCCAGCGTCTGATAAACATGGTGCAGGAATATCTAGGGGCAAGGTCAGACTTGGACACCTTCCCCACCGAAAATCCTCTGGCTTACTGGGTCTTGAGGATGGATCACTGGCCAGAGCTTGCACAGTATGCAATTGAGCTACTGGCCTGTCCTGCATCCAGCGTTCTTTCGGAACGCACATTCAGTGCTGCTGGAGGATTTGTCACGGATCACAGGGTGCGCCTGTCCACCGACTCGGTTGATCGACTGACTTTCATCAAGATGAACCAGTCTTGGATCACCACCAGCTACCACACACCTGATGCTGATATAACAGACTAATTGATTTTAAAATGTCACATCCCTTCAAGACTGATGCTGATGCTGAGTGCCTGTGCTGTTATGTTGACTGGCTATCCTCCTCCTCCGAGTCCTCAATGATACGATTGATGATGATAGCTTGGAAGATCATTTTTGTTTATGGGTGCCGCCACCAGTGCCTAACGCCCAATTTTTCAGCCCCTGTTTAACAGGGGCGTGTAATTACAATTTTTGAAGCAATACTTTGCAACAGGGCTCATTGCTGTGCTCCAAGTACAGTATCTGTGAGGAGTTGCAGTGTTGTGCCACCAGTGCCTAAGGCCCAATTTTTCAGCCCCTGTTTAACAGGGGCGTGTCATTACAATTTTTGAAGCAATACTTTGCAACAGGGCTCATTGCTGTGCTCCAAGTACAGTATCTGTGAAGGGTTGCAGTGTTGTGCCACCAGTGCCTAAGGCCCAATTTTTCAGCCCCTGTTCAACAGGGGCATGTAATTACAATTCTTGATCTAATAATTCACAGCAGGGCCCATTGCTGCACCCACCAAGAGTAACTGTCAGGGCTTACAGTGTTGTGGCACCAGCACCACCATCAAAGGCCCAATTTTTACTACCACTGTTCAACAATTATATGTAATTAAAATTCCTGATATAATAGTTGACAGCAGGGCGTTCCAGCACCAACCAAGAGTAACTGTGAGTGCTTACAGTGTTGTGCCAACACCAACAACTAAGGGGCCTATTTCTGCAGAGTATATACGGCAGGTCCCTACTTTCAAACATCCAACTTACAAACGACTCCTACTTGCAAACGCAAGAAGACAACAGGAAGTGAGAGGAAATCTACCACTAGGAAGGAAAATTCTCTCCTGTAAGAATAAATATGGGAGAAAGGTGTCTCCTCTGTACTGATGCTTTATCAGCAATCCTTGTTTCAAGAAAAACACCACATTTCAAAAACAGTTGTCATTAGGACGGAAAGTGAGGTGAAATGTTCTGAACAGGGGCACAGACAGCAAAACAAATGTTACAGGGGTGATAACCCTTACCTATGTTTTCCAAAAAGTTTAAAAATAGATTTTTGGTCTGGAGCTACACTTCAACAATGTACCTGTTCAAAATTACAAACAGATTCTACATAAGAACAAACCTACAGTCCCTGTCTTGTATGCACCGCCTGTATACGGCTGTTCAGAGTATATAGGGCCTTTTTTATTTTATGTGCGGGGTTCCCCTTAATATCCATACAAGACCCAAAGGGGCTGGTAATGGGCTGGGGTAGGGGGGGGGTCATGGGGTAGCTATGCCATTTTTCTTAAAGATTTTCATCCATATTACCGGGACCAGACATTACATTAAAGCCGCAAGCAGTTTTAAATGGCTTTTTTTTCCTTTAGAAGTGTCATTTTGTGCAGGGACAGTTCTAAACACGGGAAACACGTGGCACTTCACAGGCATACTTTAGACACCCCCCAGGTACGATATTTAAAGGAATATTTGACTTTTTTTTTTTCACTTTATGCATCATTAAAATGACTGCTCCCGGAAAACGACCGTTTTTAAAACTTATTTTTGCATTGATACATGTCCCCTGGTGCAGAACCCGGGTTCCCAAACCCTTTTTAGGACAATAACATGCATAATAGTTTTTATAATTAGCACTTTAGAATTCGAACGTTCGCATCCATTGTATTTAATAGGGTTCTAATGTTCGTTCGAACTTTCGGTCCGTTCGCGGGTTCTGGTGCGAACCGAACCCGGGGGTGTTCGGCTCATCACTAGTCCTGAATTAGTGACCCCCTGTGGTCAGTGTGCAGAAGGGAAACTGCTTGGCACAGGGCCTGGAAGATCATGGATATCACTGTGGTAGCGCCGATTACTACACTGCTTGCCAACTTCCCCAGCAGCCCTACAGGTATGAGATATGCATATTTACATTGGTCAACGCTGGATCAATGCAAGTACACAATATTATGTCTGGGTCCTTGCTGGGAAAATTATTCCTCTCTATTTGTCCTGGTGACTGTTACTGGACAAACAGTGACATATTTACTAATATCATAAGAGGTAAGGGGAAATCACCCATTCGGGACAACTGTTTGTGGAGAAACTGGGATATCCCCGCACTGGAGAGATTTCCTCTCACTTCCTACTGTGTTGCTGAGGCAGTAAGTACATTGAAATCTCCCCAAATGGGACATATGCAGCAAAATATGAGCCTGATCTAGGGTTGCCACCTGTCCGGGATTCACCCGGACAGTTTGGGTTTTGAATCATGTATCCGGGTTTCAGTCCATCTGAAACCTGGACACAATATTCAGACAGTAATGTAGCTCAGAACAGGGCCTGATAGGAGGTTGAGGGGGCACTATGCACGCCACATTACTATTCTCTTTGGAGCGCCCAAAGGTGTCCCAGGTCTTTTACAATCCTATAGAGTATGCTAAAAAAAATATTTGTTGCTCTGCGCTGCTAAAGTGTTCGGGTTTGGCTTGAAGAAAAAGTGGCAACCCTAGCCTGATCTTAACTATTAACTTATCTTCCAAATCTAGAAAAAAGTTTGGGCTCTGCATAAACTTTAATACTATTCTTTTGTGATCAGCTGTGACTTGTATGGGATTACATAACTATCAGAAGTGATTCTTGGCTGTAGTGGTGTTACCTGTGCAGGGACTATTGCCAGTTTACTAATGCATAGATTGTCCTGTTTATATATTGGTAACTAGTTTTACATGTGTTCACCTGGCAGATTTACAAAACACATCCTCAGCAAAATATCAAAGTGCTAAAGTTGTGAAAGGCAGTTAGCTCTCGGCCTGAATGGCTCTGTTTACTGGGTGTGGTGGCAAAGAATATTCCTTAAGGCAAGTCTTTTCCAACCGGAATGTTCAGTCATTGTTAGAAAGACACAGCCCTGAGCTGCTGTTCTGTTCAGTACATGTTACCTGATCCTTGTGCATGAAAGAACTGCACACCTGAGTTTTACATATCACTTGCAGAGGTTTGTTATTAACATACCTGTCTGTAAGTTACCGATCTACCAAATGTTGATTTGGCTTCTGGGGCATATAGACTGACACCTGACCCACCATGTGCTGGAATGCAAACACCATGACAGTAGACCACCAGAGTGATGTCTACATAGAACTAGGGCTGGGGAAAAAATCTATTTGAATCGTGAATCGAGTTGCGAGGTCAAATCGATTCAGATTTTCAGAAAATCGATTTTTTTGATTTTTAGGCCGGACTAGGCCGAAGCCGCGGCCTCGCCTAAAAAATCCTGCCCGCAGCTTGCCGCGATCCTGGGAAAAGGCCACGAGGCCGGACGCCGCGGACTAGGCCGAAGCCGCGGCCTTTTCCAAGGATTGCGGCGAGTTGCGGGCAGGATTTTTTTGGCCTAGTCAGCGGCATCCGGCCTCGCGGCCTTTTCCCAGGATCGCGGCGGACTAGGCCTCGCCTAAAAACTCCTGCCCGCAGCTCCTTAGGACCGGCGCGGTGTCCATCAAAAAAAAAAAAAAACTTGATTTGAATCGTAAATCAAGTTTTTTATAAAAAAATTGCAGATTTTTATGGGAAAAAAAATCGCCCAGCTCTAGCTAGAACATAATTATAAAACTGGCCTAATGCAGGCCTTAGGTTTAGCCTAGTACAGTGATGGCGAACCTTGGCACCCCAGATGTGTTGGAACTACATTTCCCATGATGCTCATGCACTCTGCAGTGTAGGTGAGCATCATGGGAAATGTCGTTCCAAAACATCTGGGGTGCCAACATGGGCGTCCGCTGAACTTTTTTCAGGGGGCGGCATCATTTTAAGGTCATCCATGCTCGGTCCCTTTTTGACAATGTCATGAAGGGGAGGGGCTTAGTCATTATGACATAAAGCGCAGGCATGCAAAGGTTTGAGAAACCTGATGCAAAAGCCTAATAGAAGGATCGAGATGCCATTGTCTGATTAGCAATTTCAATTTTTTTTTAAACCCCCCCCTCCAGCGGCCGAATAGCGCCACTAAAACGATGGGTAAAACTAGCGGCGCTTTACCGATGACGTGGCCAGCTGGCAGTGTGAAATAGCTCTTGAGGATAATTCCGCTTCACTCCCTGTCCATATAAATATAGTGTGTCTCCAGGGGGGGGGGGCAATTGACCCCCCTTGCCCTATAGAGCGGACGCCCATGGGTGCCAAGGTTCGCCATCACTGGCCTAGTAGATACTTACATTGGATTCCCTAAAGTGGATCTTCATTCAAAAAAATGACTTTTCCCAGGTACGTTTTGGGAAACGTTCTTCGGGTGATTTTTGTTTTTTAGCTTTTACTTAGTGTTGTTTATGTGGGGGGTGGATGCTCCAGATAAGTAGGGAGGTATTCATGTGGGCTTGTAGAGGGAAAGAGCTCAGGGTCAGCGTTACCAGCGTGATAATTTTCACTAACATACAGGGGTCAAACCTTACCAAAAATAACAATACGACTCAGCAGATAAAGATCATTCTAATACCTAATTCCAACAAAAAACAGCTGACCGTAAACAATGGTATATTTTCTTTGACAAGAGCAATAGAGCTGAGTTGTCATTTGCACAATTATTTGTAATACAACAGTTAACGAACGTGTTGTGGCACAGGATCTGGTAGTGACCTCTATTAACCCTTTTCATACTCTAAATCTGCTTTGTTTTACAAATTGGATCTATGTATAAATCTGTGTGCAGCCTGAACCTCCGAGTTACTTCCTGCTTGGTGATACCTTATACACTGCGCTAAGCCCCCAGACAGCCCCGAAATGTACTTTCCAGACACCACAGCCACCCTTCTCATAAATGAGTCAAGTGGAAAAGCAATACATTAAAAGTGTGACTAAACGAATGACAGAAAGGACTAAGTACCAACATATTTTTATTTATACTGTATGTATATACACTATATTGTCAAAAGTATTGGGACACCTGTCTTTACACGCACATGAACTTTAATGGCATCCCAGTCTTAGTCCGTAGGGTTCAATATTGAGTTGGCCCACCCTTTTCCGCTTTTTAAACAGCTTCAACTCTTCTGGGAAAGCTGTCCACAAGGTTTAGGAGTGTGTCTATGGGAATGTTTGACCATTCTTCCAGAAGCACATTTGTGAAGTCAGGCACTGATATTGGAAATAAAAAACCTGGCTCGCAGTCTCCGCTCTAATTCATCCCAAAGGTGTTCTATCGGGTTGAGGTGCAGGCCAGTCAAGTTGCTCCACCCCAAACTTGCTTATCCGTGTCTTTATGGACCTTGCTTTGTGCGCTAGTCCAAATCATATAGCAGAGGGGGTATTATGGTGTGGGGTTGTTTTTCAGGGGTTGGCCATGGCCACTTAGTTCCAGTGAAGGGAACTCTTAAGGCGTCAGCATACCAAGACATTTTGGGACAATTTCATGCTTCCAACTTTGTGGGTGCGGTTTGGGGATGGCCCCTTCCTGTTCCAACATGACTGCGCACCAGTGTATGGGCAGGGTGAATGTACCCAAGTTGTTCAATCAACTTGGGTACAACCAGTCCTCCAGATTTTACATGTGATTATCACTAGTGGCTGTTATAGCCGCTAGCAATAATAACTGGGGGGCAGAGGAAGCCATCCCCGCCGGGAGAACACAATGCCTCTGAGGGAGGGTTTCCCCTGTCAACACTGTCTAGCCATGGTTGCAGAAAAGAAAATTGCTCTTTCTATGGCCAGCAGAAAAAAAAAAACACCACTACCAGCGTGTTCAAGAGCAGCAGCGTTTGGCAAAAAAAGCTTGACGCATTTAAACGCGCGTTAACGCTAAGCGTGTTTAGCTCTTGAGCGTTAATTAATTTCAATGGGTAGAGTAAAGAATTTTTCTGGCTTCCTAAATGCGCCTTTACAAAAACGTGTCTTTGATGCTGCTTTTCTCTTGCCAGGAGAAAGGCGTTCAGGAAACCCGGGAAATGTTCTGGGAAATGTTCAAATGTTCTTAGATCTGATACAGTCAGTTCCTACATCTCTGGCTGCACTAAATACATTGCCTTTCTTGCTAATGGTTCCATAAAGGGGTACAATCTGTACAATCTTTTTTGAGGATAAATACCATCTGCAAGTGCTGCATTTTTTTGGATTTTGCAGGAAGCTTCTGTGGTCAACAGAACTTGGACTTCATTCTGCTCATTCAGGACCCCTCTTGTCCCTGAACCCTGCTATAGCCATATAGGCTGCTAGTTCAACGCTTTTTTCACTGCACATGAAAAGTCTAAAATAACAATCTCTAGAGATTTTTGGGCTGTTCCAATTTTTAGTAACTGCAGTAATTAACCAGCGTTCTTGCACAATTGCAATTGATCAAAAAACCTTCACAGCCCAACCTTTAGAAAAAGACAGCAATAGTCACCAGTCACAGACATCATTTCATGAAAGATGTTATATTAACTGAAAGTTATTGGTTAATTTTGTTAAACATGCACAATAATTAACAATGACCACCTACTGTGGCCCTGCTGTATATCAGGTATGTTGACTCCTACGGTATATGTTCCCATGGCAATGACCAGAACATGTGTAACCTTTGCATGGTGCACAATAGAATGTCATGAGCTTTGGACTTCATTCCTATGAATACGCCATTCTTCATGCACTGACAACTGTGGTAGGAGTATATTACACATATTTTAGGAATGCAGGGTGGTGAAGATATTTCACAAGGGACAAGACAGGATCTGTGCCTGACCAATTCTGCGTCCATGGTTATAAATTTCACCCAACGGCAATCTGGTATGCAAACGCAGTCCATTTGTTTTGCCCTGATGGGCATATAGTGAGTAAACTGACAGGAGCTCTGAAAAGACTAATGCATCAGTGTATTGTTTAGAGGCCGGGATGTGAAGATGCATATTCAGAGCCCCTCGCAGACACAAGCGCAGTCACATAGATCTGTCACACAGACAAGCCAGTGGGGACACAAAGGATTAGGCAGAGGCTAAATGACACTACCAGGACAACAATTCACAGGGAGGGGTGGGAAGAGTTGCCTAGAGGGTGGAAATTAACACCTCAAAGTGTTTTTTTTTCCCCCCAAAGAGAAAGTATTTCTAATACTCCAGGACAGGACTTAAAAAGTTTAGCTTTTGTTCACATTCTTTGGCTGAGTTGAAAGAAAAAGTCTCTGAATCTCAGTCTGTGCGACCTACAAGTCCCACCTGTCGTGAACGAGGAGCTCCACTCATCTTTACACTAATAACTTGCAATAAGCTAATTGCCACTTAGGCCCCTTTCACACTGATATGGTTCGGTTTGACCGCACTGCAGGTTTAGCGTATTTAACTTGCGGGTTAGCTGTGCTTTTCCATAGAGCTCTAGTATGTCCCCTAAAATCATAGGACATAATAGAACTCTATAGGACAGCACAGCTAACCCACGGGTACACTGTGCTGTACCTGCAATGCGGTCAAACCGAACCTCATCAGTGTAAAAGAGGCCTTACTGACGAAAGAACACTACACCCTTACCGTAATCAGTCACAAACATTTTGACTTACTAGTGGTAGAATGGGCCATGTACCTGCTGGCCTACGATATCAGTTATAGTAGTGTATGCTGAATATAGTACCGCAAGCACTACTTTTTATTCAGGGCACGTTGTGAAGCAAACTACGGCATCGGAGGACACTGCAGTGAATAAAACTGAATGAAATGTCACAAGTTACGTTTTAATTAAAGCGGAACTTCAGTCATTTTTCAACTTTTCATTTATCAAATCCTCCGCCCTTGTTGTTTTAACTTTGAGTAATAAAACATTTTTTTCTGCCAGTAAATACCTTATACAGCCCACTTCCTGTTTCTTGTCTGGTAAAAAGCCTAGGCTTATCACATCATGCACAGCTCTCTCTCTCACTCTTGTGAGAGTTTGCCTGGAAGGGGGGGGGGGGGGTTGAGTCATAAGAGGGCCAATGAAAGCTGCAGAGCTGGAGGTGTGCCTTTGTGTGTCTGTGTAAATCCAGGAAGTGAACAGGCAGCAGCTTCAGCTGCCCACAGTTAAAATGGCTGCAGCCAGAATCTGTAGAGGGAGATTTCTGCAGCATATTTGGCAAATAAAGAATCACAGTATATATAAAATAATATGCAAAGTGGTTGGAGGGAAGCTTCAGAATGGCAAAGATGTTTTTATTACATATTCTGTGAGCAGACTGCAGTTCCTCTTTAAGTTCTAACAAGAAAAAAAAAGAAAAACAAGAAAAAAAAAAAAAGATAACAATGCGATGTGCTAGGATCAGCACTGTTCCCCAACCCCACCCCCAGTGCATACCAGTGTACAGCCATGTACAGACACACACAGCCATTTATATCTATGGGTGGTTATAAGCAGCACCTGGGCTTCCCAGAACTAGAAGAAAAGCCAACATTTTCATAGCCTGCATTAGGCAGGCCATGAACGGTTCGAATCAGCAGGAACCAGCTGAGATTTGAATCATTAGTGGGCAGGCTGAATGCACCATGTTGATCGATCGATCAACTTGGGTACAACCAGCCTACTGGATTTACCAGCTTATGATTATCGCTAGCGGCTGATATAGGAGCTGTCAGGAGAAGACAATGGGCCCACCTGTCTGTGATGATGGGGGAATCAAGCAAATTTGGTTGCAGGAAAGAAATTTGCTCTGTGTATGGCTGGCCTTGGGCCTAATTCTGATCATTCTGTAGTCTCAAGGTAAGAACTGGGAGGGCTAATTACTCTTTGAGATAACAGGAAGTGTGCACTGGACAAAGGACAGCTTTGGATTTCTCACATGACCAACAGGTATTATTTTGTACTTTTATAGATATATATATATATATATATATATTTAGATTTAGATATAACAAAATAGTGTCAATGGTATATATTTGATTGACCAAAAGGAAGCTAATATGTGAAGTTAAGTGTTACGGATTTCATACACTTAAACTACTAATTGACTGTATTGGCCAGGTGACCTTACTGCAATAGCATATCTCTGCCTATGCCATATGAGTGGGGTAGGGTGAAGTTCTGGCAAAAACCCAGGATTATGGTGATCAGACACAGAAGAATCTGATCATTTGGTAATAAGTCATAGTCTCAGATGAACCTCCCCGTTCACCTGACATGCACATCTGCTGTTCAGCGAATACAGGGCCATCTTTTCACTAGTGCCTATGAAGCAGTAACCTGGAATTTCAGGTTTTCTCTACTCATCTCTGCCTTATCAGCAAAGGTGAGTGGATTATATTATAAAAATGCTACCTGTTTGGCCAGCCAGTAACATACAGACTCCATAAATAAAGAGGACATAACACATCTAATAGCCTATAAACCTAAGCCCTGACGTCAAAGCATAATATCCAGCACCTAGAGCTTCAGCTCAATTTTCATATGCTCCACCGACATTACGCTCTCCTCATCCAATCAGAGAATGCTTTGCATTCATTCAGTAAATAAAAAGCATTCTCTGATTGGAGCCTGTGCCGAGCGGCCTATCTCAGCAGGGCACTGGACTCGGAAGCTAGTAGAGATCACTGTAGTAGTGGTGGCTACTACAGTGATTTCCAGATTCTAGAGGGATCCCATAGGTATGGTATATGCATAGTTAGATTTATCTGGACCAGGGGTCGCCAAACTTTTGAAACAAAGAGCCAGTTTACAGCCCTTCAAACTTCAGGGGGGCTGGGAGTAGAAAATGCCCTGGCATCCGTGGAGTAAACAATGCAAAAGGCTTAGTGGTCAGTGTGAGTAAAAAAAATAGTACTCCACAACTGGTGGCAGTGGGAGAATAAGCTCCCCATCTCTGATGTCAGTAGGAGGAATAGTACCCCATTGTTGGTGTCAGTGGGAGGAGTCGAGCCCTGTGTTGGGTGTCAGTGGAAGGAATAGTGCCCTAAGGGCTGAATAAAGGCAAGCAAAGGGCCACATCTGGCCCACAGGCCACATTTTGATGACTCCAGGTCTGGACAAACAACTATTTATAAAAAAAGTCATACCTGGAATTCTTCTTTAAGTGCGGCTATCCTTTAATGTATTTAATATTATGAAAGTTGCAACAGAAGAAATGGGAGAACCCAATGCTTCAAGGCAGGTGGGAACATAGCCCGAAACTGAACCATAAAGATCTGGCTATTCGAAACAGACATATAGGAAGCCAGCAGGTGACCTAGTCTCCACCAGATACCACCTGCCTGTAACTGAAATATTTTTTGGTAGACTGGCCCTATTTTTTCAGAACTGACACATACTGTACATTGTGTATATATATATATATATATATATATATATATATATATATATATATATATAATTTTTCCGGTATGCACTATTTATATTTGCTATCCTCTTAGCATGCTCCACATTGTTAATGAGCTACGTCGGCAGAAGTATACAGTTGATATACTGGATGCCAGCGGTGGCAGACTGCAGGGAGTCACTGTGTCTAGCATATGATGTCTGTATAATGTTACATTGTAACCTCAGAGCATGCAGCACATGTGCAGTAGTAAGCACAGTGTGTGGGGGCAGCCATACACCCGGCTCTCTCTGGTTACCTCTTGTTTTATTTTTTTATCTACCGGTAGTTCTATTCCATTGTTCAAAGGGAGCGCGCTCATAAAACTGACCTTTGCCTTACATCTGAAAATCAAGCAGTGCTTGACTCAGGAAGGGGATCAGGTTGTTGCCATTATAGACTATTATTGTAGTGCAAACATTTCTCAATGCTTGCTTTTAAAACACAGTGCTAACAATAGGGAAACATGCAGTTGGGGATTATAGACACCAATCTTTCTTACAATGTTATTAAAGCGATGAAGAAACAAGGTAACATATATGCCAACCGTTTGCTATAATGCTATTAATACTACTTTTTATGTCTTAAAAATACATTAGAAAAGTCAAGTTGCATGCTTGACTTGTTATAATCCACCAGGTAGGCCATGATGCAACTTTCACAAAGGTCCACAAGGCAGAAAAAGTTTCTCAAAGTATTTTGTGAACAAAAGATAATATCATCAGGAGTAGATGACATTGATATTATTGATCAGCCAGAACTAAAAGACATACAAACATTAAAAAAGGCAGCACCAAAAAGGAGGTCTAACCCAGGGACCGTAGGGAACTCCAGAAAAGGAGAGGCAGGCCAAGTTATAAGACAATTTCCAAACTGTAGACTATAATGCCCTGTACGCACGATCAGAATTTCCGATGGGATAAAATCCGATGGAATTCCGTTCAAGCTGTCTTCCATCAGTCTTGCCTACACACTGTCAGTCCAAATTCCGACCGTCCAAAACGTGGTGACGTACAACACTTCGACAAGCCGAGAAAAAGGAAGTTCAATGCTTCCGAGCATGTGTCGACTTGATTCTGAGCATGCGTGGGTTTTTTCTCCGTCGGAGTTCCACACAGAAGATAGGAATTTCCTATCGTTTTTTTTTTCCATCGGGAAAAAAAACAAAACATGTTCTATTTCTAAACACCGACATAAAAAAATCCGATGGGGCCCTCACACGATCAGAAAATCCGATCGTGTGTACAAGGCATTAGTGCTCTCCTCAATCACCAGTTCCAATTGATCTTCTCTCTTTGGTCCCTAAGACCCCTTTCAAACTGAGGAGTTTTTCAGGCCTTTTAGCGCTAAAAATAGCGCCTGAAAAACTCCTGCCCTGGAGTCTCAGTGTGAAAGCCCGAGGGCTTTCACACTGAGGCGGTGCGCTAGCAGGACCGCTCCAAAAGTCCTGCTAGCAGCATCTTTGGAGCGGTGTGTATATTGCTCCTTTACTGCTCCTGCTCATTGAAATCAATGGGACAGTGCAGCTATACCGTCGGCAATGTGCCTCTGCAACGCGGTATTAACCCTTTTTCACCCGCAAGCGGGGGTTAAAACCGCTAGCGGCCGAATACCACTGCAATTCCGATGGTATAGCGCCGCTAAAAATAGTGGCGCTATACTGCCAGAGCACCTCCCACCCCAGTGTGAAAGGGGCCTTATTAAACCAGTTATACAACGCACCCCATCCTGGCCAAACATGCCTTCCCAGTACCGTCAAGACACATAAGAGGCCATTCTGGGGAAATGCTTCTATGATCCTCCCAATGCCTTTCTCACAATATAAATAATCACAATCACCTCATGCACCAAAATATTGACATGTCCTGCCTACCCTACACATTATAGTATCACTGATCACATCCTCTTTTATATAAAATGTGTTTAGTTATCGTCACATCTTTACTTATCAACTTGTCTCTAATAAAAACAAATGACTGTGCATTTCTCCACAGATGTTGTTTCATTTCATTGACAAGAAGAATTATAGACAGTCCATATTTAGGTCAGGTTGATAAGGCCAATGGTGCCTAGAGCAGTTTGCAGTTACTTATAATGATCGACCAGATTCAGATTTCAACAGTAACGTGCAATGGGAATAGTTGAGATGATTTCTGACTGGTTGGCTTTAAATCTTCAAGAAATATAGGTCCCCTTTATGTTTCTAACAAAGCCAACAGCTGTACTTCTTGAGCAAATATCGAGTTCAAAGCTTAAGAAGTACAATATATTATTCCAAAATGACAGACGGAACAAATACTGACTGTTCATGTACTCTTAACTGACTGCATTTTACACAAAGCCATTGTACTCTCAAGGGGCTTTAGTTGGCTGTGAAGGGAATTCATATTTAACGGACAACTTTTATGCTGAGTGAAGTGTATTATATGTATTCTGTATTGGTTTTGTAAGCAGCCAGTCTATTACCATTTGTTGTACAGTATATATAATACACTGCAGGGTTTATCCTTTATACATATGAGGTAAGACATAGTTAAACTACTACACACACACATGCAATTTGAAAGCAAATTGGAGCTTTGTGCAACAGGTTCACTTTAGGGCTCATGCACACAGGACATTTTTACAGCTGCTGTTAGGGGCGTCTGACATTTTTTAACTACCTCTAAACATGTTAGCCTATATGTCTATGCACACATGAACTTTCAAAGACATTTAGGCTTAAAAGGGTTGTAAACCTACGTGTTTTTTCACCTTAATGCATCCTATGAAAAAACACCTTGCCGTGTCCGTCCCCCCAGCCCCCCCGTTTTACTTACCTGAGCCCCGAATCTCTAGTGGCGCGTCCCCGACATCCTTCTCTCTACGGAGTCCCGGCTTTGATTGGATAGATTGATAGCAGCGCAGCTATTGGCTTCTGCTGCTGTCAATCAAATCCAATGATGCGGGCGCCGGGGGCGGGGCCGAGTCATACACTCGGCGTCTATGGACGCAGAGTGTATGACTCAGGAGCGCGCCCGCAAAGGTAGCCCCCTCAGGAGAGAGCTTCCCAGAGGGGGTTATCTAATGTAGGGAGGAGCCGCGAGAGCCGTCGCGGGACCCCAGAACAGCTGGATTGGAGCCACTCAAAACGAGCTGCACAGCGGAGGTAAGTATAGCATTTTTGTTATTTTAAAAAAAAAGCACAAACATTTAGTGTCACTTTAACCACTTCAATACCGGGCTATTGCAATATGACGTCCGCAGGAGGGATCTCCCATCCTGGGTGGACGTCATATGATGTCCTGGGCTTCTCGGTCGTCTAGGGAGCGCGCGCCGTGTCGCTCGGGACCCAGTGCGTGTGCACAGCGGCCGCGATGTCCACTGGTCACCCGCGATTGCCCGTGAATACAGCAGGACCGTGGATCTGTGTGTGTAAACACACAGATCCACGTCCTGTTAGAGGTGAGGAGACCGATGTGTGTTCCCAGTACAGAGGAACACAGATCGGTCTCCTCCCCTTGTCCCCGCCCCCTACAGTTACAATCACTCCCTAGGATACACATTTAACCCCTTGATCGCCCCCTATTGTTAACCCCTTCCCTGCCAGTCACATTATACAGTATTCAATGCATTTTTATAGCACTGATCGCTGTATAAATGCGAATGGTCCCAAAAATGTGTCAAAAGTGTCCGATGTGTCCGCCGCAATGTCACAGTCACAATAAAAATCGAAGATCACGGCCATCACTAGTAAAAAAAAAAAATGCCATAATTCTATCCCCTATTTTGTAGACGCTATAACTTTTGTGAAAACCAATCAATATACACTTATTGCAATTTTTTTTACCAAAAATATGTAGAAGAATACGTATCTGCCTAAACTGAGGAAAAAAATGTTTGTTTTTTTTAAATTGTGATATTTATTATAGCAAAAAGTAAAAAATATAGTGTTTTTTTTTCAAAATTGTTGCTCTTCTTATGTTTATAGCACAAAAAATAAAAACCGCAGAGGTGATCAAATACCACCAAAAGAAAGCTCTATCTGTGGGGAAAAAAAACATAAAAATGTAATTTGGGTACAGTGTTGCATGACCGCGCAATTGTCATTCAAAGTGCGACAGCGCTGAAAACGAAAAAATGGTCTGGGAAGGAAGGGGGTGAAAATGGCCTGAATTAAAGCGGTTAATGTACACGGGATGTTTGACAACCTCCCCTGAACGATTTAACTTGACAGATAGTAAACGACATTTAAAAACGTCAGTTTTGCCATGTTTACATGCCGCATTTAGCAGCATTTAGAAGCGTTTAAAAAAAATAAATAAATAAAAACGCCTGTAAACACAAACACGGGTAAACACGAGTTACCGTGTTTATACGCGTTTACAAGCTGTTACAGGCATTCAGCGTTTCAAATGCCTCTGAACATCTTGAACGCATTTCTTTGCGTTCCAAAAAAAGCCTCTAAACTCAACTGCCTGGAAACTACTGTAAATGACCCTGTGTACATGTACTGATAAGATAACAGAGGAGAGTTCAGGGGCAGCAGTGTACATGAAGCCTTAGAGAGGCATAAGCATTTAGGGCCAGTAGAAAAAAAAAGGCAGCCTGTGCGTCCAGGAGCAGAGGCTGTTGAGCTGTAAAAACGAAAAACGCCCAAAAACGCAGCTAAACGCTGTAATATGCATTTAGCCATGTTTGGCGTTCTTACATTACGGGGAGTGTTATTACTGAAAAAACACCAAAAAACGCTAAGGCCCATAAACGCTATTCAAAAACGTGGCTAACAGCACGTTTTTAATGCTGCTTTTTTCCTGGCAGCAGCGCTGGCATTTTTTAAACGTCCTGTGTACATGAAGCCTAAGCGGTGGCCCCCTCATCAGCACTTTACCTTTGCTCCCCACCTGTTCCATTCAGCCAAAAAAAAAAGTACATCCAGGATTAGGGGAGTCTATGACCCACTCCTCATCCTCCCATGTGACAATGCTGGTGCTTGGTTACTGGCTGTACAGGCACCCAGCTCTGTCACAAGGGCATGGGAGAAGAATCATCAGCACTGTGTACTCCTGACTTACACTGGACTTTACCTACTAGTGACAGAAATTAGTGGTAGGGGAGAGAAGGAAAGGGAAGACTAGTCAACTTTATTTCACATACCGGTATTTATTTAGTTCCAACATGGTATACAATGCTTTGCATACTACCTAAACATTTATTTTCGATTTGGAATCATGGCTATTGTTTAATTAACAATTAACATTTCTGCTATACAAATGAGAAAAAATTCAAGCCCTGTACAGACGGGCGGGAATCTCGGCGAAAAAAAAACCGTCGGTTTTCTCGACGGGATTCCTGGCAAGCTTGTCTTGCCAAGCCCTGTGTACACACACAACCATTCAAAAGAACCGCCGTTCTTTTGAATGGCAAGAACGCGGTGACGTCATCGACTACGACGAGCCGGCACTCGTCACATTCGATGCCGTCGCCGCCATCTTGCTACATCCTCACACTAACCTTGTATGCTACTGCGCATGCGTCAAAGTCTTTTCGAGCATGCTTGGGTTTCCCTTGGACAGGTAAGCATACACACGACCGGTTTTCTCGGTAGGAAAACTCTCCCGAGAATCCCGATGAGAAAAATAGAGAGCGGGTTCTCTAGTTTTCTCGTTGAGATTCCCGGCAGTTTTCCTGACGAGAAACCATACACACGAACGGTTTTCACGGCAAAAAGCTCTCCCAGCAGTTTTCTTGCCAAGTAAACCGGTCGTGTATACAAACGAGGCTTAAGAGCTATACTTGAATGGAAACAAAAAAGAGATCTCTCTAAAGCAAGGGAAATTCCCCTCTTATGCCTCGTACACACGACCGGTTTTCCCGACGAGAAAACTGCCATGATTTCTTTTGGCCGGGAAAACCGGCCGTGTGTATGCTCCATAGCAGTTTTCCTGACAGGAAACGGGAAAAAAGAGATCTGGTTCTCTTTTTTCCCTCCACGATTCCCGCCGGTCTTTTAACGCCAGATTTTTGGCGTTTTCCTATGGGGAAAACTGCGGTGAAGCATACACACAGCCGGGTTTCCCGACCAAAGCTCTTAGGGCAGTTTTCCTGTCAGGACACCCGGCCGTGTGTAGGGGGAAAAAAGATGCCGAGCAGGTTCTCGGCTTTCCTCTCGGTTTTCCGAGCAGACTTTTGCTCGCCGGGAAAACCGAACGTGTGTACGAGGCATTAGACAGTAGTCATCAGAACAGGATTTATTTATTGGAAGATTTCCCCTCTCCTCCTGGCTTTATTTGCTGATGAATACACTAATGTTTAGTTCATATCTTGCAGTCCCCATTTGTAGAGTGTATACATTGTAATAATGTAATTGTAAATACATTGTAATAATATTTATATTGTAATAATGTTTTTAATGCCTTCAAACCAACTGCTATCTCTTGACTGCTTTTAATAAAGACTATACAGAAGCAATAAAAGACTGACATGGTGGCCCCATGTTCTGAACATAATGACCCATTGCACACATTGTCAGCATTTGTGCCTATATTATAATGGTGGTTTTGTTGTTGTTGAAATGCATAGACAATATTCTGTAGGAGTGGGAGTATTATGGAACTAAATGTAAAAGGAATGCAGTATTGAAGGAAAAAGCACCCTCATCAGCTGTCAACTTCTGTAAACATGCACTTCATACCAAGATGTAATGAACGTCTAGCTTTGTCCATGACTGTGGTAGTCTTAATAACCGAGACATAGTTACACCTGTCAGAACCCACCAAAATAGAATGAAAATTACTTTCTTGGTTAATAGTCTTTAGAACACATCTTAAAGCTTTTAAAATTCACCGAAATTTGGGCCTGTTGGCTCCACTTTAAAGAAACTGATACTCACACCTCTCCCCCTCAGAGTCCCCACACACCCACTGGATCTCCCTGCTCCCTCAGATTGCCCCCCTCCTCTACTTCCTCCGCCACCCTCCACCCACCCCTGCCCCCTCCTGAGTCAACCCCCGAATGACTCCTTCCAGCACGTTATCACTGACCCACCACTTCATTCAATTATATGAACTCACCACCATTCACATCCACTCTCTGGAATCCTATTTTCAATCCAGACTATCCATTACCCACAGTAATGCGTTTCTGTTTACTCTTATAGTACCACTCAATTTGACCATCCTTACACACATCGTCCCGGCCCGCATCCAGTCGCAGAAAGTACCCGTTGGGGCGAGTGAATCTGAGGCTGGTTGACGATGATACAAATATGGTACTTTATTCCCGACTCCTATTATCTTACTGTTGCCGCAATCCTCGGCAAACTATTCTACGCCCCCGACTCCAACAAGCTTTATAATATTCACCTCCGTTATTGATCGATTGGCTACTCCTCTGGGCGCATCTTGCCACTAACCCGCTACTGTTATTACCAGACTGTATAACATGTATTGTTAGACTACTGTTTCGATATTCCAGATATATTCTCTGCTCTGTTCCGCAGAGACTATTTTGTCTTGTCTGTATTGTTTGACAAGCTGCACTTGTATTACAATTTCGCATTTTCCCCTGCTTGTATGTACAAAATCTTCAATAAAAATTATTTGAAAAAAAAAGATATGGTACGGATGGCTCAAAACATCTGAAATCTGCATTTGACTGGGAATAGCCACACTATGACCCTTATGCCTGCTGGTCTCCCCATAGAATGTGTATACTAGGAGGGGGTGGAGCCTATCGCGGCACACCATGCCTATCGCATGGATATAACCAACTGTAAATGGTACTGGTAATGATGTCTCGTGTTAATACATACAATAATAGGGGATGTCGCTGTATGATACTTCTAAGTGATACTGTTCACTACATTTGACATTTGTCACAATTGCCTAATGTATGTATTTTTTCTTTTTGTTCAATAAAAGACTTTGTTTAAAAAAAAAAAAAAAAAAATCTTAAAGCTTTTACAGTTACACAGTCCTCAAACACAAAGGGGCTCTTATTTAACTACGCATCCATTTTGGATATATCAAAGTTAAAATCAGAATCACTATCAGCTTTTAGTTATGGAGGGAGTGGAAAAGGATAAGACCCTTTTTATGGTTGTTGGCTCTTTGGGGATATTTCTCTTGACTATAAATTTCTGTGACAAAGACCGAAATTTAGAATCAATTGGACAGATGGTGGAAGCCAGCAAGCATTTGCCTGATCTGCTTATCTCAGGGAGGGAAAAAGTAACTGGAGCTGGTTTTCTATTCTGTCCAGTCAATGTTTGCCCTTAGAATTGTCATCCAGTGGGGCATCTGCCTCTACCCATTGACATGAGATCTCCTGATCCAGCCAAAAACAACTGCCATCTAAGAGCCGGTTCACACAGGGGCAACTTGGGATCTGACTTCAAGTCGCCCCAAGTCGCGCGACATGAGAAAATCAATGTTAGTGAATAAGAGCCGTCTTAATGTACACTACTGAAGTTGCTTCGACTTCAAAAAATGTTCCTGTACTATTCCAATCCGACTTCTAGGCGACTTGTACCCATTGATTTCAATGGAAGTCACCTCCGAAGTCAGATCCCTGTCTTAACTGAAGCAACTTTCCAGGAAGAGAAAATAGTTTTCTCATGCAAACCCCTCCCTCCCACAGAGCTGATTACTCTTTGATTGGCCACTGGAAAAGTCCCCTGTCCTGGAGGCGACTTCAAGTCTCTCCAAGTCGCGCTGTGGTTTACGCTCAAGGCGTGTCCAAGTCGCCTCGCAAAGTCACGCACAAAGTCGTGTTGCCCCTGTGTGAACCGGCTCTTAAGCTATGAGCATCTCAAGGTAAAATTGAATTTAAACAGGAAAGGCAGCAATTAGTATTACCATTGCCACACCAATCTACACGTGCTTCTACAAGAATAACAACTGTAAGATATCATTGTCAGTTTCGTGTTGCTAGGTTAAATATTAGGAAGGTTTATAAAAGATTTTGAACTCGACACATGTGTTTTTCATCAGAGTGAAACAACTCAAATTTATCATAATTATATTATTCAACAGACCGGATGTAGAGACCTTTAATATCTGTTGACCCACGGGAGGCAGTGGTGGATAATATCTTTTGCTGAATGTTTCTATAGAACTATGTCTCTCAGCTGAAAAAGCAAGTTTCTTAAACTATTTCACATTCATGTGTCTTCTGACAGATCTACTCTGAAATCCCATATCATAAAAGCATCTATATAGAATATGGGCTATACTCATCTATCATGGACAATCAATAGCTGTTAAGAATGAAGGGGTCTTGATGGAAAATTTTCTTTTCTCTAGCTTGCTTTGGCTAGAATACAGTCCATTTCAGAAATGCATCTTAGCTACCAATAGTCCAAAACCCTCAAACTAAAGCCTCGTACACACGGTCGGACTTCAAACAAACTTTTTTCGTGGACATTTGTCCGAAGGGAGTTGGCCGGGCACATCCATAGCATACACACGGCAGGACATTTCTGCAAACTTTCCCTACATCACGTGGTTTTTCTGCTCTTTTCTGTTCCTTACCTTCACCCTTTGGTCAACTTCTGCTATTGTTGGTTGATTTTAACATTGGTTCTGGGCATGCGTATTTGTACTTCGGACAAAAGTCCGATGGATTTCTGTACACATGGTCGGACTTTGCACCATCAGACTTTTGTTGCCGAAAAGTTTGTCCGTTTGCAGAGCGAACTTTTGTCCGATGAAAACCTAAAAAGTTTGTCCGATGGAGCGTACACACGGTCTGATTTTTTGGAAAACTTGCTCATTTTGAAGTTTGTTGGCAAAAAGTCTGACCGTGTGTACGGGCCTTTAGTCATTTGTCTGTGTAGTCAGATCTGCTATTGATTAGATTTCTTGATCTGGGTTAGATGGTTTCAGCTTGTATTTTATGGGCATTTTAGGGTCAGCATATATCCTCAGGATGAGCCTTTTTATTAGCCTTTATTAGAATCCTCTCATTTGTCCTCTAGTTTTCTAGTACCCAACCCCTCTAGCACTGGTCATGTTGTCTCTCCCAAGGGGAGGGTCAGTTTGCAGACAAAGCCTCCCATTGCTCTTTTTGTGCCTAAGCACCGGCTTCCAATATCCTTTATTAGATATGAGATGTCAGATAGGTAAAGAATTGGAAGAATTAAAGGACAAAGGTTTTCCCATCCTTCTTTTGTTGTCGCTAAGGATGAACATTGGGCAGAATTATAAAACTGGCGCAAAGTAAATATATAAGAAGAACGCTAATGTGGTTATAAACCCTTACATATACCCAGTGAATTGACTGGCCCCAGGTGATATACAGAGATGAAACAAATCAGTCTACATAAGTTGTATCTGTCTATCTGCAGTCTATCTCTACAGCCGCCCAAAGTGCAGAATTTATAAAGCTTATCTGAGCTTCCAGAAAGCAGGGGGTGGACAGCTCAGTGAGGATAGGTGAGAGCTGATTGGAGGGAAGGGAAACACCCCCTCCCTTCACACAGCACACAGGAACAGCTGAGGCTGTCAATCACAGGCTATGTGCTTAAGCTTACCCCTCTGTCAACTTCTTTGCTCTTGTTGTCAGGAAAATCTGCCAGAAGTGACTCGTGCTGATAGCAGAGAAACAAGACAGCAGAGAGAAATTACGCTTAGTGCTCTGGATTGAGACAAGTACACATAATAGAGGGATATGCTTTGTTCATATTTCATGTCTGAGGTGTACAGCCACTTTAAATTCTGATTGCTTCCAGCAAACCTTTGTTTCCTTACTTCCAGCTTTGATAAAAAGCCTATTACTATAGAGTTTTAGATCCCTTTCACACCGAGGAGTTTTTGAGGCGGTTTAGCGCTAAAAATAGCGCCTAAATACCGCCTGAAAACTCCTGCTCCTGCAGTCTCAATGTGAAAGCCTGAGGGCTTTCACACAGAGGCGGTGCACTAGCAGGACCGCTCCAAAAGTCCTGCTAGCGGATCTTTGGAGCGGTGAGAGGAGCGGTGTGTTTACCGCTCCTTCACCGCTCCTTCCCATTAAAAGTAATGTGAAACCGCAGAGGCGCATTGCCGGCGGTATTAACCCTTTTTCAGCCACTTGCGGGGGGGTTAATACCACACCGCTAGCGGCCAAATACCGCTGCAATTCCGCAGCAATTCCGACGGTATACCGCCACCGCACCCACCGCCCCAGTGTGAAAGGGGCCTTACAGGGAACATCTGAATACACCTGTTCTGTGAACAGCTAATCTGTTTGAAGGTAAATTAAAAATTGGTACCTGCTGTTTTCGGCAGCTGGCATTCAAGTGGTTAATCAGATGATAACACATAGGAACAGTCATAGATCACTTCAACATAAGAGGCTCTTTAGAGAACACTTCGCTCAGCACAGAGAGATTCAGTGCACATATTGTACCTTGAGTATTTAACTTTGTAGGAAGTAGAAAAAAGTGCGGCTGATCATATGCAATGAAATGTTCCACATATAAAAGGAGCTTTGAAGAAGTTTAAGGGTTTGCCTGTGACTAGTTCCACAAACTTTTTCTATTACATACAATGGTTTCCAAAAGTTTACCATTTTTATTTGTATTACTGTGCTGAACAGCATAATCTCTCTCTCTCTCTCTCTCTCTCGCGTAGATGCTGTACAATACATAGTATTGTGCATTCTAATGCACACTACTGTATATCGTATGCAATATAGATACAGACTGCAATCTTTTGTACCAATCAGCCTGCCCAAAGCTGTTAACACTCACTGTTGCTCCTCTACATACATATATATATATATATATATATATATATATATATATATATATATATATAACATTAAGCTGCATCTGTTAGGAATTCACTGCACTTGGTTCATATAGGACCTAATGGGGTTGGTTTATTAAAGACAAATAATCTGTTCACTTTGCAAGGAAAGTTGCACTGTGCAGGCGCCCCAGAGCTAAGTGAATGTTGTAAAGTTTCTCCTTGTAAAGAATACCCAACCGCATGCAAGGACAAAAGGTTCCAGATGTTTGCCATGCAACAGTCTGTGCTTCTGGATTCTGATCACCTGGCCTAATGTGGGCAGGGACAGGTGTGCTTCTATAGACTTTTAGATGTAGAATTATGCCCCTTTACTATTTGTTTTAATACTTTGAGGCTGGGTTTACACTATCTTTGCATGCGACTCACAGCAGGGGTCCGGGGTTTCCCCATTCACCATTTCATGTCCGATTTCAGCCTGAATTTTTGGCTGAATTCGGACCTGAAACGGACTAAAAGACTCACAGGACTCCTGTGCAATTTGCACCAGAGCCGCAGCGGAGATATGTAAACCGGCTCCACAGAGAGCCAGTCAAAATCTCCTGCTATTGCGAATTGGATGCGGCAAACCCAGCCTCAAATATTCTATTTTCTAAGGTTTTTGTTTCCTAAAATCTAATTGTCATTATGGTTCCTAAATATATATGTGTTTTATTAGCATTGTATTTTCCTGTAATTGAATTCGCAATAGTGTGAACCCAGCCTGAAGATGCAAATTATGACAACACCCTTTTAGGCTTAAAGGGACACTAAAGTTTCCCTTTTTTTTGCTAAAAAATAACAAACAGTTTATACTTACCTCCACTGTGCAGCTCGTTTTGCACACAGTGGCCCCAATCCTGGTCTTCTGGGGTCCCTCGGCGGCTGTCTTGGCTCCTCCTCGCAAGGACTCCACACCATAATGCGAGCGAGCTCGCATGGTGTGGAGTTATTGCGGGCGCACTCACATGATACAGCGGCGGCCATAGCCGCCGACTGTATCACTCGGCCCTGCCCCCCGGCGCGCCGCGTCATTGGATGTGATTGACAGCAGCGCCAGCCGATGGCTGCGCTGCTTTCAATCCATCCAGTGTAGCCAATCGGCAGCCAGGCTGAGAACCGAAGAGGATGACGGGGACGAGCGCAGGACTTTCGAGGGGCCAGGTAAGTAAAACGGGGGCTCGGGGGGGGGGGCGGTATTGTCGAATGTTTTTTCACCTTAATGCATAGGATGCATTAAGGTGAAAAAACATGGTCCTTTACTACTCCTTTAAGGCCAGAGACGTGACTAGAGATTTTATTTATAAAACTCTTTATACCTGTTCGTTTCCAGGTCTGTTATTCTTATCATAGGCAATAATGTAACGTAGTGCAGTCACAGGAAAAAGAAAGAGAAACTGTAGATAGACACCACCTTCTATGAAGTAAATCACACAGATATCATAAAACTGTGTATAAGCTGGGGTGGGATTAGATGACATCCGGTGCAGTCTAAGGCCCCTTTCACATGGGCATCCTTGATACTCTTCTGTTCCGATTTTATCACCAATTGATGATGGAGGAAAAATTAACCCATGTAATCAATATAGGTTGCCGGACATAAGTGAAGGTGCAACACATCCAGTCAGGTCAGTAATGAACCTGAATGCACCCACATGTCGAAAGATATAGGTGGACACACGTGCGCTAACATCAAGCCACCAATAGGCATACATTGCAGTCCATTTTGAAGTGTAATCATGAGTCAAAAACAAACGGAACGGGCCTAGGTCTTCCCCTGCCAAAGCTCCCTTGAGCAAAATATATATTTTTTCTCTGTAGAAAAGCCATTAAAAAGCAGTATTCTGTTTTTGCAAGATGTCCTATATTCTCCACATTTACTTGAACCTTGGTCCTTCCCTTCTTCCACAGACCCTAAACTATCTCCTGATAGAACACAGCTTGGGGGCACTCTGCACATGCTCAGTTTGGTGTGTATTGCTAAAGAGTTTTTAATTTTCTTGGGAGAGTGCATCTGATCAGCACAGGGCCAATCAGTGCTGTCCAGCGAGAGGGTCAGGGGTCCTGCAGCCTCATAGAACAATCAGAGGAGAATGAAAACTCCTCCTACAAACTTTAACCAGACGCTCATAGAATTCACAAGACTGCTATAAACTACTGATGAGAAAAGGTATTTAGAAGTTTATATTTACTAAAATAATGGCATTTCCATGTTCTGTATACTGTGGGAGACCAGATATAGTGAATGCAGGCTCCTGGGTTTAGTAACACTTTCAGCCCTGGTTCCCATTGCTGCGTTTTGACACGTCAAATCGCATGTCAAATCGGTGGCATTTTTCCGCAATTTCCGGCAATGACACCGTCCTAATCGGTGCGACGCCGCATCTGCGGCGCTGCACCGATTTCAAAAAGAAGTTTCTGTACTACTTTTTGCGATTTCGGCCCGCGATTTACATTGACATCTGTGCAGAAACCTGCACAGATGTCTCTGTAATCGCGGCCGAAATCGGGACTGCCAGCTGAACTCGCACGGCTTCACTCCCGCAGCCCAGTGTGAACCAGGGCTAAGTGTGGTAGTGACAATGGTAGGCAAGAAGGTGCAGTCATAGGGATCAAGCACTGGGGAAAGTGGCGAGGGGGCATCAGCATGCAGGTAGGGTGGTAAGAGTGGGGGAAGGGATGATGGTGGTCAGGTGAGTGCATGCATGGGTATCTCTTGACCATACTGCTGACAACATTGAACATATGCAGATGTGAATTCTACGCCATTCTGCATATCTAAGATGATTGAACAGTGCGGCACATTGCTACTGTGCTTTCAAGGGATTTTGCATCAAATCCATACATAGGGATACGGGCACATTCTTAATGACAGCTAACCTGCCATTGTTACAGAATCCAGATGCCATCTTGGGGAAGTGCAAGGGGTACCCTTTTTTCAAAATTTGGCTTTTATGTATAAAAATTTTGACTGATTGGTACAACATTACTTGCTTGTCACCAGGTAATGTAAAGCTTAGGCCCCTTGCACTCTGGGTGTCTGGCCTTTTGGTGTGGCCAGCGCAGCATCCAGCCCCACTGCCTGCAGCCTGTCAAAGTCTATGGCAGGCTGAAATATACTATGGCTTGATGGGGCTGAGCGCTGTACTGAATGGTTCTAACGTTTAGGGCCCGATATGTTCAAGGCCAAATTCCCGGAA
Source organism: Rana muscosa (assembly GCA_029206835.1). Lineage (NCBI taxonomy): Eukaryota > Metazoa > Chordata > Amphibia > Anura > Ranidae > Rana > Rana muscosa. Next base: position 365,001,280 of record CM055127.1, read on the forward strand.
TTCAGAATACAGAATTCAGAATAATTTCAAGGGGTTTTATTTTCTATTACCATTTTGATCATTAAATCTCAATTTCAACCTGAGGGTTGAGGTTTCAAACTAAGGGAGGAACAAAAATGTAATTTTACTTTGCGTAATCTTTTCTTACAATAAGTACAGGATAATAGCTCCTTGTGCAGGCACTTCCTGTTATAGGGTGACGGTTCTCTGATTATCTTTCCAGATTGTTCTTCTGTGTTGTTGTGTCAGAAATGGAAACTGCAAGTGGCCACGCCGACACATTTTACCCAGGCATGGCCCATTGTTGTTATTATCAAGAAACATGCTCTGAGAAGTGCCCTGCAGCTATCATGCATGCACGCAGAAAGGAAGTGGCTGTAGAGGCTGCAAGAGACCAACAACACTGAGAAAAGTACTGAAAGCAATGTACAATACTACATAGTAAGAGAGGCTATGAATGCCATATTTAAAGCTCAAAAAACAAAAGTCAAATATAGTATCCTGATTTTTTTTTCCCTTCTGCATCTAAGGAACCAGTTGGAACATGCGAACACTTGTAGGTGTATAGTACGCACAAGGCTGACTTAATGCTTACTTCAGCAATTTTCCTAACTCACAAAGTTAACAAGCATTCCTTCTCTGCTCCCATGTCAAGCTAATCAAGAGAAAAATGCTATTTGTTATCTCGCCGCACCATTGCCTAAGAAACATACCAAGACACAATGACTCATCGGTGAAGTTTTCCACGCCAGACTGGCAACAACTTAAAAGAAAAATCTGATGCAAGGTGCAAAGGTGCGTTTTATACAAGGAAACAGAACTGTGCTTGTAAATTCTCACAGTAGTTATCCTAATGTACCATAACATAAGAATGAGATTGGAACGCTTAGTTACAAGAAAATCCCCAATTTTTCGGGGAATGTAAGGGAGGGCAATATGAAAAAAAATAAAAAAACAAAACAGACATCACCCATTACCATGTCTCTGTTGCAACTATTTACTGATCTGAAAGTCTTGGGTAAAGTTTTTCTCATCTAAAGCTCACCATGCTTCTATTCAACTCAAGCTGGCATGCTAAAAATATTGGACAATAATTGCTTTATTTTTCTCATAAGCTGCAATTCCCTGGCTGTTATGCTTATTTTATGACATTGGTTGCTTAGTGAGTTACTGGCCCAGAACAAGCATGCAGGTCAAGACTTCTAACGCTATTGGCTGCATATGCTTGTACCAGCCCAGTACTAGTTGGTGTAAGAAAATAATTAGTTACTTGCTTGGTTTCATATTGAAAATCAGATTTAATGGTCAAAATAAAAACACAGAATAAGCATTAGGTGCTTAGAGGAAAATAACAATTTGAAAGTTGAATTAAAACATTGTTACTGAAAAATGTAAAATTGTAAAGATTCATTTTACCGAGTTACTTTTTAAAGATGTCATCTGGGTTCCATCTTAATATGGTGGGTAGCAGAGCATGTGCAATGAATAAAATGGTCCTTATAGGCGCGGGATCTCAGTGCCATATTTAAGGACAACACATTTATTACTGAGCATGTGCAGTAGAAAGTGGCAGTCATGAAATATGTCAACGATAATACACGCATGTGTAGTAGCAATGTACAGGCTGCTTTCCTGACCACACACTGATGTGTTTACTGTGACAGCCACCATGATAAATTAAGGAAAATATAGATCTGCTGACAGCTGAATAGGAAGGGAGCCCAGCATTTTTGTACAGGCTGTGCGGCTGAAGGGCATTATGATTTGATCCTCCATATACCCCTCTGTGGGTGGCTGGTTGTACTAATTGGGGTTGATTTACTGTGCATGGTAGTCAATCAGCTTCTAACTTCAGCTTGTTCAGTTAGGCCCCTTTCACACGGGACGGATCCGTGATGATCCGCCCCGCGAACCTCTGCTTGCTCAGCGGGGATCGCTCTGCTGATCCCCGCTGAGCCGGCGGATGACAGGGCGGTCCCCGCACACTGTGCAGGGACCACCCTGTCAGATCTCCGCTCTCCCCTATAGGGGGATCGGATGAACACGGACCGTCTGTCCGTGTTCACCCGATCCGCTCTGCAGACGGATTGAAAAATAGGATTTTCCTCCGTCTGCAGAATCAGAGGATTGCGGACCCGGATGAGATCGGGTGTCAGCGGATGTTCATCCGCTGACACCCGCTATCTCATAGGGACCAATGTATGTCCCTTTTTCATCTGTAAACGGATGGATGAAAAAGCGGACATACGGTCCGCATGTGTGAAAGGGGCCTAAAGCTTTGACAATGAAACCTGGAAGCTGATTGGTTTCTATGCAGAGCTGCACCATATTTTGTGCTCTCCAGTTTTATTAAATCAACCCCATTGTGTCTGCTTCACCTCAGTAGGGTGCTCCTCTGCCAGCCACTTTACCTATGTTCCATATGACTGCCTCCCAGCCACTTCACCCTGCTACTTGCCACTGCACCAACGTGAGATACGTCAATTGTGACTACTTGACAGACGTGCAATACCACACTCACTGCTATTACACCAACACACAATACTCCACTCATCCCCATACCGCTTCTTCAGTCACCCGCACTGCAGCTACACGCACTCTTCGACTCTTGCTGTCATTGCACTAAAGCACTTCTGCACTTGGCACCATGGAACCTGCTGCACTTGCTGTCAGTGCACTAACATTCACTCTGTACCTGCCACCACTGCACCGCTGCATCTGACTTCATCCTCCCTCTCTACACTCGCTCTGCAGTCACCAGCAGTGCATAGACACACACTTCTGCACTCAGGGGACAAGGCGTGGGCAGGAGGGCGGCTGCCCTGGGCGCAATGGCTTACTGTAGGGGTGGGGGCGCCTTTCTTCTGTTACAAGGCTGACAGGAGTAGTGACCGCAGCATCACTACTGTCAGCCCAGTGCTGGGAGCAGTGAGGAGAGTGCTGGGAAGTGGTGCAGGCTGTGTCCTCTCTCCCCCTCCTCCTTCCCACCAGTGCAGTGCTCCTGTATTCAGAAGCTGGCAGCAGTAATCACACTCTGAAGCTCTGCACTGGCAGAAAAGGAGAGGGAGCACAGCCGAGTCAGGAGGAGACGGGGTTGTGCCTTCTCTCTCCCTCCTGCTCCTTCCTTCTGTCGGTATAGTGCTCCTGTAGCCTGTAAACACAGCTGCTGGCTTCTGCATACTGGTGCACAGACAGCTTGGGCTGATTCTTCTGTGATATTACATCCCCCCACCACCTCCTCCCCACACTGGGGGTGCAGTTTGGCATCTTTGCCCTGGGCACTGGGTGATCTTGTCCAAGCACTGTCTGCACTTGCCACCACTGCATCTATGTCCATCCTACCCAGATTTCAACATCTCTCCTGCCAGCCTGCACTATATTGCACCAAAATTCATTCCAGAACTGGCCGCAATTCCATCAATGTGCCCTTCTGTATTCAGCCAACAGGGCACACTTTTGCTAGTATTTAAAAAAAAATAAAAAATAAAAAAAAAATGTTTTTTATCAATTGAAATGTGGTTGAAGTTGAACGCAGGTGTGCATTGCCAGCATTAAGCCTCAGACAGCGTCATTCATCTCAGCTGTTCATGCTTCCAATTACGGGTGTACAAGTGTAAAATAAATTTTTGGTTTGCTTTTCATCCAGTACCAATATTATGACATTGTTACTGTGAAATGGGCCAAACTAGCAGAGCCCTGAATTCCTGTACACCAGCATGAGCTGGTGGTGTGACTGTCTTGTCTATATTTTATCTGCCTGCGTAAGCCCTCACAACTGTAAACACTAATGAAGGTTAACCAGAGGAAGTGCAGACATTCGCATGCCCACAGGGAAAGTTCCTCAGCAGCAAATCGAGCAACAATAATATAAGGTGTTAACAAGATTATCCCGGGGGCCCTAGATACTGTATTTATTGGCGTATAACACTCACTTTTTTACCCTGAAAATAGAGGGTAAACTGTGCCTGCGTGTTATACGCAGGGGGCTGTGGAAAGTTTTTTCCCTGAAACTTCCCTCTTAAAGTTAGGGTGCGTGTTATACGCCGATAAATACGGTAGTTTCATTGTAAATTGTGGCGGGAAAACTGAAATAAAAATTCCATGCAGTCAAAGATCGTAAAAACAATACTTCTTTGCTAGTTGCTAGTTTTAGGATACACTTTATCATAGCAATCTGATACTTTCATGGTAATTAACTCAAGTCGTTTACTAACTTTGGAATAGTGGGCACAAACATACTGCTCCTGTGTGTTCCTATGGGCCACTGTATAGCACAAATGCAGCTTTTACGTGTTTTTATATCTAAAACTTTTTTTTTTTTTGTGATGGATAGAGTAGGGAAGGGTTATTTGTTTTGTTGTCTGTGTACCATTAGTAAAATTTCCATTCACTTCCGGTCCCAGAGACACAACAGGAAGCTGGAGAAAATCTCCCAAAACGAGGGGTACTCCCCTCTTAGCCAGTCCTCCCTGAAACAGGAATATTCTTCCTACCTTTTGTTTTGGAGAACCAGTCAAAAAATTTGGATTAACCCTCGATGCCGGTAGATATTCGGCCCATGTGTACTAGGCTTTAGGGGTTGATTTACTAAAACCGGAGAGTGCAAGATCTGGTGCAGCTCTGCATGGTAACCAATCAGCTTCTAACTTCAGCTTGTTCAATTAAGCTTTGACAAAAAACAACCTGGAAGCTGATTCTGGTTTCTATGCAGAGCTGCACCAGATTTTGAACTCTCTAGTTTTAGTAACTCATCCCCTTAGAGCAGTGGTTCTCAACCTTCCTAGTGCCGTGACCCCTTGATAAAATTTCCCAAGTTGTGGGGACCCCTAACCGTAAAAAATTTTTTTTTGCGTGGGTTGTCAGCACCCAAGGCAAGACAAGTAATTTTGGCCCCTAACCCACGGATATTTAGCACTCCCTGAGTCCCTTCCACTCGTACAGTATTAAAACCCCTTGTGGTACATTTTTGGATGTACCACTCTCTTTTTGTTCTCCTTAATTTCCCTTTTATCTCTCTCTATTCTAATTTCTTGTTTTTTTCCTTATCCCTCTCTCTAGCCCCCTTTCTTGTTCTTTCTCTTATTCTTTCTCCCCCTTTTTCTTTGTTCCTCCTCTTTTCCTCGACCTTCCATGTATTCTCTATTTTTATTCCTTCTCTTACTCCTTGGTGGGGTGGGTGGGGGGAAATAGGATGAGTGGCAGTGCTGGTGGGGGGTGAGATCAGTGGCAATGCTGGGGGGAGTTCTGATCAGCCAACTTAGGTGCTCTTGATCAAGGTCATCTGCTGATCTGAGAACTGTAGTGGGGACTTTTAATGGCAAATCTAATCACAGGTAGTGTCTCCGGCTTCACTGTGTCGCCGACTTTGTGGTGTCTCGTAGCAGTGACACTTATGCAGAAATCAGGAGATAGGGTCTCCTTCAGCCCCTCCCACTTCACATTCCTCACCAGTCAGCTGACCTCTAGTTTCTGCCCCCCAGCCATGCCGTAAACTGAATGGGTGGCTACGAAGAGGCTGAGTGGGTGCCAGGAAAAGCCCAACTGGGCAGCCACAGGTTTCAGGGACAGCCCTGCTGGGCGGCCGCAAAAAGGCTATGAGAGCGGTGCGGGCTTCAGGAACAGCCCAGGATTCGGTGACCCCTGGCAAATCGTCATTTCCAGGTTGAGAACCACTGCCTTAAAGCAGTGTTTCTCAACTCCAGTCCTCAAGGCGCCCCAACAGGTCATGTTTTCAGGATTTCCCTCATGAAACGGCTGTGGTAATTACTAAGGCAGTGAAACTGATCAAATCACCTGTGCAAAATAATGGAAAGCCTGAAAACATGACCTGTTGGGCGCCTTGAGGACTGGAGTTGAGAAACACTGCCTTAGAGTACCACTAAACTGCAAATCTATAATGTATAGAACCATGAACATCTTTAAGTGTCAGTCTTTTGAGCTATTGTGCCATCACTACCCCCAGCCCTAAGTGTAAACTCACCAACACCTGACTGTACCATGGTATGCCAACCAAGGCTGCTCCAGAACAGGCCTTGATTGGCTGTACTATATACCTGGAGTACAACAAAACTGTCATATTGAAATGTACAGAACAATCAAAAGTCAGTCTCTTGGGCAGCTGTGCCACCGCAACTGGCATTTTCTGAAGGACAGGTCCACAGCAGCATCCCTATATATTTCTCATAATGGGCTTCAGCACTATTTGCTCCAAAGTTAATATTGCACTCAAAGATAATTCTTTGCTAGGAAAGAGTTGGAAATGCTGCTGTCCTGTTATTGTTAAAGCACATGTTTGTTTCAGATTGCAGCCTATAGCCCAAAGCACCACAAATCATCATGACACCAGACAATCAACTCTTAGGCCTCGTACACACGACCGATTTTCTCGTCGTAAACAGTCAAGAAAAGTGCCGCGAGAGTTTTTTTGTCTAGAAAAACGTTCGTGTGTATGGTTTTACGACGAGAAACTTGACGAGAATCTCGACGAGAAAATAGAGAACCTGCTCTCTATTTTCTCGTCAGGAGTCCAGATTTCCTCGTCGTGTTTCTCGTCGGCCTGTTTTGTGACGAGAAAATGGTTCGTGTGTATGCTTTTACGACTCTTCCAAAAGTGCGCATGCTCACAAGCAACTATGAGACGGGAGCGCATCTTCTGGTAAAACAAGCCTTCATAATGGAGAGAGCACATTCGTCACGCTCATAAATATTTCATCGTTTAAATGTTCTGCATTGAATTCTTCGTTAGAATGTTACATTAATCAAAACGAGAGACCTTCTTTTGCTGCTGATATTCACACAGAGTTATGCCTTATTTTTAACCTTTTTCATGCTGCTCTTTATAAGATTTATGTGTATTATATCGTGCAAGTTTTTAGGAATAATTTAAATGGTTAGATTTTTCAAAATGATGTTAATTATAATTTCTCAATGTTTTGATAGCGATCTCCCATTTAATTTTCTAATCTATATTTTTAAAATTTCACACCATGTTTTTGAGCTAATCAGATTTAGTTATTCTTTTGGGGGGGTGATATCTGTGCCTTTTATTGTCAGTCAAATGTATCTGCTTACTCCAAAGCTTGTTTTTTTTTATTTAAAAATACACATAGTCAAGTATGAACTTAAACAAAAAACACATTTATTCATGTTTATAAATTAAATAAAGAGAAGGCAGCGCTGGAGAAGCTGCTGCCATTTGTGCATCCCAGGGACCCCAGAGCACACAGCAACCCTGTGTGGACACTAAAATTGGGAGCTTGAGAAGGCCCACATTTCAGAACACAATCTGATGCTGGCCTCCCAGAGGTCAGGAACAGCAGCAGGTGAGATATATGTCCCAAGTGTGTGGTACTACAACAGGCTGCCTTCTGTCCGACCAGTGCGACCACAATGAAGCAAGGCCATCACTTCCTCTTCTTCCTGGCAACCTTCCCTGCAGCCTTTACTGAAGCCTTCCTTCTTCGTTTAGCTGGAGGCTGGCCCACTGGAGGGGTACTCCTGTCAGGAGGAGGAGGTGGAGGTGTAGCAGAAGGGGGTGGGGCAGAAGAAGAAGGTGGAGGTGTAGCAGAAGGGGGTGGGGCAGAAGGTGGAGGTGTAGCAGAAGGGGGTGGGGCAGAAGGTGGAGGGGTAGCAGAAGGGGGTGGGGCAGAAGGTGGAGGGGTAGCAGAAGGGGGTGGGGCAGAAGGTGGAGGGGTAGCAGAAGGGGGTGGGGCAGAAGGTGGAGGGGTAGCAGAAGGGGGTGGGGCAGAAGGTGGAGGGGTAGCAGAAGGGGGTGGGGCAGAAGAGGAAGGTGGAGGTGGAGGTTGAGGTTGGGTCAGTTGGGCCACCTCACATATGGCGGTATTGGGGGTAATTTGCTCCATCACCCCCTTGTTGAGCAAGGTGATGAGCAGGGGTTCGCATAGGAGGCGTTGCTCCATGCTCATCACCTTGAACTTAGCCTCCACTAGGCCGGCAATGGCCTCTTCAGGGGATGTGGGCTCCTTGAGGGTGGCATGGGCCTCTTTAATAAGGGCCATTGCTGCCTCACTGGTGGTCCTGTCCCTCCTGCCTCTTTTGTGAAGCCTGATGGGAGGCACCTGGGATCTGTTGCTTCTCCTTTGCCCTGCCACCTCCTGTCTGCCACTGGGCCCTGCCACCTCCTGTCTGCCACTGGGCCCTGCCACCTCCTGGCTGCCACTGGGCCCTGCCACCTCCTGGCTGCCACTGGGCCCTGCCACCTCCTGGCTGCCACTGGGCCCTGCCACCTCCTGGCTGCCACTGGGCCCTTCCTCCTCCTGCCTGACAGTTTCCAGACCCTCCTCCTGGCTGATTTCATCCTGTGTATGAAAAAGAAACATAGTTTAATATGTTGGTTTAATCTTTGCATCAAACTTTGTAATCCTGATGGAAGCAATTAGAATGTAAATGCATAAATCCTTGCTTTAAATTTACCACTACATCAGCTTGACTATTTACCACACAATTAAGTGCAGAATAATGTCTACAGATCATGATTTCACTTGTTGAATACAAAATAATGTATGTTTCTCATCCTGACATATTTGGGAAACATTAATTTTATCCCACTACATTTTCAGTTAATACTATACCTGGCTCCAGATGGCCAAATCAGGATCATCCAGGATGGCTGCCTCCTCTTGCTCCAGAGAAGGCTCAGGTTGGCTGCAGGGAAGTCTGGGGGGAAGAGTGGAGAGTGATGGCCTTGGCTCAATGTGGTCATCCAGGAAGGACATCCTGCTGTAGTACCACAAAACCGGGACATAAACATCATCTGCTGCTGCTCCTGACCTCTGAGAAGCCAGCACCTTAGAGCGTTCAGTCCTGTAGGTACCTCTCAAGCTCCCAATTTTAGTGTCCACTTGTTTTGCTGTGGCTGTGGGCACCTTGGTATGCACAAATGGGAGCAGCTTATCCAGCGCTGCTTTTCTCACCCCTTTTTTTTATGGATGGGGTTTTTGGTCTCCCACAGAGCCGGCAGCTCCCTTACCCGGTCAATAAATTCCGCCAGGAACTCTTTGTCGCTAATAAATACATTCATATTGTATCTGCAAGTAAAATAAATTATATTTAAATAATGTGAGGCAAACAGTCTAACCTCCTTCACATCCTAGTCACCATATATATCCTCCAACAATCTCAAGACAGTATAGGCCAACAATTTTAACAAGTCTCACAAAATCACATACCTTCGTTCGCACGTCCGTCACTTGAACTCCTCTCTCCGCACACCGAACGTACTATAGTCACATGTGTGTTTGCTATATACACACCACGCATGCGTCCAAATTGGAACACGTCGCTCCGCACACGTCGCCCGCCCATGACGTTCTAACTAACATCTTTTCCCCGCCCCTTCTCTTTCGGCGCGCAGACAGATATGGCGGAGTTACAGCAGGTGTCTGATAATTCCGCAACTAGCGAGGAGACAAGCCCGGAGACCGAGGACACGTCACGATCAAGGAGGAGATTCAAGGCATCGAATATGTCTTTGGCGGAGATGGCGGAGATGGTGGACATCTTGGTCAAGGCTGATTATGATGCCAAGCATGGGCCGTATAGCAAACCAAATAGAAGGAAGGCCAAAATCCTCACTAAAGTTGTGAAGAGTCTGAGGGCGAAGTTCGGGGTGAAACGCTCAAATGAGCAGCTCAGAAAGAGGTGGTCAGACCTCAAACTGAGGGAGCCAGACCAGTTGAGGAGCATAAAGAGGATGCTCGCTAAAAGTAAGTAAAATGACGACCTTTCTGCTATTAATCTTTTTAGAAACTTACTTTTTTTTTTTTTAAAGCATATTGGACTCCCTTCCAAAATGTATTATTTTGAACTAGGTTGGGCACAGTAATCGTTCGTTACGTTACCGACACTTCGTTCGGCCACTATCCGTGGTTTTGGCTTATTTAAGACCCCCAAAAGTAATTAGACATCTGCCATTTTTGATCAAGTATTGTGGATAATTTTTAAGTCTAGATGATGTGTTTGTAAGGAGAATGAAATGCAAACTTTAATCAGTGTAAAGGAGAGGACACTCAGCAGCTGCTTCCACATCTGTACTTTGGAGCACTATAGTGTGGGCCACCAGACCCGCCTTTTTTGGGTGTCCCACACAGGTGCATCAGAGTTTATTTGTGGTGCCTCCATGTCCAAAAAATTACATCCAAATGTGAATAATAAACATATTTGGGGTCATAAAGAATGCATTTTTCTTTAAATTCCGCACAAACACACACTTGTACCCCACTTCCAAACAATTTAGCCTGTTTTAAGTTTAAAAATGAGATTTTTACAGTGTGATAAATAGACCTTTGGTTTTATTCTCATAGGGGAGAGAAGACTGGGAGGAGGACACTCCAGGGAGCACATGCACCCCACAACTTCCAAGCAACCCCAAACTCCCAAAGATCCACAACCGAAAGATGTGCAGGAAGTTGAGGTGGAGGAAGGAGAAGTGCAGGAAGGAGAGGTGGATGACGTTGTGGATCTGGTCACCACAACAGGTCAGTATCTGACACCACAGCTTAAGGTAAGCGAGGTAGGCCTGCAGAGTTTTATTAATTTTTTTTATGGTTTTTAGGGGATGGAAATGTTGTGAAGGATAGCACACCGTTCTCTGCTGACAGTGCCCTCCGCCTCATCCAGCAAGTGATGGAATGTAGCACGGAACTGGACCTAATTAAACAAAGAATCCATGTGATGGAACAAACATTTAAAGACATTCTCGATGTTTTGGGGAGAATTCAATAAGCCATCCAAACACATTTGTTTTTACATGTTTGTTTTTATATTTTTACTAATTTTTTGAGTAACAAAGCAGCCAAAAATTGAATATGCACACAGTGTGTGAACATGTGCTATCTGCCATCAGGGGATATCCATGTACGTCTTTTGTGGGTGCAACACCTTCCTCGTATCAAAAGTCGGTGAACTGAGGAAGGGGATGCACCCCCAAAACACATCCATTGATCACCCCTGATGGCAGATAGCACATGTTGACAATAGGGATCAGGATTGTAAACTTCCTATTTGCAAAAAAGTAAAAATGTGTGCATATTGAATTTTTGACTGGGCAAGGGGTGGCAGGACCCCATATTAGGACGGGCACATAGAGACATAGTTTGTGTAACTGAATGTCTCAGATTGCTCAGAGGTATCCAATGTTGTCATTTTAGAAATGCAAGTGGTATTTTTGTATTTTCATAAGCCAAAATTTGACGGGTTGTGGTCAGGCCAACCCCAAAGTAAAACAAAAAAAAATGTGCAGAGAGTAAAATATTTGAACACAAACAACGTGTAGCTTCTTTTTATAATACACTCTAAGCTTATTTGGTTCTTTTGTAAGGTAACATAGTGAAATTGGTTGTTATTTACTAAAGTAAAATACACTTGCCACTACAAATGCACAAAGACAAACTAGGAGACAGGAAAGAACAAATAATTAAAGGTTTAAAGAAGATTTTTATTGGGATACTTAGACATAGGCTGGCATAGGAATTGCCCCCCTACCCGTGAAATACTCCATGTATTTGTCCCGAACCACACGGGCATTTTGGGGGGGCAAGCCAAGACGGGCAGATTCCAGGCCCGGAAGGGGATTTGCAGGGGAAAGTCCAGCCTCTGGCAAAACTGAGGCCATATATGAATTCGCTTTGCGGCAAAGAAAATTGTGTAGCACACAGCAGCATAACACTACATAGTTTATTTTGTAGTCCGCCAAGTGGATGGAAGTCATAAAAAGGCGGAACCGGCTGGCCATTATGCCGAAGGCATTTTCAACGACTCTTCGGGCCCTGGCCAGCCGGTAATTGAACACACTCTTCTCTGGGGTCAGGGTCCTCTGTGGAAATGGCCTCATAAGATGCCGTCCGAGTCCGAAGGCTTCATCAGCCAAGAAAACAAAGGGGAGTCCTTCAATATTCCCTGCATCCGGTGGCAATGCAAGGTCGTCACTCTGGAGACGGAGGGCAAACTCCGTCTGGATGAAGGATCCCCCATCGGACATCCGGCCATTCTTCCCTACATCAACATAGAGGAATTCATACCGTGCTGACACCACCGCCATCAGCACAATGCTATGAAACCCCTTGTAGTTGTAGTAGTAGGATCCAGAACGGGGTGGCGGCACGATGCGGACGTGCTTCCCGTCTATGGCACCACCGCAGTTGGGGAAGTCCCACCGCGTGGCAAACTCCGATGCCACAGTCTGCCATTCCTGTGGCGTTGAAGGAAGCTGTGGAGTGAAACAAGATGAAATAATATTAGAAAAACAAAGGCATACATTACAAGCAAATTCAAGACCAAAAAATTAGAGACCAACATCAATCTAATTATACGTTTATTAAGGTGTGTAAAAAAAGTATAATGGAAGGCTCATTTATCATATTCATCACCCCCTCTGATGGGCCATTACTAAATTATTTTGGGGGGGGGAGATGTGTTTGGCCACAGGATAGCATTGCAGTGGCGGTGCGTCCAGAGTGGGCGCTGGAGCACTGTCCCCTCTCTCCTGTGCCCATCACTCAGAACAATACATAGGTTCATGCGTTGCATGAACCTATGTATTGTCTATGCCGCACACTATTCAGGTGGATGGCCTCTTGTAAAGCGACCGACATATGATTAATTGCGTCATTTAGGGGGTTAAAATTGCAGAGCAGAAACAGGTATTAAAAAAGTCTTGCAAATTACAACCTGAGGGATGTAATTGGCTTCCTCAAAGAAAAATCGGGGACGCGAGGGGGCATTCCTTGTGTAAACACTGACAGGCAGCTCTGGCAATCATGTTCACCAAGTCTGTTTAATGGTAACATGATTGGCTGATGCAACATGAAGGGAAGGAGAAGACATCAAGGACAGAAGAAGGATGGCGCTGACCACAAGAAGGTAAGTGCAGGGCTGGGGGGAAACTGGCTGCAATAGAGGGGACTAAATGGCTGCATTGGAGGGGACAACTGGGGGCGTTTATTAGGCAACAGAGCAAAAAAGGAGGAAGTTTATTTCCGAAATTGGGGTTGTAACCCCCCAACATTTGGAGCAACAGGCGCCCCTGCTGGAAAAGTTAGTGAGGGGAAATATTTAGGGAGGATAAAAAAGGGGCAATCTAAAGCTTCCAACATGCATGGGGACAAAGGGGACATTCTCAGCATATTACAATCATGGTAATTAGGAAAGGATGAAAGAAATACAATACATTAGCATACATGTAATACATAAAATGTGATGTGAAGGGAGAAAACTTACCCTAATATAGTCCTCCTGCAGGACTTGTATAATAGCAGAACAGGTGTCTGGGATTATGAGGCCCAGAGCCTGGGGGGAGATGCCTGTGGTGAACTTCAAGTCCTGAAGACTTCTCCCTGTCGCCAGGTAACGCAACGTGGCGATGAGCCTCTGCTCAGCACTGATGGCTTCCCGCATAACGGTGTCCTTCCTGGTAATATAGGGGGACACCAAAGCCAACAGTTCCTGAAAAACGGGGTCAGACATCCTCAGAAAATTCCTGTAGTCCTCAGGATTATTCTCGACGATCTCCCGCAGCAGAGGCATGTGGCAGAATTGGTCCCGCTGGAGCAACCAATTCTTGGTCCATGAACTCCTCCTCACACCATTCATGGACTGGTCTTGGTCCAAAACAAGCAGACCAACACCAAGCGCACGCACAGCACGAACTCGACGACGAGAACGTCCAGGCGACATGGCTAGGAAACGGTCGTCTAATCAGAACGTACAGAACAGAACGCACTTTAGAACAGCAAGGCCTATGAATAACGAACTGAAATTCAGAAACGAACAGGCAATAACGCACTGTAAAACAGATACGACCTGCCTAGACGCCCTGAAAGTCAAGATACGAACCCACAAGCACAAACTGAACGGCAGAAAACGATCTGAAAAGTACGAAGACTGAAAAGCGCGAATCGTCTCTTCCCAAACTTTTACTTCAGACGCGGTAACACGAGATCAGCAAAAGCAGCCCAAGGGGTGGCGCCAAGAAAAAAGATCTTCCCCTTTATAGTGCCGTCGTACGTGCTGGACGTGAGCGCAGAGAACCACGAGGAAATTGGAAAATGACAGTGTGTACGCATAGAAAGCTTGACGAGAAAATCGACAAGCTTAACAAGAATCTCGTCGAAAAAAACGACGTGTTTTTTACGACGAGAAAATCGGTCGTGTGTACGAGGCCTTAATGTTAAAGAATTGCCGAGTAATTACACTACATTTTGAGATACGCTGTCATGACATCTCTTACTGTGAATTCCTCATCTGCATGACTAAAAATCAAATTGCAGTCGTGCCAGCTGCACTTTTAGGAATTAAGTTAACTCTTAGGTGCCTTGTTATATATATTATGTATATATATTATATAGGTTGAAAATAATATATATTTTTTTAAATTTTCTGGGGGGGAGGGGGGGGATTCCTCTATTTTTTGATACATTTTAGATAATTGGGTCTATCAAATTGGACCCTCCATTCTCTTCTATGGTGCGGCGGGTGTCAACAGGCATATGTCAGTTGACACACGCCGACATCCAATCCTACTAGCTAAAAACAGACGGATGGGGATACATTCCCCGTCCGTCTGGTGGATCGGATCAGGTGGCAGTTGGGTGTAAATGGACAGGAAGTCTGTTTACATCTGACTGCCCATAGAGGAGAGCGGGATGTATCTGCTCATATTCCCCCCTGAGCAGGTGGACTGCAATCGATCCCCAGGGGCCCAAGGCATATGGCTAGCCTAAATGTGTGTTTTTTTTTTGCCTAGGTCCCTGTTGAAAAGATTTCCGTCACTTCCTGCCCTGACAGGAAGTTAGGTGCAGTCTCCCATGTAGGGCCATAGACAGCAATAAAAAACAAAAAAAATCACCAATAAAATAAAACTGGAGTTGGGCTTAAAAATAAATAAATAAAAATAATTAATTCAATGGGGTAGATTTACTAAAACTGGAGAGTGCAAAATCTGTTGCAACTCTGCATGGTAGCCAACGTCTAACTTCAGCTTGTTCAATTAAGCTTTGACAAATAAAAAAAACTGGAAGCTGATTGGTTTCACATTTGCACCACATTTTGCACTCTCAAGTTTTAGTAAATTAACCACTATGTATTTTGAAATATTGCAGGAATAATGACTTCAGCAGGGGCTAATGACTTTGGTGGTACATGGCACTTTGAAGAACGCTTGTTTTTGATTTTGAGTTTTGCACCTTAGATAACAGATATTTTGTTCAGCCAATAAATAAAAGCCTCAGTGCTATGTAGCAGTTGATACAGATTAAAGCGGAGTTTCACCCAAAATAATAACGATATCCGTTCACACTCCTGACCCTACCAACATGTTCAATAGCCACATTTTTTTTCTGTTGTATTTACCGTAGTACAGCTGTCTGCAGTGCAACTTCCGGATTTTCACTCCCGCGGGAGTAGGCGTTTCTACTCTTTTCCGCGGCGCCGCAGTGTAATCTGGGAGTTCTCCGCAATGTCTCCTGGGAGCACAGTGTCATGCTTCCCAAGAGACATTGCTCTACACCGTCCTGCAAAACATCATCACAACGGGGCGTGAACTTTCAATGACGCCGCCCATTCTGATGGCAACCAGGAAGTTAACGGCGCTACTCGTCATAAACAGTGCGCATGAGAGAGAAAGAACGGTGAATGCTGGGAGATGAGCATTCACCGCTTCCAGGAAATAATTTCTTGTGGGCTTCACTATGCCCACAAGCAAAATGGAAACTGCCAGGAACGGATTTTAAAAGTTCTTCTTTGCCACAGAAACGGACAGGGGATATATGCAGACACCAAACAAGTGAGAATAAATTTGTATTGTGAAACCCCATCGAATGCACACAAAAAAACAGAAAAAAAAAATGATTGGCCGCAGAACCCTTGCTTTAACTAAGCTTTCGTACATCTAACTGGGTCAGGATGTTGATCAGTACAATAGCATTTTGTAAGTCCTGCTAGGTCTTATTTATGTGATATACTTGACGCTGCTCGTTACTCAAAATTAACCCTATAGTCCTGACCCTCACCCTCATTTCCAAGAAGTGAAATCTGTTGTAAAGGAATTCGCTGAGACTAGTAGGGTCATATCACCTGCTTTAATAAACCATTGTGAGAAGGACCAGACAGACTTGTGATTTACCCAGCAACCAAATAAACAAAGGATCCATTCATCGCAAGGACAATGTCAGCCTTTTCCGTCATGTAGAAAGTAGCTGAATGAAGATTATTAGCACAGTGTTGCTCATTGGGATAGATGAACACTTTGAATTTTATTTAACTCTCACTCACCAGAGACAAATGACTCAGAGAGAAGCAAGGAATAGAAAGAACAGATTGTATGACTCCAGTTCTAAGAAAATCAGCTTTTTTTTCCCATTAGGTAGTCTTGTCAGTTCTCAAAAAGCAAATGGAAGAGCTGAAACATCAATGCACTGCATCATAGCTATGCAGAAAATTTAAGTACAGATTTTAAAATATTGTTGGTCGATCATCTTGTGACTTTAAACAAAATATATACGGTATCTAAATATATAACTCGCGCTGAAAGTACAAATAGAATAAAATAAAACAATTCAGGTGTAACCAGTGAAATTGCAGCTGCTGTACACAAAGTGCTAACACTTGAAAAAATGAATGATTGCAAAGAATTACGCTCGGTGATGGCGTTCGCCTGCTGTTGTAAACTTTTACTGGATTCATGCTTATTTTACCCATCAGTTTGTAAGTACCGTATTTATCAAAAAATCAGGGGAAAATCGTGGGTGCGTGTTATACGCCAATCCCCACCGATCCCCGTCGATTTCCTCTGATTGTGAGCAGAGCGGAGCGATCGCCGCCGAGATACACATAGCCGAGTGTACTCGGTTCTTCTCGGCTTCGCTCACAGTCAAGCCCAGTCCCGCCATAGGACCTGTGTTATGCCCATCATAGGGCGGGACTGGGCGTGACTGTGAGCGGAGCCGAGAAAAGCTGAGTACACTCGGCTATGTGCATCTCAGCTCGGCCCAGTCCCTGCGATCTCGGCGGCGTTTGCTCCGCTCCGTCCAGTCTCGGCGGCGCCAATTTTTAATTCATCCAAGGCTGCAATGGACACTGGGGGCAAGGCTGCACTGGGGCAAGGCTGCAATGGACACTGGGGGCAAGGCTGCACTGGGGCAAGGCTGCACTGACAAGGCTGCACTGACAAGGCTGCAATGGACACTGGGGCAAGGCTGCACTGACAAGGCTGCAATGGACACTGGGGCAAGGCTGCACTGACAAGGCTGCAAATGACACTGATAAGGCTGCATTGATGGGCATTTAAATGTAAGTTTTTTTTTCCTTAAAATTCCCTCCTAAACTTGGGGGGGGGGGTGTTATACGCTGGCGCGTGTTATACGCAGAGAAATACAGTACTTGTCCACTTGCGCAATAAATTTCTTGGTCAACGGTACTTCACTATGGCACCTTTTCTTTTTATTTCTGGTATCATGGTCCACATTTGATGTTTACAAATTTCAGAGATCTTCTTGATACACTGATGAGATCTAGCCATCCCTGGCCAACTTTTCAAAGCCTGAACGATCCCCAGACTGAAAAGCTAGGGGTCCATTCCATCCGGTGAGTGGGGATACAGGAGGGAGTGTGGCGCACCTTGAGTTTTGGAGCATGACTGCACTTTAATATTGGAGCACATCACATATTACAATTTTTGGACTCTCATGAATTGTCTATGAATTTTTGCATTTATTGTCTGTAATTAATTTTATTTGCGAGCGCTGTAATTCTTTCCAATCATCTTGTGACTTTAGGTCGCTCTGGATTTTCCTGTCCTGTCATAGATAGCTGCATTACTGTGATAATAATTTAGAAGATACTTGTCATGGTCATGGCAGTGACCATGCTTTGGGATTTAACTGGGGCTCCATCAACTTTTTCTAATAAACCACCTGCTAAGTTTCCTAACCTAGAACTATAAAGGAACAACCTCTGGCCAAATCATGGCCTGAACTGGCCCAAGGAGGCTTCTAAGGCCAGTCAGAATTGCTATACTCGGGAGCAAATTTATACTATGCCATCATGCACTATATTATTGGCAAATGAGTTCTTAATATTTTTTTTTAGATGTATGATTTAAAGCGGTAATAAACCCAAAACCCAAAATGTAATATATTGCAGCTTACCAATCATTAGATGTGGTGGCTGCATTTGTTTTCTTTTTTTAGGCCTTTTCCCTCTGTTTTCACCTGGTGATCTGGCCAGTAACACATCTCCTGTATTAGAGTTTGTATACTCTGGACCAGTGGTCTCCAAACTTTCTAAACAAAGGGCCAGTTTGCAGTCCTCCAGCCTTTAGGGGGGCCAGACTGTGGATGGTGGGAGTAGAAAATGCCATGCCGTCAATGGGAGTAAGAAATATCCCCTCATTGGTTTTAATGGGAGGAACAGTGCCCCATCATTGGCGTCAGTGGGAGGAATAGTGCCCCATCATTGGCGTCAGTGGGAAGAATAGTGCCTCATCATTGGTGTCAGTGGGAGGAGTAGTGCCTCATCATTGGCGTCTGTGGGAGGAATAGTGCCCCAAGGGCTGGATAAAGGCAAGCAAAGGGCCGCATCTGGCCCCTGGACCACAGTTTGGAGACCACTGCTCTGGACAAAGGAGCACAGGGACACCTTTGAACAGCAGCATTCCCGGTCTGGGGGGGGGGGAAGGGAGTGTAAGATGTACTTGCAGATTTAGATACACTAACAAATAGAAGCTGAACACAGCTTACACTTTCTAGGAGTTAAACAGTTTTTTTCATTTTAGTATAAAGGTTTTACATAAAGGAATAAAAGCTGATCATTGTAAGCACCCCTGCCAGTGGTAAATACTTTGTCTTAACACTCTAAGGCTTCATGTACACTAACCTACACTGGCAGCTCCTAAACTTGAGTTTAGGAGCTTTTGGTGTTTTTTTTTCTTAAAGCTTCTAAACTGAACTCCATAAAAGCCTATATGGTTGATTTACTAAAGGCAAATAGGCTGAGAAGTTGCTCCAAAGCTTAGTAAATGAGCTAAAGCCTCACTTTGCAAAGAATACCCAATCACATGCAAAGAAGAAAAAAAAAAGCATTTTTGCTTGCACATGATTTGCAAAGTGCACAGTTTATTTGACTTTAGTAAATAAACCCCTGTGTGTTAATGTACACATAGGGGTTGATTTACTAAAGACAAATAGACTGTGCACTCTGCAAGTACAGTTGCTCCAGGGCTTAGTAAACAAGGTAAAGCTTCACTTTGCAAAGAATACCCAATCACATGCAAAGAAGAAAAAAAAAAGCATTTTTGCTTGCACATGATTGGATGAGGGAAGTCAGCAGAGCTTCTGCTCATTTATTAAGCGCTGGAGCAAATGCTCTTGCAGAGTGCACAGTCTATTTGCCTTTAGTAAATCAACCCCATAGGCTTTTAGCAGAGTTTAGGAGCTGCCGCGTTTAGGTTAGCTTAAACCTCCCTCTCCTGAATACGGAAGAATCTCATTCAGAATAGGGACGTTTTGACAGCCAGCTGTGGGAAAACACGCAAAAATCTGCAAAATCGCTGCATAGTTCCCGCGGCTGCAGTAAATGTAGGTCAGTGCACATGAAGCCTAATGCCTTGTACACACGGTCAGATTTTCCGTTCAAGCTGTCTTGCATACACACTGTCACACCAAATTCCGACTGTCAAGAACACGGTGATGTACAACAATACGACGAGCCGAGAAAAATGAAGTACAATGCTTCCGAGCATGCGTCGACTTGATTCTGATAATGCGTGATTTTTTCTCCGTCGGAGTTCCATACAGACGAACTGAATTTCCGATATAATTTTTTTCCACCAGAGAAAAAGAGAACATATTCTCTTTCTAACTCCGTCGGAATTTCCGACTGAAAAGGTCCGATGGGGCATACACACGGTCGGAATATCCGATGAAAAAATTCCGTCTAACTTTTTTCATCGGAAATTCCGAACGTGTGTACAAGGCATTACTGCTGTATGTGCAGGGCAGCTTATTCTGATGAAAATGAACAGGCTTACTGGACAGATTACCAAGTGAAAATAAAGGAAAGAAAAAAAGAAAAAAACAAAAACAAATGCAGCCACCACATCTGAACTGGTAAGCTTCTGTATAATAAAATGTTTGCTCCTGGGTTTAATACCACTTTAGGACAGGAAAACAAACCCATTTCACAAGTGAGGCCTCGTACACACGACCGATTTTCTCGGCAAGAACCAGCAAGAAACTTGCTGGCAGAGAGGTCTTGCCGAGTAAATCGGTCGTGTGTACGCTGCTATCGGGTTTCTCGTCGAGAAAACCGACAAGAAACCTCGACGAGAAAATAGAGAACCTGCTCTCTATTTTCTCGTCGAGATTCTCCTCGGCATGTTTCTCGACGAGAAAAGTGAGTGTGTGTACACTTACCTGTCCTCCCGGAAGCCCGCGCATGTTCGAAATGAATTTGACGCATGCGCGGTAGCTTCCTAGGCATACGTAGGGTAGACCAAGATGGCGGCGACGGCATCGAATGTGACGAGCGCATGCTCGACGTAGTCGATGACGTCACCGCGTACACTCCTTTCAAAGAACCGCGGGTTCTTTGAAACGAGCGTGTGTACACTCGGCCGGGACAAGTTTCTTGTCCAAGAATCTCGTCGAAAAAAACGACATGTTTTTTTCAACGAGAATCTCGGCCGTGTGTACGAGGCCTAAGGCCTCTTTCACACAGGTGGTGTCTGTTCAGTCTCAGCAGAGGATCCTAGACTGATCCCTCGTTCAGTTGGATCAAAATGTAACAAATGTCACAAAACTGTTTTAAAATGATCCTCCACTTAAAAAACTGACCAATTTAATTCTTGTGGACAGATGTAAGATGTTTGTGCCCACTTATAACTGCCCACCTCATGTCCAGTTTAGAAAAAACAGACAAGAACGCAAACGTCTTTCCAGTCCGAGGAACCTGAATGGTCTCGGAGGTGAACAGATGTAAGCAAGTCCGCTTACATCCGTCCACTCATAGGGATGAATTTCTGTCCTGTTGGTCCATGTATTCACAAGTTCTCGCGGACCACCCATGTCAAAAGGGCCTAAATCTCTCATGTATTTCACTGTGTATTTAGCTGTTATGCCTCGTACACACGATCGGGTCAAAAATCCGCCGGGAAACACGAGAGGAAAACCGAGAACCTGCTCGGTTTCTTTTCCCCATGTACACACGGCCGGTTTTCCCGACAGGAAAACTGCCATGACAGTTTTGTCGGGAAAACCGGCCGTGTGTACGCTCCACTGCAGTGTTTCCCATAGGAAAACTGCCGAGCAAAAAAACGCAGAGAATCGCGGCGGGAAAAAATAGAACAAGTTCTCATTTTTTTGCTTGCAGTTTTCCTGTCGGGAAAACTGCTATGGAGCATACACACGGCTGGTTTTCCCGACCAAAAGCAAACATGGCAGTTTTCCCGTTGGGAAAACCGGGCGTGTGTACGAGGGATTAAGCCCTGTACACACGATCGGTTTTACCGATGAAAACAGTACGATGGACTTTTTTCATTGGACAAACTGATCTTGTATGGGCCCCATCGGTCTTTTTTCCATCGGTGATTAAAAATAGAACATGTTTTAAATTTATCCGATGGAAAAAAAAACGATAGCAAATTCCGATCGTCTGTGTGAAACTCCATCGGAGAAAAAACCCACGCATGCTCAGAATCAAGTCGACGCATGCTCAGAAGCATTGAACTTCATTTTTCTCGGCTCGTCTGAGTGTTTTACGTCACGGCGTTTGGGACGGTCGGATTTTTGACTGATGGTGTGTAGGCAAGACTGATGGAAGTCAGCTTCATCGGAATTCCGATGGAAAAATCCATCGGATTTGAATCCATAGGAAATCCGATCGTGTGTACAGGGCTTAAGACTCCAAATGATGTGTAATTGTTAATTTTTTACAAATTAAAACCTGGCTAATCCAGATCAGTCAAGTAATGGTAGACTTTGATTTTTCTTGACATTTATTAGCAACAGAACTATAACATGTGTAGCGCACCCACCTCACTCTTACCTGCATTAACTTTGGCTCCTCGCAGGAAGAGAGAGGCACACCGCACTAACAGCCCGTACCCTCCTGTGCGAGGAGGTTGAGCGGTGTTGTTGTTGGGTCTTATACGGTCAGAACATGAAAACCTCCAGAGCCTGATTCTCACCTCTATGTTGAAGTAGAGACAAGTCTTTGACTTCCCAGTAAAGTGAATGTCCACACCAGTGGAAACTCCAACTCAGAGTTTATTTTCTCTTAGCCAAATAACACAGTCTCTGATAGGAAAAAGGTTGGAGCAAGAAACAGAAAAGTACAAGGTGTGGAGGAGGTCCAGGCACAAACGTTACAGATGTTTGCTCAGATTCTCAAGCAAGTTTAACTAGGCGCACAGTCTCTGCCACAGACTGTGAAGTTGGTCTCTGCCACAGACCTGGTGAAGCTGATCCCCTTCTTTAGCTATGGCCCCTTTTTAGGAGAAGACATCCCTCCGGAGTGTTACCGGGACCCTACTGTCACCATGACACTGCACTGGGTCTTCGGAGAGTTCCTTTCCCGGGCCTCCTCATCCTAGATACGGGTCCCCTCGCAAGGCGGCACCCTGAGAGTCCTCGATCCTTGGTGGACCCTAGCCGAAGGTGCTAGGCCCCAGGCCTCTCCACTGCGGTCCCTGGGCTTACATACCCAGGGCGGACAGGAACAGCATGGTAGTACCTCACCCTGGGCTAAAGGTGCCCAGGATGGAACAGCAACACCCGCCCCTGGGCCTAAGGTGCCCAGGGCAGACAGGAACACACTCCCTGGGAGTAGGACCCCCAACAACGAACCCCAAACAGGCAGCGTCTGCCCCTTTTATGTCCTCTCCCAGCATGCCCAGCAGGTAGGCCACTCCCACCATATGGCTGCTGAGAGGGGACACACAAGGCACAGCACTGTATCAGCGGTTCAACCCTAGCCTACCATGGCAGCGCCACCTGTAGGCCACAGGGAACTGTACACCGATACTCTCCCTGTGGATAGAAATGGTTGCAAAAACCCTGACAAATTAGGGTGTTTGAGTAAACTACCACTCAAACACTTCCCCTAAATTTAGCACCCCGCTACACTTGAATATGATAAAATTTCATATTTAGGAACATTTTGACAATGGTTACAGCAGTTTTCATCCATTAGCAGCTTAGTGTGTTTTTATGTGGGCGAAGGTGTGATATAAATTAGAACAAAATGGTTACAAATACTTTATGAAAGGATGTGCCTGGAAGAGCAAACAATTATCCTACACCTCAGATGCCAATTCTGCTAATTCTGACGACCAACAATTTTAATTGCACGTTTGTGCTTGAGGTAATGAAATCACTCTCTAAAATATTTACCAAATAAAAAGCTTTTTGACATCTGCTGAGGCTTTGAAGGGTCTCGCCCACCACAACAAAAAAAACACATCTTAGCTTATCTTTGCCTCAAGTCAAATCAGTAACTAAATATATGGTGGCCTAAGAGATATCGGACATATTGTGAAGAACAAAAAGCTTTGAGCTCAACATTCTTTGACATGAGAACACATAGCTGTAGCTTCCCAGACTGAAAAACATTTAGCCAATTATGGAGGATAGAAATCCAACACCTTTCAGAACATTCTGCCTGTCACTTGACCTCCTCTAATCTCCTCTTTGTGTGATACATTCTGAGAGGGTTCAGGCTGCCAGAGAGATATGGAGGACACCATTGTTATTGTTAGCTTTCAGTACATGCTTACATGCTTGCACCTGCATATCTGTAAATTGTATAGAGATATTCCAAGATCTCTTTTCCATTAGAAAAACAAGGCCATATATCAGAGGAATAATACATTACATGAATTGTTTGGTTAATGCACTGGAGCACCCAGAAGATCAAGAAGAACGATCAAGGAGAGAGATACCAAGGTTTCAAACCAATTTTGGAGAAATGTGGTGAACCAGATTAAAGCGGAGGTCCACCCAGAAAAATGTTTGACATTAAAAATCCTAGAAAAAAAAATAAAAATAAGAATTTTTTATACTCACCCGAAATGCCCATTGCTATGCGGAAGTCCCCTAATCTGCCTCTAATGTGCCTCTTCTAATCCGTGGTGGGTCTCCTTCCGCTTCCTCTTCTTGTGAATGGGGCGCGCTGCCTTCTGGGAACTGTGTGTATCCCAGGAGGCAAGCCGCCCATTCACAAAGCACCGTGCGAGTGGCGCATGCGCAGTAGGAAACGGGCAGTGAAGCCGTAAGGCAGGATGGAGGAGCCGGGACCTGCCAGCAGCGATCGATCGCTGTGGCGGGACCAACATCGCGGGCGAGTAGGACAAGTAAGTGTCCTTATTAAAAGTCAGCAGCTACACTGTTGGTAGCTGCTGACTTAAAAAAAAAAAAATCTGACTGCACCTCCACTTTAACCACTTAAGCCCCGGACCATTTGGTAGCTAGAGGACCAGAGGTGAATTCAGAATTTTGCACTGCGCTGCTTTAACTGTAAATTGTGCGGACATGCAATGTTGTACCCAAACGAAATTTGCGTCCTTTTCTTCCCACAAATAGAGCTTTCTTTTAATGGTATTTGATTGCCTCTGCGAGTTTTATTTTTTGCGATATAAACGGAAAAAGACCGAAAATTTTGAAAAAAAATTATATTTTCTACTTTTTGTTATAAGAAAAATCGAATAAACTCAATTGTAGTCATACATTTAGGCCAAAATGTATTCAGCCACATGTTTTTAGTAAAAAAAATGTCAATAAGCGTATATTTATTGGTTTGCGCAAAAGTTATAGAGTTTACAAACTAGGGTACATTTTCTGAAATTTACACAGCTTTAAATTTATGACTGCCTATCTCATTTTTTGAGGTGCTAAAATAACAGGGCAGTACAACCCCCCCCCCCCCCAAATGACCCCATTTTGGAAAGTAGACACCCCAAGGAAATTGCTGAGAGGCATGTTGAGCCCATTGAATTTTTTATTTTTTTGTCCCAAGTGATTGAATAATGACTAAAAAAAAAAAAAATTACAAAAAGTTGTCACTAAATGATATATTGCTCACACATGCCATGGTTATATGTGGAATTTCACCCCAAAATACATTTTGCTGCTTCTCCTGAGTACGGGGATACCACATGTGTGGGACTTTTTGGGAGCCTAGCCGCGTACGGGACCCCGGAAACCAAGCACCGCCTTCAGGATTTCTAAGGGCGCAAATTTTTGATTTCACTCCTCACTACCTATCACAGTTTCGAAGGCCATAAAATGCCAAAATAGCACAAAACCCCCCCAAATGACCCCATTTTAGAAAGTAGACACCCCAAGGAAATTGCTGAGAGGCCTGTTGAGCCCATTGAATATAATTTTTTTTGTCCCAAGTGATTGAATAATGACAAAAAAAAATAAAAATTACAAAAAGTTGTCACTAAATGATATATTGCTCACACATGCCATGGTTATATGTGGAATTACACCCCAAAATACATTTTTCTGCTTCTCCTGAGTACGGGGATACCACATGTGTGGGACTTTTTAGGAGCCTAGCCGCATACGGGACCCCGAAAACCAAGCACCGCCTTCAGGATTTCTAGGCACAAATTTTTGATTTCACTCCTCACTACCTATCACAGTTTCGAAGGCCATAAAATGCCAAAATCGCACAAAACCCCCCCAAATGACCCCATTTTGGAATATAGACACCCCAAGCTATTTGCTGAGAGGAATGGCGAGTATTTTACAGCTCTCATTTGTTTTTGAAAATGAAGAAAGAAAATATATATATATATATTTTTATTTTTTTAAAATTTTCAAACCTTTGTGACAAAAAAGCGAGATCTGCAAAATACTCACAATACCTCTCAGCAAATAGCTTGGGGTGTCTACTTTCCAAAATGGGGTCATTTGGGGGGGGTTTTGTGCTATCTGGGCATTCCATGGCCTCCGAAACTGTGATAGGCAGTGAGAAGTGAAATCAAAAATTTACACCCTTAGAAAGCCTGAAGGCGGTGCTTGGTTTTTGGGGTCCCGTACATGGCTAGGCTCCCAAAAAGTCTCACACATGTGGTATCCCCGTACTCAGGAGAAGCAACAGAATGTATTTTGGGGTGTAATTCCACATATGCCCATGGCATGTTTGAGCAATATATCATTTAGTGACAACTTTGTGCAAAAAAAAAAAAAAAAATTGTCGTTTTTCCGCAACTTGTGTCAACATATAAAATATTCCATGGACTCGACATGCCTCTCAGTATATAGCTTGGGGTGTCTACTTTCCAAAATGGGGTCATTTGGGGGGGTTTTGAACTGTTCTGGCATTTTATACACAACATTAGGAAGCTTACATCCACTCTTCTAACCACTTGAAGACAAAGCCCTTTTTGACACTTTTTGTTTACATGAAAACATTTTTTTTTTTGCAAGAAAATTATGTGGAACCCCCAAACATTATATATATATTTTTAAAGCAAAGGCCCTACAGATTAAAATGGTGGGTGTTGCATTTTTTTTTTCTACACAGTATTTGCGCAGTGATTTTTCAAACGCATTTTTTGGGTTAAAAAATACACTTTTTTTAATTTTAATGCACTAAAACACACTATATTGCCCAAATGTTTGATGAAATAAAAAAGATGATCTTAGGCCGAGTACATAGATACCAAACACGACATGCTTTAAAATTTCGCACAAACGCGCATTGGCGACAAACTACATACATTTTTAAAAGCCTTTAAAAGCCTTTACAGGTTACCCCAGTAGATTTACAGAGGAGGTCTACTGCTAAAATGATTGCCCTCGATCTGACCTTCGCGGTGATACCTCACATGCATGGTGCAATTGCTGTTTACATATGACGCCAGACCGACGCTTGCGTTCGCCATTGGGCAAGAGCAGGGCAGGACAGGGGTGCTTTTTTTTTTTTTTTTTTTTTTTTTTTTTATTATTAATTTTGCTTTTTTATTTTATTTTTAAATTGTTCCTTCCAAGTATTTTTTTTTTTATCATTTTTATTGTTATTTCAGGGAATGTAAATATCCCCTATGATAGCAATAGGTAGTGACAGGTACTCTTTTTTTGAAAAAACTGGGGTCTTCTAGACCCTAGATTTTTCCTCTGCCCTCAAAGCATCTGACCACACCAAGATCGGTGTGATAAAATGCTTTCCCAATTTCCCAATGGCGCTTTTTATATCCGGGGGGGGCATTCCCTCCCACTGCTTGTAAAAGCAGTCCAGAGGCTAATTAGCCGCTAGGATTGCTTTTACATGAAAGCCGGCCGCAGGCTGAAAAGAATGATACCAAGATGATACCTAAACCCGCAGGCATCATTCTGGTATAAACATTCAAAGTCCAGCAACATACCAGTACGTTGCTGGTCCTTGTTGGACATGTATTGTAATCTTTTTATTTCATGCAGCCAGTTGGCTGAACGAAAAAAGAGATTGATCGGTGGGTATGCCCACCATTAGAATACCGCCCCTCATCCACCCACTTCCAATGATGGGCATACACGCACCATTTATATATGCCAAAGCATGGGGGCATCCTCCCGCAAAAAAGTTATGCCGCACACACATGGTCGGACTTTTCCACGGGCAAGCCTCCGTCGGAATTTCGACCGTATGTACGCGGCATTAGGAGCAAAATCGCTCCTCCGCCCCTGCTGCCCCAATGCTTCGGCATATTTGCTTTTTTTTTTTTAACTGTGGTGGTGAAATCACCTCCTATAGCACTGGAGTCGCAGGGATCAGGCCTGTCTCTGCGAACGCTGCAGTTATGTGTGTTGTGTTTTGTAAGTGACAGTGATCGATCGATACTGCACTTGGGTGGCCTGGGCTGGACGGAGGGGCAAAACGCAGGTGCCAGCAGGTATCTGGGCTGATCCCGCTAACACTGCGTTTTTGGGAACCCTAAACTGCTGGGGACGCTAGTATAGATCTGATCAGATCAGATATTGATCTGTTCAGATACTATACCACTAAGGGGGGTGTATGCTTCACGCGTGGGTGTTAGCGTTACTGGCACTAACCTGACGCTGCCTGGGGTGTGACTCAGACCCTCTCTGACGCTAAAACCTAATTGATATCACCCGCCGGGCGATCAGGGGGTTAAACCTTTATTGGGTTATATACGGCGGGTGCCCTGACACTATAAAAAGCAAACTAACTAACCAGCGTCACCCGTAACACTTATATGGTGATCACTGGTGAAAGGGTTAACTAGGGGCAATCAGGGGGTTAAAACCTTTATTAGATAATATATGGGGATACCTGACGCTATAAAAACCTGCGGCGAACCTAAAAAAAATTACCAGCTACCGATCTGCATCACCGACACTAAGACAGCGTTTAGAAAAACGATTGCTTAGCGACAGTGGTGATGTGGGTGAAAGGGTTACCTGGGGGGGCGATCAAGGGGGTTAAACCTTTATTAGATAATATATTGGGGTACCTGACGCTATAAAAACCTGCGGCGAACCTAAAAAAAAATACTGGCTACGATCTGCATCACCGACACTAAGACAGCGTTTAGAAAAACAATTGCTTAGCGACAGTGGTGATAGGGGGTGAAAGGGTTACCTGGGGGGCGATCAAGGGGGTTAAACCTTTATTAGATAATATATTGGGGTACCTGACGCTATAAAAACCTGCGGCGAACCTAAAAAAAATTACCGGCTACCGATCTGCATCACAGACACTAAGACAGCGTTTAGAAAAATGATCGCTTAGTGACAGTGGTGATAGGGGGTGAAAGGGTTACCTGGGGGGCGATCAAGGGGGTTAAACCTTTATTAGATAATATATTGGGGTACCTGACGCTATAAAAACATGCGGCGAACCTAAAAAAAATTACTGGCTACGATCTGCATCACCGACACTAAGACAGCGTTTAGAAAAACAATTGCTTAGCGACAGTGGTGATAGGGGGTGAAAGGGTTACCTGGGGGGCGATCAAGGGGGTTAAACCTTTATTAGATAATATATTGGGGTACCTGACGCTATAAAAACCTGCGGCAAACCTAAAAAAAATTACCGGCTACCGATCTGCATCACAGACACTAAGACAGCGTTTAGAAAAATGATCGCTTAGTGACAGTGGTGATAGGGGGTGAAAGGGTTACCTGGGGGGCGATCAAGGGGGTTAAACCTTTATTAGATAATATATTGGGGTACCTGACGCTATAAAAACATGCGGCGAACCTAAAAAAAATTACTGGCTACGATCTGCATCACCGACACTAAGACAGCGTTTAGAAAAACAATTGCTTAGCGACAGTGGTGATAGGGGGTGAAAGGGTTACCTGGGGGGCGATCAAGGGGGTTAAACCTTTATTAGATAATATATTGGGGTACCTGACGCTATAAAAACCTGCGGCAAACCTAAAAAAAATTACCGGCTACCGATCTGCATCACAGACACTAAGACAGCGTTTAGAAAAACGATCGCTTAGTGATAGTGGTGATAGGGGGTGAAAGGGTTACCTGGGGGGCGATCAAGGGGGTTAAACCTTTACTAGATAATATATTGGGGTACCTGACGCTATAAAAACCTGCGGCGAACCTAAAAAAAATTACTGGCTGCAGATCGGCATCACTGACGCTAAGACAGCGGTCAGAAAAATGATCGCTAAGCGACAGTGGTGATAGGGGGTGAAAGGGTTATCTGGGGGGTGATCAGGGGGTTAAACCTTTATTAGGGGGAGTTAGGGGGCTACACTGGACCTAAGACTAAACTTTGGTGACACTTTTACAGTCACAAATGTCACCGATTGCAGTGATCACTAAATAAATGGTCACTGCAATCAGTGACACTGTGACTGGGGGCTGGGGGGGTGATCTGGGGGGTGATCTGGGGTGTCTGGGGGGCCTGGGGGGGCGATTTATGTCCCTATGTGTCCTGGTGTCAGTGTAGTGTTGTGTGCACTGACCTGATATCTTCTCTTGTACGGCGCTCGGTATATGTGAGCGCCGCACCAGAGATGACATCACTTCCTCCTGCTCCCTCTGTCTGACACAGACAGAGGGGGCATTTCTATTCGCCGGGAGCGATCGCGAGGGGGTGGCCAGAAACGAATGGCTGCCCCCTCATCCCGGAGACATAGCCACCGCTCACTGTATAGAAGGGGGGTCCGATTGGACCCCCCTAACTGTACAAAGGCAATCACGTACACTCTACGTGATTGTGCCTGTTGGTGCCATTCTGCCGACGTATATATACAGTGAGCGGTCGTTAAGTGGTTAAAGAGGAATGGGGTGTGTCCTGCCAGCAGTACAAAACCAGCCTAAAGCCTAGTACACACAGGCTGAATGTCGGCTGGCATTGGCCGGTTCAATAGAAACTTACCGACATTCGGCCTGTGTGTATGGCAGCCGGTCAGACAGAAGTCAGCCGGTTCTGTCGAAAGGCTCATGATGACCGAAAAAGGTCTCCCGATTGGCCAGCTGAGAGCACTGATCAGGAGCCAAATCAGCCCCCGCTAGAACACTCTGGTCAGTGCTCTCAGCCAATAGCTGAGAGCACTGACCGGCTTGTTCTAGTGGGGGCCGTTCCCCTGTCAGGACACAATAGCTCAGCAGGAGAGATCACTGTACTAACTTCGGATTGTTAGTACAGCAGCACCGACCAGAGCAGTCAGTTTTTTTTTCCATTCAAACAAGTAGTTTGCAAGAGGATTAAGGGCCATGGCACATTGGTGATGTTGACGCTAGGCAAGGCAAGAGGATCGCTTTTTCAGGGCATGGAAATATACTTCTGCTTCTATATATCGCTTCCTTGTTGGCATTTTTTTTTTCGTTGGCTAAAATATTTTCATTGATAAAATTAAAACTATTTTATTCAACTAAACTACGACTAAAACTAAAAACAATTCAGATGACTAAAATATGACTAAAACTGAAATGGCATTTTAGTCAAAAGACTATGACTAAAACTAAATTGAAATTTGACGTCAAAATTAACACTGGTTATATATCACAATGGCTAAATCAGTGTCTGTAGTGCATGTTCAAACCTTAAAGGAGTTGTAAAAGCAGAAGCATTCTATGCTTTAATATAAAAGATCTTCTGTGTGTAGCAGCCTCCCCAGCACCCCCCAATTACCTACCTGAGCCCCATCTCTCTCCAGCGATGTCCACAATCCCCTCAGCCATCCTGGAAACTCCTCCTAAATGGCTGAGACAGAGCAGCGGCACCTGTGGCACCCGCAGCTGTCAATTAAAGTCAGTCAGCCAAACAGGGGAGAAATGGGGCAGGGCCAGGTCGGGGCTCCGTGTCTGAATGCATACATGGAGCTCTGACTCGGCTTGGGTGCCCCCTGTAGCAAGCTGCTGGCTGAGAGGCACCCAAAGGAGGGAGGGGCCAGGAGTAGCAACGAGGGACCCTAGAAAAGGAGGATCGGGGCCACTCTGTGCAAAACCAACTGCACGGAGCAGGTAAGTATAAAAAATTTTTTTTATACAAGCCCCTTCAATCACTTGAATACCATAAATAATAACATGTTATTCGATTTTTACTCCAGGAGTATATAATGAGTTTGGAAATTCTAGAGAAATGCTTAAATAATGCATCACAAATGAACTAAACCCATTTGATTTTAGTCGACTAAAATGTACTGAAGGTTTTAGTTGACTAAAACAATTATTTTTTTTAACAAGAAAATGACTAAAACAATTTAGATGACTAAAATACGACTGAAACTAAAATGGCATTATAGTCAAAAGACTATGACTAAAACTAAATCAAAATTTGACGTCAAAATGAACACTGCTTGATGAGCGAGGCATCACTTTGTACTGTTGATTGACATTTTACAGTATTTTCATCATCGATGGAATGATGACTTGCTCATCCATCCAGTGAGCGAGCAACACACGGAAACAGGTGACACTAGTGACGGTATCACCAGCGCATCATGGGCCTAAAGCTGTAACAGATTTGTCGATACAAATGAATGGCCAGATCTGACCAATATGAACATCTGGCAGCCATAATAAATGCCCATAAACATAGGAAGAGTTCATTCATTAGAGCATATACTAGATGTATCAATGAGGTCCTTACACAGCCGCACCATTCTCTACAGGCATTTGCTATCGAAGAACATATCTGTAAATCTTAATAGACCAACTATAATATTACACTATATTACTTTTCAGTCAAATGCCTGGTATTTACTCTTCATGTGTAAATGTTCAGAAATAACATTGCCTTAAAACATTTCTTGGAAATAACATAGGAATGTGTAACCTGTTTGGCATTTCCGATCGTATAACAAAAATGAGAAATTCTGAAAGGTCCCTAATGGAGTTATATGTCAATCATGAGTGCCTAACCCACAAGGTTCTTATCAGAAAACTAATAAAGATAAGAAATCGTATAGGATAAGACAGAGTATGGGGTGGTAGAAAAGGAACAGAATTTGCAGAGTTCTCAATGACTTAACAGAAAGTCGGCAAAAAATTACAAATAAAAAATGACTAAACTCAAGTTACCGTACCAAGCAATAAATTCAATAGTTCAACAGACATTTCTAATGTGAAAGACTATGCCGATATACCAAGAAGAACATAAAGACATGGAAACCTCTTTGTATTACATTTATTACTGTACTTGTTACTTGTACTACAATTGAATTCCGTGTTTTTTTGTACTGTAGTTTGTTGCTCTTGGTAATGAAAGAATTAAATGTGTTTGGTCTGGGACTGTGATCCGATAACACATAAAAATGTATGTTTTTTGTATTCTCACCAGACATGAGGCCCTTTGGTACAATTGGTGAGATTAGACACTTTTACAAAAATACAGACTAAGTGCCGGTTCACACTACCCCGACTTGGGATCCGACTTGTGTCGCCCCAAGTCGCGCGACATGAGAAATTACATGTTAGTCAATGAGAGCCGTCTTAATGTACACTACTGAAGTCGCTCCGACTTCAGAAAAGGTTCCTGTACTACTTCAAGGCGACTTCTACCCATTGATAAAGCAACTTTCCAGGAAGTGAAAATAGTTTTCTAAGGCAAACCCCTCCTTCCCACAGAGAAGATTATTATGTGATTGGCCACTGGCAAAGTTGCCTGTCCTGGAGGCAACTTGAAGTCACGTTGTAAGTCGCTCCAAGTAGCGCTGAAGTCGCGCTCAAGTCGTCTCCAAGTTGCCTTGTAAAGTCGCGCTGGAAGTCGTGTTGCCCTAGTGTGAACCGGCACTTATGCCGCGTACACACGATCATTTTTCCCGTCGGGAAAAATTCATTATTTTTTTTAACAAGAAAAACGACCGTGTGTGGGCTTTTTGTCATTTTTCCCGACGGGGACAACGGCATTAATCACGACGAGAAAAATTAGAACATGCTCTAATTTTTCTCGTTGTGATTCCCGTCGTTTTTTCCGCTGCAGTTTTCCCATAGGGAAACACTGCCACGGAGCCCACACACAAAAAAAAAAAAAATGTCGGGAAAAACGGACGTGTGTAGGGAACCAGGCCGTTCCCTCGTTTTTCCCGTCGATTTTCTCGACGGTGTTTTCACCGTCGAGAAAATCGATCGTGTGTACGCGGCATAAGACCTCATGATTTTGTGTGTTTTTAGTCTTTTCGAGAAACAAGTGAAAAGATTGCTTAAAATGCATACCAGTCCAAGTGCTAAATAAATGGTGTAGCCTAGTTTATAAGCGTTGTGCTTTCACAACTGAAACCCGTGTATGTTTTATACTAGAGTGTGTTGCTGTTGGTCATCAAAAGGGTGACTTGGGTCTGGGACTATGCAAAGGTAACCCTTAAAATTTTTTTTTTTGTTACCTCTCATATATATCCTTATATTAACTTCACATCCCTGCACCCCAGCTGGAATGCCAAGTCAGACTGACAGCAGGAATCAGATTTATTATCACATGACCTTTCTCAAGGGTCATACTGATTAGAAATGGTAAGACTGCCATAGACATCAGAGGACAGTCGGACATGCACCCACAAGCATCTTCTAGTGGGGTCCTGTTAAGAGAGGCATGGGAGATATGCTGAAGACACCTCCAGCAGGAAGAAAATAATGACAGCGTGTCTGATTACTTGTCCTACCAAAAAGCTTCCTTCATTGCCATCCTTACAGATACTTTACAAACATGAGACTGGACAATCTGGCTATCTTTTACCACATTGGACATCTGGCATCCTCCATCTGGGTACATCTAGAAGACTTTGCCTGATTCTATTACTTCTCCCTGGAGAAACTACTCCCTAGATTCCTGTGTTTGCATTTCCCTCCCAGCCTCCTCCATATCCTAAACAGATACTCTGCAACCAGAAGTGTTCCTGCTTAAGGCTTCATGTACATGGGACATTGTTCAACCTCTCCTGAACGATTTAACTTTACAGCTAGAAACCGGCGTCTAAAAACAGACGTTTAGCCACGTTTACATGCCGCGTTTGAAAAAAAAAATAAGTATTTATTTTTTGGTTAAAATGAAAAACGTCTGTAAACTAAACGCTTCAAAATGCGAGTTACCACGTTTAGCCGCGTTTGGCACTTAAAATGCCTCTAAACACAGCTTCTGAATGCATTTTTTTGGGTTCCAGAAGAAGCCTCTAAACTCAACTGCCTAGAAATGACTATAAACGACCCAGTGTACATGTACTGATAAGATAACATAGAGGAGACTTCAGGATCAGTTGAAAAAAATGCCCAACTGCTCCTAAACGTCAGTTTACCAGCAGCAGTGTACATTAGAGCTGCACGATTAATCGCTTAAAGATCGCAATCTCGATTCACCCCCCCCTGCGATCTCCAGGCTGGTTGACCGCGATTTTCTTAAATCCCCGCTGGTTCCACGTAACCAGCGTGGAACGCAAATGGCAGATATCGGAACTGACGTCAGCAACCGGAACTGACGTCAGTCATCATAGAGCGTGATGCGCCGCGGACTTTGGATCGGCACACACGTGATCCGCAGTGCGCCGCGGCATGGCAGAGCGCTAAAACACACATTGAAACTGTCTCCGCTCTGCTCGCACACAGCCCCGCCTCCTCCTAACCCCACACTGTGATAGACAGAATGCGGGTCCAATGCTGGGATGTGTTCTGTCTATCACAGCACGGGGTTAGGAGGAGGCGGGGCTGTGTGCGAGCAGAGCGGAGACAGTTTCAACATACGGGCGGTTAGTTGCTTTCTAGCAGAAAATGCGTGCTGCCGTCCGTCCTTTCCTCTCCCCCCCCCCCCCACATACCACACTTGGCTGGCTCTGTCTTCGGGACTCCGTCCTCCTCCCCCCTCCTCCCCCCGGCCTCCGAGTCTGTCTCCTTGTCCCTGCCGCCTATGTACACAGTGAGAGGGGAGAGCTGTGCTCTTCCCATCTCAGCTGTGACAGGAGTTCTAGCACAGTGCTAATGCTAGAACTCCTGTTTTGGAGGTGACAGGGTCAATAAAGCGAACCTGTCTCCTCAAATTGCTATCACACAGGGAATGGTTTTCTCCTGTGTGATAGCAATAAAGTTAAGTGAAAAAAAATTTGATAAAACAAAAAAAAAGAAATAATAATTAAATTAATAAAATAAAAAAGTAATTAAAAAGTAAAGAATAAGAAAAATAATATTAAAAATAAGAAAATTATGCAAAAATAAAAAAAAGTAAACGACAAGCTACGCCCTGGGAGTGGACTTAAAATACCGGCAACCACTGTCCCTTATAATATATTCTGAATATTATCACAGTCAGCTACCCCAGACTCTGGGGCCCAGAGTCTGGGGTAGCTGACTGTGGTAATATTCATAATATGGGTAGCTGACAGACTGTGGTAATATTCATAATATATTATAAGGGACAGTGGTTGCCGGTATTTTAAGTCCACTCGTCTACAGCTGAATTTTTTTTTTTTAAATTGACCTTTTTAAAGAATCGTAAGAGAATCGTGATCTTTGTTCTAAGCAAAAGAATCGCGATTCTCATTTTTCCCAGAATCGTGCAGCTCTAGTGTACATGAGGACAAGAAAAGTTTGATGTGAGCTTTTGGTCGGAAATTCCGACCGTGTGTAGGCTCCATCTGACTTTTTCTGTCGGAATTTCCAACAACAAAAATTTGAGAGCTGGTTCTCAATTTTTCCGACAAGAAAAGTTCTTGTTGGAAATTCCGATCGTCTGACGCACAAAAAAACACGCATGCTCAGAATCAAGCAGAAGAGCCGAACTGCCTATTGAACTTTATTGATCTCGGCTCGTCTCGTCTTGTACGTCACCGCGTTCTTGACAGTCGGAATTTTGTGTGACCGTGTGTATGCAACACAAGTTTGAGCCAACATTCCGTCGGAAAAAAATCCACGGTTTTCTTGTCGGATTTTCCGATCGTGTGTACAAGGCATAAGACAAAGGACATTGTGAGATCGTGCATGCATGTCGGAACGTTCACTGATGGATCCAGACAATGTTAACCTCAACAAAATATATATGTGTTCCTTTGTCTAAATGAAATGAAATGAAGCAATGAAGAAAAAAAAAACGCGCCCTGTGATAGTTGATGTCCACTTATGCACTCTCTTGGGTAAATTTCCTTTTCTTATTAGACGCTTTATTGCAGCAATAATTATATTCATATGCTTAATCCAAATATGCATATGTGTGTTTAACCTTCATGAGGAGGTTATAAAAGAACCTACACCGGCAGGATATTAGTGGGTGGTCAAATTGTATATAAAGCTGTGCACTATGACTATATCCACACACAATAATTCCTATATCATCTGTTTCCAAGTGATATAATACATGAATTTTGCAGTGACTGAGCACAGATCACACATACTGTATATCCACAGCTTTATCCTTCTACATAAAATAACTTGAGAGTTCTCAGCGACTCAGAGGGATGTCGAGGAATCTGTTTGACTGTATCATTCCATCAATCCTGGATGTTACATAATTCTACAAATGTGCCTTCCTTCACTTTCTTTTAAGTCTACACCTCCCACACAGATAACTGAAAACGTCCGCAATTCCTTCTATTATGTTGTAATTATGCTCTGCTTTCAAAAATAAGCTTATACAAGAACAATCCAGTTTCACTAATACGTGTTTTGTAGATCAGTATCCAGGCCCATGATTTGCTCACATCCACCTGTTTTAGCTGGTCCTACTTTAGGATGAGTATATTTAAAATGAATCTGATTTTAAATATAATGTTTTTATTTAGGCTAAATATTGCATAAAGCTGGCCAAAAACAGAGAGAATTTCAAGATGTGGGTGGCCCTATGGGCATCATCTGGCCTTCTGGCATGGCATCCTCTTAACTGAAATCCAGAAAGCAGAGAGAAAGAACATTGTTGGCCAAACAGTGGCTTTATCTAATAAGATACATACACTGTTCGGGTAATCGAACAGCTGTGGGTGCAGGCAGTCACATAGTTACATAGTTAGTAAGGTTGAATAAAGACACTAGTCCATCCAGTTCAACCTGAGTGAGTGTGCATGTCTACAATTCTCCCTATCCCTGTACATTGTGTCTCATTAAGATGCTCATCTACATTATTATTTATTTAAGGTACCCATATAGCGCTGTCAATATACGCAGCGTCCACACATACATCACACACTCACATCGGTCCCTACCCCCAAGGAGCCCACAATCCAAGGTCCCCAACTCACATTCATATACTAGGGCCAATTTTGGACAGAAGCCAATTAACCCACCAGCATGTCTTTGGAGTCAGAATACAATAGCTGGTAAAAGAGATTTATCCATCCATGCTGTTTAGTATGACCGGAGGAAGCAAGTGATTTTTCTTATGCAGCCTGCAGGGCTAAACAAGAGAAATCTTAAGCTGTATACATAGACTGAAAATATTGGCCCATGTGTACCCTTGACTATTTCTCAGAAGCAGGTTGGTAGAACGGTCCTGCTAGAAAACCAGCATGCGATCAGAGCTTCCAGCCAATGGCTGCAGAGCTGATCTGTGTAATCTAATCTTGGAGGGAGGAGGGGCCGAGTGCCGCTTTTAAAAAACAATAATGCAGCAAGGGAGATCCCTGCATCCACATTTGTTCAGCCCACTGGTTGAATGAAAAAAAAAAAACTGTCCATGTATACCCGGCTTTACAGCCTAGTACACACTATCAGTTTTTTTTTTGGTTCAACCCGCTAATAAACTGACAGCTCAGGTCGTAAATATTGTGTTGAGCTACTGCTGAGCTATTGTGTTCTGACAAAGGGGATTTCCCCCTGCCAGAACACTCCGGCCATTGTCTGAGGGCGCTGATCGGGGGCCAGTCAGCTACTGGTTTTCCAACATGCTTTAAAAAACAGAAGTCGGTTGAACGGCTGGCTTCTGTCGGACTATCTGCCATACACATGTCGGCCGGTTTTTATTGAACCAGCCAATGTCACCCTGCATTTGGCCCACGTGTACTAGGCAACCCTGCCAGTTAATTATTATCTCCTCCTGACACATTTTTTTGCTTTTCTTTCCAGAAGGATGGATCCATCTCTGTTTCAGCATCATCCAGGATCAGCATCCACTTCCTGGACTAAGATCAGGAATCTTGGCTCAGAGAAAACACACTCATGTAAATCCTGGTGTCTATGCAGTTCTTGTCTGACACAGACCAGACAATTGTGTAACCTCAGGACTGACCAGACTGATTTGTGCAGTCTGATCAGTTTGGAAGAAGACTGAGGAAATGCTTATTTTTGCTTGCAAATGGCTGATGGTGTCATCTTAGTGTAGGCCAGTGGTTCTCAACCTCAGTCTTCAAGTACTCCCAACAGGACATGTTTTGGGAACTTCCCTTAGAGAAAATAGCTCTTATCAATACTATGTCATTGATATTGATTTAAAGCAGCTGTGCAAAGTAATAGAAAACATGGCCCATTGGGGGTACTTGAGGACTGAGGGTGAGAACCACTGATGTAGGCTGACTGCAGTTTAGTATTTTTTTTTTTACTAACAACAGGTACCGTTTTGTTTTTTTTAATTAGCAAATTACTAAGATTCCTGAAGATCCCCTTTACATTTCGTAGCCATAATAGGCCTAACCAAACAGGGACACTCTGATGCAGGTAGTCAAAGTAACATGTAATATTTGAACCAAAGACCCGGGTTTTTAAAGAGATTTTACACTTTCGGAGAGAAAACCTGAATATTTTTATAAACACTCACCTCATCCTGACCAGTAGGGGTTCCAAACTTGGATCCCCTGCTAGCCAGCTGTTTTTACAGTGCTGTCAAGACAATGCTATATCTGCTCAGAAATACTCGCTGGCTCCTTCTGGGTATCACAGCCAACCTACAGAAACCCACCGCTTTCCAGTTTGGGCTGATGCAGTGCAGCCACAAAAATCCACTAAAAAGAAATGGCTTTCCTTGGTCAATTGATGAAGACCCAAACTGTTCAGCAGGACTTGTGAAAAAACTGATCAGTGTGGAGGAGGACTTCTGTGCTACACAACCAATGTTTGCCATCAGGAGAGGGAAAGCAAGAATAGAGGTTTGCCACATTAATTCGGAAAATTAAAAGCTTTTGTAAGAAATTACCAACAATCATTTTTGTTTTTTAAGA
Source organism: Rana muscosa (assembly GCA_029206835.1). Classification (NCBI taxonomy): domain Eukaryota; kingdom Metazoa; phylum Chordata; class Amphibia; order Anura; family Ranidae; genus Rana; species Rana muscosa. The sequence goes on from CM055127.1 coordinate 365,040,834, forward strand.
TTTTACAATAAAAATAAAAGAAAAAAAACATATTTAAAAAATATTTTTTTATTACAAAGTGCACTCAGGAATCAAAGAACAATATGAGTAAGGCTAGATGATTAGATTTTCTTTCAACCACGGGTGGAAGAAAATAGAATCGCTCAATTTAGTGTTAGTGTTGATGGGGCATCCCTCCCGCAGTGCTATTGAGTCTTCACATGTAAAAAATCTGACAGACTGGTTGTACTCAAGTCGATCAATTTATTGAAATGGGTGCAACCAGACTACATATAGATGGATCGAATCTTGGCCGGTCCCTGCTGAACCAGTCGAGATTTGATCCATCTATGGCTGGCTTTACACTGAGTACAGCCTTAAGAATATCACTTTCATACTTAACCTCCCTGGCGGTATTATTCTGTCTGGAATTACCGGTATGTACCAAAAGCGGTACAATTATTTTTCATGGAAATTTGGTGTTATGTATTGTAGGCCTGCAATTCTTAGTAATTACTTACTTAAACCTGACCAAACAAGAGTCTAGTAGACATCCCAGGTATGATAAAGTTTGAAACACAATCATAAATTATAATATAATAAATAACTCTAAATAATTATAACAAATAGTAATTATAATAAAAATTATTCAATAATGTAATCAAATCAAAAACACTGAAATTTGCTCAGTTGCAGAATTGTCGCTGTCATTAGATTTAGTGTTTGATGACGAATTTCCCCACAAATCACTATCGCTCAATTCTGCAAGTGATTCAAATTTATTATCGCTGTTTTTTAGCTGGTCTAAAACCACTTTTGACATAAAGGGACACGTTTTGGTTGCTATGGACAATCTCCAGTTTCCAGGCAGAAAGAACAGTATTTATTATATAAAACAGCATGCAGGACACTGGACAGACCACTAGGGACAAAGGGGGTGTGTTGTTATTTGATACAGTACTGTAATCTGTAAGATTACAGTGTACTGTATGTGTATTGTGTGTTTTTCACTTTTTGAATTTGGCGCCGAACTCCGCCCCCGTGTGCCGCAACGTCGCAGGGAACGGAGCTCGGCACTTGGCAGTGTGGATCCAGCGAGACACGGCTCGCACACACTGCAGGGAGACATCGCAGGATCCAGGGAACAAGGTAAGTAAGACTCCCTGTATCCTGCAATGCAGCCCGAGTCTGGCTCGGGGTTACCGCTCTTAGCATTAAAAACTCACCCCGAGCCAGACTCGGGAATACCGCCAAGGGGGTTAAAATCCATATGGCCCTCTCTGAACGTTCAATTCAGCTTGAGCTTTTGAGCTCTGTAACTGCAGAAAACGTTAAAAAGATTCTAAGTTCTACCTGTTAGCTCAAAGTGAAAATACAAAATATTTATATGCAATATTCATAATTTTATATTAGTGATCAGAAGAGTATAGGTTTGTTTTGTTTTTGCTTCCCTAGGTCATGGAGAGCTTTATTTCATCTGCTATGCATCATCTTGGTGCAGTCCTAAAATAAGACTATACTGTTTGTAGTCGAACACAGAAGTAAAGAAGCCAAGCATTTTCTACCTAGTCTGGATTTCCCTACCTCTTCAACGGGGACACAAAACTAAAGCTTGCCATAAACTGTTTGATTTTCAAATGAATGTTCGTACAAATATTTGTACGAAAATTCTCAGTACATTAGATGACTTGACGAATGTCATTAGAAAGAACTTATAAATTGAACTTGCCTTTAACGTTCAATTTTGGAATGAATAGACTGTCCAAAACAAAATTCACACAAATTGTTAAAACTTCATTCATTCAAGAATTTTTTTTCATCCTGCTCCTTCAGGTTTTTTCGAAAACTGCGGATTCGACAATTAGAAGATCAAACAAACATTATTAAAAAGGAAAATTTCAAACTAAATTTTACTAGTGTATGGCTGACTTAGGAAACACATTTTGGCTTAAGCCGAGTCATGATATAATTTTCAGACCAATTTTATAACAGCTTATGGAAGAAATGCCCAATTTCAAATTTCAATGAGAGACTAAACTGTTGTCACTCTAACATCTCCATATAATGTGATCCGACAACTCCTCAGCAGAAAATAATTCAAGACATCCCATCCCAGATGACGCTGCAGTTTTGTTATACTTTACTCTGTGAGAAACATCACTGGATTAAAGATGCTTTCTGCAATCAACATCTGTATTTGTGCTCAGCACAAAAGGCTGACAATGTGTGTGGTCTCCAATTAAACATCATTCTCATGCTAACTTCAAAAGTAAATCAGTATTTCTTTTGTTCATATTAAATTCAGTTGCTCCAAGAGTTATTTGTGAGATGTCCCACAGGCACTCATCTGATCAATCAAGAAAATCCCATCAATAAACACAGAAGGATTTGTTATTCTAGTTGCATCACAAAATGACGCACAGGGGTTTTTTTTTCGCCTGCGCATACTGTGGCTTCCTACACCACATGGCAACAGCTACAGTATTTGTAACCTGACAGTAGAAGACTTTCTACATACAGTTCCATGTTATCAAATATGGATGAGTAGAGCCAATAATCTCATAACAGACAGGAAACATTTCATCAAGCCATTTAATAAATCACACATTTATTGCATTATAAAAAACATTGATAGTTCATTCTCAAGTGTAACGAATGAAAGAAATGTAAAAAACAATTTAAGTAAGAGCCGGTTCACACAGGGGCAACACGACTTTGTGCGTGACTTTGCGAGGCGGCTTGGACACGACTTGAGCGCGAACCACAGCGCGACTTGGGGCGACTTACAACACGACTTGAAGTTGCCTCCAGGAAAGGGGACTTTGCCAGTGGCCAATCAAAGAATAATCAGCTCTGTGGGAGGGAGGGGTTTGCCTGAGAAAACTATTTTATCTTCCTGTAAAGTTGCTTTAGTTAAGACAGTGATCCGACTTTGGAGGCAACTTCCATTGAAATAAATGGGTACAAGTCGCCTAGAAGTCGCCTTGAAGTAGTACAGGAACCTTTTCTGAAGTCGGAGCGACTTCAGTAGTGTACATTAAGACGGCTCTCATTCACTTGAATGTAATTTGACATGTTGCGCGACTTGGGGCGACACAAGTCGGATCCCAAGTCGCAGTCGTGTGAACCGGCTCTAAAGCGGCAACTAAGTAGCTGGAAACAAAGTATCTGCTTTTACCTGCTTATCTTTGCCTCCTCAACCACCCATAGCCTAGGTGAATATGACTCAGAATTTGCATATGGCTAGCCCCTTCCCGACATCATAACTGCCTATTTAGACACCAAGCATTGCATTTTGGATAGCAGAAGCAGGACTGGCAGGACTCTGGTGGTAACTCAGAGTAGCAAAGAAGAATGGCAGCTTATAGGCCCGTACACACGATCAGATATTCCGACAACAATTGTCTGATGGACGTGTTTTGTTGGATAATCTGTATGCTCCATCGGACAATTCTTGTCGGAATTTCCGACAACAAATGTTGGATGGCCATGCTCTCAAATCGTCCGACAACAAATGTGTTCCGTCGGATTATCCGATTGTGTGTGCACAAGTCCGTTGGACTAAAATCCAAAGTACAAACACGCATGCTCCGAACCAATGCTAACCATCAACATTAGCAGAAGTTGCCCAAAGGGTGGTGCTAAAGAGCAGAAAAACCACGTAGTTTCGTGAATGTTGGCTGAAAAAGTTCTGCCGTCTGTATGCAGAACAAATTCACGGCCAACGCCCTTCGGACAAAAATCCACGGAGTTGTCCGATGGAAGTCCGATCGTGTGTACGAGGCTTATGAGGTCTGCTATCACTTTCATTTGCTTGGGAATTGAAGCACAGACAGAAAAGTAGGATGATAGAATTTGGATAACCAATCGATAGGTTCACACCTATGCATTTTTGCGGGGCTCGTTTGCACTGGCATGGCAGCCCATTCAAATGAATGGACTGCTGTGCTTGCGTTTCCGCAAAAAAAGGCGCATGCACTTTTTCAAACATGTGGCTGCAGGAAAAATCGCATGGTCTTTTTGACCATGTGATTTCCCTGTGGATCCCGCACACGCACTGCGATTTTACATGCATGGGGGTACCATTCAGAAGGAATGAGAGCCCTGCATGTTTTCGCAAAGCAGTGCGTTTTCACCCAAAGTGGTTGCGGGTGCGGGAATAGCTGTGATTCCCGCACCCACATGCAGAGGTGTGAACCTAGCCTTAGTCACTGACTGACTATAGCTTGTACCAAAGACTATGCACATGTTAGATCTCTAATCCAGATGACCTCATCTACTCAGGCAAAACATAAGACACCCACTAAAGGCCCATTATCGGCAGACAAACTTCCTTGTCTGATTATCCACCATGCTTGGCCAAATCACCTGCAGGATCAGGCTGCCTTTAACAGAATAGAGAAGTTTGATGGACTCATCAACCTTTGTATGGACAGTCCTACCTAACCTTTGTATGGACAGTCCTACCTAACCTTTGTATGGACAGTCCTACCTATGTTTCTACAAGTAGAAAACAGAAGACAGCTTGCATGTACGGTATATAAGAAAAAATTATGGTGACTTGTATATGCTGAAATTGATTTGGTCATTGGCAAATAGTATTTATTATTATTAATTTATAAATGACCTATTACCTAATAAAACAAGTGTATTGTGGCATAAGCCGGTATGATCGCTCTGGGCATGTCATCGCTTGTCACTGGTATTTCATTTAAGCATAATACAGATCACTGAATATTGATTAAACATTTTGAAAAACTAAAACTGCAAAATGAAAGCATTTCCTTTGGCCAATCTGTACTTGTTTTTAACATTACAGTATCATTTACATTAATAGCATCTGTCTCTCTTCCAACGAAAAGGGCGCATTGAAAATATCTAAATATATCACTGTCCTCTGTCTCTTTTTAAAGTTTTACTGTCATAAAAAAGTAGCCATTTACTTTGATGGCAATTTATGTTGTTTCCTTTAATGATGAAAAACTGTTTGCTAAAAATAAAACTAAACAAATAAATTTTCCACATCCATGGGAACATGCAATTCCAAAAGAATAAAAATTCCCCCGGCCTGTTAGCTATAAATACAAGAAGAATGACTGGGACCATCCTGTGACTGACTCATCTATCTCAGGGGCTCTTAACCTATCTTGGATGTGGCCCAGATTCTGGCTGTGAATCAGCTTTGCTTGCTGTCTAAAGAATAATGGACTTCTTTTAGCTGCACAAAGAAGAGTTGCAGTGAAAAGCTGTCAATGGAGTGGCTGGGCAAGCCAAAGAAGTCATCTAATCCTTTACCTTCACAGCCTGTGTAACATGTCCAAACCTACGCAGGTCAGAATGAATGACCGAGGAGCCATTCTGTATCTGGATCGAACTGCTGGATCAAATGGACCAGATCAGAAACTGTTTTCAGGACCAGATGTGCCTCTAGGTGCAATATTTTAAGTCAGAAAAACAAGAACAAGGTACAGGGGGTCCCTGACTTAGGAACGCCCGACTTAGGAACCCCTCCTACACATGAACCGTGGCGCTGTGGGGACCCTCTGCCGTTCTGCGCGGTCCATCTGCTGTTCTGCGCATGCGCGCCCAGACGGAGCCTCGAAAAATGTCCGCAATTGGTCCACAGATGCGCAGAACGGCATTCAACGGAACATCGGAAATGTCCGTAATTGTCGTTCTGCGCATGTGCGGCCGACTTACGAACATTTCCGAATTACAAACAGGAGGAAAGTCCCTAACGGGTTCTTAACCCGGGGACCCCCTGTATGTGTACAAAGGCAGAGGAAAGCCAAAGGTGGTTTGCCTACAGGCTTCAGTGGTAGAACTTCATCCCTCCGCGATTGTATGACAACAAAAGAGGCCTTCATATGACCCTCATAAATAAAAAAACGGATAGGGGTTCTAATCCTTCGCTACTCAATCTAAAACAAAGCAAAGAAAAAGTTGCATTACAATGTCCAGATTTTAAGTACGTTACTTGAAGAACCTATTTAATGCAAAAAAAAGAATACAATTTTCTTTCTCGTTTTGCTACATTAAGCTGAAATCCTATACTGCCCGGAAGTGTTATTATGGTTCATCAAACTAGAGGAGAAATCAGGACAACGTTAAAATAAAACATTGTGCACAGATATCGATCCACTGCTGCCTCATACTGTTTCTTGGTGATATCTTCTGACTTGACGGTATGATTTATATTCAAAATTTCTCCCTTCGTAATGGAAAGGACAGGTTTTCAATTCTTGACATTCTTTACTCTCCGGGCCTTGTCACAGCCTGTACCTCTAGGAATGCTTACTCAGGAATCTGACTTGATAATTGCAGATTAACAAAAAAGGAAAAACCACATCAAAAGAATAGGGATTCTCAAGTGAGCATATCTGTGTGTGGACTCAATCACTTCCGAAACCTTTTACCCTCACCCACCAATCACACAGAGCTATTGTGGCAAATAAATGGAGGACAAAACATTACGCAGCAAGGGGCATACCAAAAACAATCAGCCTGAGATTAGTACGGGCCTGGGAACACGTTGATGTGTTTGGTTTTATTATACAGCTGTGTAGCTGGCAGACATAATGCATAACAACTACTGGGAATTAATTAATGCTAATTCAGGGCTTACAAGGCTGCAGCCTGTCTGTACTGTGTACAGATCTTCTACATACAATAGAAGGAGTCTTTTTGTGATGTGAACTAATAATCTTCACAATGCAATAGACTTAAAGCCAAATCTTTAACAAGTAGGTGAAAATGTCTGTGCTGATCATAGCAAGTACATTGTGCTGGCATTCACTGAAAGTTAAGAGAATATAATGAAGCATTTTTATTGATTGCCACATCTACAGATACATGAATGTTCATAGGCATTCGGACAGGGTGTGCCAGGTGTGCCTGGGCACACCCTAATCATCTAGTGCACATTAGCATTATTGCTCTGTGTGCCAGTGGGGAGATGGGAAAGAGTGGCACAGTGGTGTAGTGGGTAGCACTCTCGCCTAGCAGTAAATAGGGTCGCTGGTTCAAATCCCAACCACGACACTCCCTGCCTGGAGTTTGCATGTTCTCCCTGTGCCTGCGTGGGTTTCCTCCGGGTCCTCCGGTTTCCTCCTACACTCCAAAGACATACTGGTAGGTTAATTGGCTTCTGTCTAAATTAGCCCTAGTATATGAATATGAGTTAGGGCCCTTAGATTGTAAACTCCTTGAGGGTAGGGACCAATGTGAATTTACAATGTATATGTAAAGCGCTGCGTAAATTGACAGCGCTATATAAGTACCTAAATAATAATAATCTCCCTCTTACCCGCTCTGCCATAAGAAAAGTGCTTACACACTTCTCTTTCACTGTGCCAGCAGGGAGATTATTGTACCGGGACAATATACATGTAGACACACACATGTTTGAGCTTGGGGGTGCACCCCCTAATGCAATAGGCTGCGCACACCTATGCGAATGTTGTTAAGATTATCAACCTAAAGTTAGTTAAAATTACAAAATACCCATCTCTTTTGGGGACATATAGAATAATCACTGCATGCACCTTTAATTCCTAGGATTGTCACCTGGATGGGATTTTACCAGCTTGGCCGCTAAAAAGGGTGCTTGTTGCCGTGTTATTATTAAGAAAAAAACAGAGTTAAGCCCTGTACACACGATTGGATTTCCTATGGATTCCAATCCGATGGATTTTTCCATCGGAGATCCGATGAAGTCCTGCCTACACACCAGCAGTCAAAAATCCGAGAAAAATTAAGTTCAATGCTTCTGAGCATGCGTCGACTTGATTCTGAGCATGCGTGAGTTTTTTGTCCGATGGAGTTCCACACAGACGATCGGAATTTGCTATTGTTTTTTTTCCCATCGGATAAATTTAAAACATGTTCTATTTTTTCTCACCGATGGAAAAAAGACAGATGGGTCCCATACACGATCGGTTTGTCCGATGAGAAAAGTCCATCCGACTGTTTTCATCGGTAAAACTGATCGTGTGTACAGGGCTTTAGACTGATATTTTTTTCCTAAAAAACCTTGGAGCAACCTTAGTCATCTCACACACATCTACTATTTTTTTTTATATCTAAAGCCAAAACCTTTTTCTTTATTAGTTTTGAATAGAGTAGGGAATAAGTAGAACCCTATTGGGTCCTGAATATACAACTGGATGTGAGAGAAAATCTCTGAAAAGTGAAGAGAAATGCTTTCCTAGGGCCCATTGTACCTGATCACAGTGTTCTTCAAAAAAATAAATGGGCTGCAATGCATGAAAAATAGTGCAGGCTAAATTTTTTCACACTCCATGCTACCATACAGGACACTGTCTGTTGCGGTGCACGGAGGTGTGTTGCGGAGCACACAAGGTGCCTTGGGGGGCCTTTCAAAATGAATGGCAATGCAATGTACCAACGCATGTAATGTATGGCACCACATCACGGATGGGCCCAGAGATGATTGGCAGAAACAGGGGTCCCCACTGGAACATTTTTCATGACCTCCAATCTTGGGAACATGGCCAACATTTTGTATATGCCATCACTTTCTGTCTAGTTATAATACTCACAAGGACAAACACAAAGGATGACACAAATATTAATAAAAACATGAAAAGCGTTAAACCTTCCAAACTCTTTCTAAAACTAAAAAAAATTGGATAGAGATTCACTTTGAAGCAAAGTAGTTAATGCAGAAGTAATATGGCAATTTTTGCCTTCAGCAATAGCTCTACTGAGCATTGCCCCCAGTGTATCCCACAATGCAGTGTTTCTTAAAAGGATTTTGAGGTTCTTTGCATTGTGGGATCCACTGGGGTTTTCTCAGCACTGACTTTTTGAAGAGTCCACCTTTGCATATTTGGAGGGCTTCCAGCGTGCCATGAAGTAATGTATCTTCCAAAAATGAATTTCAAATTACCCAACTCAAAAATTTTACCAGGAGCCAGACCTACTAATTGTAACCTGAAGAAAAAACAATAAGATATGAAAAAGCTACAGATCTTCCCTCATCCTTTCTTCATGTCTATGGTAATACTTCCACCTATAACACTATGTTTAAATAGGCATATATGCATCACAAAAGTTTTCTGCAACAATTATGGGCAGAGAAGTACAAACCGGATAGCCATCCATAGCTATCACAATTACAAAAGTACACTTTTGTGAACAAACTCATAAAACCAGATAGCTAATTCTGCATTGGCCACTCCTTAATCACCAGAAGGTTTGACTTTTACTTCCAGATGACTTGCTCGATGAGTAAGACACTAAAGAAGTTTGTGCTCCCAATGCCCCAAAGGTTTTAAATCAGACAAAATTACTGCTGATAAATCATGATCCGTGGGTGGTGCTGCAAATCTTTTCTTCATTCTCCTGCTAATTTTACATCCATTCAACCGCTTTATGGACTAATTTCGAACACTGAGCTGTTTTATGCAACCAGTTTAAATCTACCCGTAAAAATCAATAAGTCCTGCCGAGTTGTGCAATTACTATGCTGGAAGCCCATTTAAGAAGCAATGATCAGTGTGTTTATTTGTAAAGTGAAAGATATAGAATATATATGCTACAACAATATCACCAAGGAGTCTCCAGCAGACCAGGAATTAAAAGGTCTTATCTTTATAGTTTTCTTTATTTTTATAATTTATCAAAAACACAAAAACAGTATTTCCATGATCCTGAATTTACAACTTATGAGAACATAAGCAGCAGTAACTAAGCCATGGGCTCAACCTTCCTTGTAAAGTGCCTCTCCCTACCACAGTCCATAGAGCAGACAACACAAGGTGCATTATCTTTAGACCCTGGAAATGCTCAATTGGCTTCTTAAAGTGGCCTTCCTGGCGACTTCTTAATTTTTACGTCCACATAGGGCAGGTTCTGTTTGAGCCTGGTGGGCTGCACAGGCAAAGTTAGTCAATTGGCTGCCTTGGCCACACTGCAGAAGTGAGGATAAAGTAGTAGAAGGAGCCACTCCACGAACCCGGTAAGTACTTCATGGTTATAAATGTGAGTTTTATTATGGGTGTACCAAGGTATACCAATGGACTTTACGTTATTTCTTTCACTTTAAGTTGCTCGTATTATGTGCATAGTGATTTCAACAACTCTTGCAGTACTCACTGCCAAAGTCATCTGGACTGGGAAATTTATGGAGACCACCAGCCACCAAATGACAGATTGCATTTATTTTATAGAGAAGGGCATAGACAGATGAGATAACAGTTTAATAATAATTGTAGGGAGATTTAATTTAGAAAGGAATGTTTGAAAGTCCAGTGTATTGGGAGATGGAGTTTCAAAATGAGAAGCAAGGTTGTATAATTCAGCATATTATTGTACAAACTGATTGGGTATGTGTTGAGGATTGATAGTTTTAGTGCCATTGCTATCAAGTAAATAAGTACTTTTAGATCTGGATGTATTTGGCTGAATGTGCTCCTGATTTCAACAACTTCAATTTAAAGCAATAATTTAATACTACACGAAAGGGATCGGGAGCTGTTAAATCCAACAGGTACTGGGAAGGCAGTAGATCATAAATATTTCCATCTCACTTCTCAATTCAATCTTTTAATAAATGTATCTAAACACAAGAACAAAAATGGAATGCTTAGCTGGTTACCAGTCCTTAGGTGTGGTGGCTGATTTCATAGCTCAGGATTTTACCCTTTATTTTCATAATTTGATCCTGCAGGTTACATAATCCCTGTCCTAGGGTGACAATACTCACTCACTATATGTATGGAGCAGCAGTTTTACAACACCAGGGCAGGAAGTGTGTTAGGATTACAAAACACCTCAACCAGAAGGGAGTAAATAAGCTTTTATTGTTATGCCGCGTACAGACGATCGGACATTCCGACAACAAAACCGTGGATTTTCTTCCGACGGATGTTGGCTCAAACTTGTCTTGCATACACACGGTCAAACAAATGTTGTCTGAAATTGCGAACGTCAAGAACGCGGTGACGTACATCACGTACGACGAGCCGAGAAAAATGAAGTTCAATAGCCAGTGCGGCTCTTCTGCTTGATTCCAAGCATCCGTGGAATTTTGTGCGTCGGAATTGTGTACACACGCTCGGAATTTCCGACAACAAGTTTTGTTGTTGGAAAATTTGAGAACCAGCTCTCAAATTTTTGTTGTCGGAAATTCCGACAGAAAAATTCCGATGGGGCCTACACTCGGTTGGAATTTCCGACAAAAAGCTCCCATCGAACATTTGTTGTTGGAAATTCAGAGCGTGTGTACGCGGCATAAGGGTTTATATACCCTGTAATCACTTGCTGGTACTAAGGTACTACAGCACAAGACACTATTACTACAACCTCACTAATGATTGTGCTAAAAAGGTCCCTTCGAAGATACCAATGAATATTTTTTCCCAGAGTTCTATAGCCCTCTTTGTCCCTAATGCAACCAACTGCACCAATATTAGAGCAATTTGCCCAATTCTGATAAAAGGCATGTCTAACTTTGGAATTCCATTACCAAAGAATAGCAGCTCCAAGTACTGCTGTTTAAATGATAGAGAAGCACTAATTAGCAGATGTCTGAATAACCTCTCCTCACCAGGACACAAGGAAAGAGTTTTCCACTCACTGGGGACAAGGAAAAATCATTTAAAAAATGACAGTACAAAATATTTTACCCTGTCAAGTCAATTTACAAGCTGAAGCATACGGACATCAGACTGTCTAATGAAAACACGTTCTGCCTATTTAAGTCATTTTTACACGGATACTTTAAATTTACAAGTCAACAAAACTCTCCAGATCGTATCTTACACTGCAAGAAACATTAAACGTCAGCCATTGTAACAATCTAGTCACACATCTTTCAGCCCTTATTCTCTACCTGAAACCTACGCTAGTGTTCTTCTGTAGTAACTGAGGGTAATAATTCAGCAATACGAAGCAGCAATTTAAAAAAAGAAAAATTGGCAAAGTGAAAACCTGTGAAAATGTAATTGTCACTACTTGCTACTTGTTTATATGCACAATAAATGACAACTGACTTAGAGTGGCCTTCTATTCCTTCTATACCTTTTTGAGACCAGGGCCCAGTAAATTATTAAAAAACCTACCATGCCCCTACAGAGAAGAATAAAGCTTATACTCACACAATAAAGGTATATGAATGTAAAACAAGCATTGGAATTTCGGAAGGCTCTGGATGGGGCTGGGTGCATCTTTTGGGGACATTGGGGGTGGTTATGGAGGGTATCTGCAGCTGAGTTTTTGGCCCTCTAGGGGATGAGGTTTCTGGAGGGGCTGGGGAGCACAGTGCGGGGTTGAGGGGCACTAAGAAAGGCTGAAGGCTTTGCAACAGTTGGGGGTGGCACTTTAAGATGCTGGGTGGCACTGTGGGAGGTTGGGGGACACTGTGGGGGCTGAGTGCTCTCAACTGGCCTGGGAGCACTTTGGGCCACTATGAGAGGTTTGGGGGCATTGTGGGAGCCGTACAATATTGTAAAGTACAAATGAGCAGAAAACAAACCCTGTATATGTAATAAGCAAATATGGTTTCCCAATGTATATAAACAATTACAAATTACACATAGAAACCTCTTTCTTTTTAAACCATGAACACGTGCTGATAAAATGATTTACATTAGCCCATATCTAATATAAAAATAAAAATAAATTCTTCTTAAAAGCCTAAAGATTTAAATTGGAACTCCAGTCAAAGCTTTTTTTTATTTGGAACAGATTCCCCCACCAACGCTTACAATGCAGACGGATTAATCCCCTCTGCTGCGTTATTGTATGCCGACCAGATGAAGCCAATGTTTGGCCAACAATTTCTTCAATTTTTTAATTGAATGATGATGGGCAGGAGGGGGTAGACACTGACATGGCCATGACATGTACCAGCTGAATTTCGCACAGTGTATGGCCAGCTTTAAGCCTCTGACAGGTTTTTATCACTATCTGCGGGGGGGGGGGGGGGGTGTTTACCTCACTTTCCCACCTACGACAGTTGTCTTGTGAAGCAGGTGTGCTCAGTGGAAGATATTCCCTTTTTTCTTATCCCAGGGACAAATGGAAAATTTTGGATTTCCCCTCCTGGTGACAAATAATGAGGGTGGACACAAATAGCAATTACAACTCAAAAGGAGGTTCTAACTCTTCCACACTATTTAAAACAAGAGGAAAAAGCTTTGACTGGAGTAATAATTGAATGAGTCCAAACACAACAACCATTTATGTTGGTGCCCAGTCTACTCCAGCCTTTGAAGGACAAAACAAAGAAATGATCGTCATTCTAATTGATCTACACTGGTGAGTTGTAAAATACAACTAGCTGTTGTGGGTCACTGCAGTTACTATGATGTCATTGCTCATTCTAAAGTCTTATTTCACAAACCTGATAGACTTACTCACAATTGGAGAAAGATGTCTGTGTGGTCCAATGTACCCATAGAAAACATGACTGTTACCACTAACATCGGGAAGTAATAATAAAAACACTAGCGTTCCAAGTCAAATATAGATATTTCATGTTAACACATACCATTAAAGGGTGAGGACAAAAGCATAAAAAGGATAAAGGGGCCCTGCTCTGTAAGGGGATTTTCCATGTTCAAGAGGAAAGTTGGGAGCCACTTCACTACCAGGCTGAAGATGAACTCACATTGGCCCACAATATACAGTACATTAGTTCCAACATATACACTCTTGAATTTCAGTTTTTTACCTATAGATTATGCCATTTATACAGTTTTTTGCCTGCCTGACAAAACAGGGCTCAAGTTTTGTCAGATTTCTGTGAATCTTTCAAAATCCAAGTTGTGGGTGGCCCTGCAGACACCACCTGGCCCAATAAACTTCAATTGAGAAAACGAAGGAGACGGAAGTAAAAAAAGTTTTGTATTCTGACAGCCACGGGTCTTAACTGTCAGAAAACAAAGATCTCAGTGTTAGATTATTCAAACCACAATGTTTATCTCGGATGGGAAAATCTATGAATGTCCCTTCTTCAGCTTAACACGTATGCCGAGTTTTACTCACCTAAAAAGTTAAGTTTCACTTTATGTTCCCTCTCCCCTTCTACTTTTGGAGAAAAAAAAATTTGGGGAGCGGGTACCTAGTTTTGTCAGATACCAGCTCCCACTTCCACTGGAATCGCCTAGGTGAAACTTTGATCAGTGTGTGGCCATCCCTGCTCAACAGAAGTCCATCGCTTGATCAACCTCTGTTGAAGGAACATGTTGGAAATTTTTCCTTGCTGATCAAAGTATTCTGATAATGGTCAGTGCAAATTCCGACATATAATGTGCTTGCTCTGGCTGGACAGAAAAAACCCCCCAAAAAAAAACGTGTATGGCCAGCTTCACTTTTGCATTCAAATTTTCTGGCCCGTAGACCAACCCTTCCTTTGCCAAATGATAACAGCACTGAGACCCCCCCCACACTACAATAAACTGTTTTCTGATTGTATATAAATTGAAGAGACTTTTTAAGTAGGCTCCTTTCCCCAAATAGCAGTTGGATCTAAGGCTTCATGTACACTAGCAGCTCCTAATCTTGGCGTTTTTTTGCCAAAGCTCCTAAATTCAACTCCATAAAACCCATGTGTCAATGTACACATAGGCTTTTAGCAGAGTTTAGGAGCTGCTGTGGTTGGGTGAGGTTCAACCTCCCTCAACCTCCTTCTCCTGAAAGCAGAAGAATCCTGTTCAGGATAGGAATGTTTTGACCGCCTGCTGTGGGAAAACACGAAATGTGGGAAAACCGCAACAAAACTGCGGCGCAATTTTGCAAGACAGCAAAGTGTAAATGAAGCCTGAAGGTGATTGTACAATTGACTTTTATTGTGTGTGCCTAGATCTGTCATAATTATGACACTGATACTTTCATGATATTTAATGCAGGGACAGGCGGAATTTCGATCCATGTATGGACAAGGTGGTTGCACAGAAGTCAATCTACTCCTGAACAACCACCACGCTGGGGATCGATTCATTATTTTCATTGAACCCACTGATTGAAATTAAAAAATTACTTAAGTGTGGGCTGCTTTGGGCTCTGTCCACACCTAAGCGTACTGCAGCGACACCTGCTGCGCCGCGTTTTTGAAGCGACACCATTTATTTGATGGGCCTCCCTCTGCTCCAAAAAAGCTCATGTATGGCACAGAGCCAGGCACATTTGGTGGCAAAATCGCACTGTGTTAAAAAATAATGGCATCGCAAACCCGTCCCACGTTTTGCTGCGATTCTGGAATCACGGTCAGAATCACGTGATTTTGGCCGCAATTCCAAAACGCTTTGGTGTGAACAGAGCCTTAGCTCTTCAAAATACTGCTGTCCTCAGCCACCAAAGGTGTCATACCAATTTCCAGATCTTGGACATTTTGGTCTGCACGTATTTGCAAAAACACCTTTTTATAAGTGTTTTAAGCCTACAGAAGTTGAAGTTGAATGAGAGATGGAAAGCCACAAATCACCAACAGTCTTGCCTTAGAGCAAAATTATCCATTACTGCTCGGAGAAAAGCCGGTAATATCTGTCTGCAGGGTGCTGTTCACAAACTCCGATCTTGGCTTTGCAAATGGAATATCAAGTTTAACACATTTTGGGAGCAAGACCAAGCATGTTTGAAACACACAGGCTGTAACTAAATTATGTCAGTCTTATGGATGGTTTGGTAACTAATTCATACAGAAGTCATGCTGATACATAAAAGCAAAAAAATTAAAAATGTAATACTATAATTGGTTTTAGACAAAATGCAAGGGACTTCTACTCAGGTCACACTTCTGAAGAAAGCATAATACAATAATACTATGGGGTTGATTTACTAACTGAACTTTTGAAAGTGCAGTTGCTCTTGAGCTTAGTAAATGAGGTAAAGCTCCACTTTACAAAGAACATCCAATCACATGCAAGAAAAAAAAATGCATTTTTGCTTGCCCATGAATGGATGATGGAAGTCAGCAGAGCTCCCCCTCATTTACTAAGCTCAGGAGCAACTGCCCTTGCAGAGTGCAATTGCACTTGCAAAAGTGCACAGTCTATTTGCCTTTAGTAAATCAACCCAAATGTATAATAGGAGGAAAACAGCAAGTACATACAAATATTTATAATAATTAAAAAATACATTTTGAAAACATTTTCTGTTAATATAAAAAAACATCTTCAATCAGCAAAAAAAAACAAAAACACTAAGGCAACGATTACACTAGCTTGAAAAGCAGGCGTTTCACGGGCGTTTTTGAAGCTCCACATAGGACCTCTCAAAATAGTGTGCATTGCAACAGCCAGTGTTGTTGATATTGTTGCATTTGCGTCACGCCAAAATTGACCCAATACGTCTTGTTTGGCAGGCTTTACTGCTCTCCAAATTCTTTCTATAATGTTAACCATGGAAAAGAGAGGAGGTACCCCCCAAGAAGTGCACAGGGGACTTTAATGGCAACTATAGTAAATACTGGATATATTTATATTTATATATCCAGTATTTACTATAGTTGCCATTTAGTATAAGTCCCCTGTGTACTCCTTGGGGGGGTACCTCCTCTATTTTCCATGGTTACTAATTATAGGGATGTTGGCAACAAAAAGGTCTCTCTTTGGGTGAATTTTTTCTAATTTCTTTAATGTTAATGTAAACGCACTGCAAATGCACTGTAAACAAGCCACAAATGCCCCAATGGCATTTACAGTGTGATTGAGATACGATTAGAAAGCATTACTAGCCAAGATGATAGTACAAAAATCCATACATAAGAAAACCAACACAGAGGAGGTATCTGGAAACCATTATTTAGGGCAGGGGTCTCCAAACTGCGGCCCGAGGGCCAGAGTTGGCCCTTTGCTAGCCTTTATCCGGCCCTGGGGGCACAATTTCTTCCACTAATATGAGGCACTATTCCTTCAACTGACACCAACAATGGGGTACTATATCTTCCACCAATACCAATAATGGGATACTATTCCTTTTACTAATGGGGCAATACTCCTCCTCCTATTGACCACCAACCCTGAGACCATATTTATTCTCACTGATGCTGGGCCCGTGACATTTTCTGCCCCTGCTGGCAACAATCCGGTCCTCCTAAAGTCTGAAGGACAATAAAGTGGCCCTTTGTTTGAAAAGTTTGTAGACCCCTGATTTAGGGCAACACAAATGAGTTTAAAACACGTCATAAACGCATCAAAAAAATGCATCTTAATGCAATAGGTGTATAATGGGTGTTCAAGTTTCAATGATGCCTTACTATATGCAAAATACAGCACTTAGTGAACTGACAAAGGCAAATGTGCAGCAAAGACCTAAAAGGGATAATTGTTGGCGTCTTTTGGCGTAGCTTTTCTTGAGTTTTGCTGCTGTTACCAATAGGAATTCATGTTCTCTTGTCCTTGCTTGCTGGCTTTGAGTCTGAAGGTTACTATTGCTGACTTCTTCAGGAAATGCTATCTACTTGGCTGTCATGCTGATCCCCTGGCTTCAATGCTGTCTGCAGTACTGCCTAAAAACGAATACGCCGGAATGCTGTTCTGATTTCACTAGTAACACACTTGATGTAGGTCCAGCAACTCAAAGTACTAAAACCTCTGACGATCAACATGACAACCAGAGAAGACCAGAGATAACCAAATCAACATGACAGCCAGAGAACTAGTATTTTCAAAGAAAAGCCAGCAGTGAAAGCCAATACATTTTTTCCCACAACAGATTTCTTGTAATTTATACTTTTGATGACCTGTGCTTTTTTTTTCTACCTACTCTACCCTAAATGATAGGAGCTTCAGTCTGATTGGCTACTTTGGATAACTGCCTCCTGATGTACTTTGTTAAAAAAAAAAACTGTCCTGGGAGAAATACAAAAGATGCCCTTGCTTAAAAATGCTGACTGTCTGGCTACCCCTAGTTTCAGTACTTTTTAAGTCTTTTTAAGTCACCAGACCTTTGCAGGCCAGGAATTTTGACCTCTATTTGACTTTCTACCCTTTACACTTGGTAAAGGGTAGAAAGTCAAATAGAGGTCAAAATTCCTGGCCTGCAAAGTTGTTCAGGTCAGTACCTCACAAATGTTGAAAATAGGCTCAGTATTTCAGCTGCTAGAATTTTTAGGATAGGTCAGAAACAGCAGCCTCCATATTCTCTTTTGCCGCGTACACACGATCGGAAAATCCGACAAGAAAACCATGGATTTTTTTCCGACGAAATGTTGGCTTAAACTTGTGTTGCATACACACGGACACACAAAATTCCGACCGTCAAGAACGTGGTGACATACAAGACGTTCGACGAGCCGAGATCAATGAAGTTCAATAGGCAGTTCGGCTCTTCTGCTTGATTCTGAGCATGCGTGTTTTTTTCCGCGTCGGAATTGCATACAGACGATCGGAATTTCCGACAAGAACTTTTCTTGTCGGAAAATTTGAGAACCATTTCTCAAATTTTTGTTGTCGGAAATTCCGACAGACAAAGTCAGATGGAGCCTACGCACGGTCGGAATTTCTGACCAAAAGCTCACATCGAACTTTTCTTGTCGGAAATTCCGACCGTGTGTACGCGGCATTACTGTAATTTTGTCTGGAAATAACAATATGCTAATAATAATTATCCTAAAGGCTTGGTTTATATTGCAATATGTATAGGTCTTCGTGGTTGTAGAAAAATGTGGTTGTAGGTTCTACAAAAGCCATCCTCAACCAGCATTTCATGCAACCCTAGGATTCCATTGGAGCAGCCTATCTCAACCTTTTCAACACAGAGGAGCCCTTAAAATGACTTCTCGGTCTCATGGAACCCCTGCTACAAATGACTATAGCTACAGCTCATGATACATTAGTGTGATGGTCATTGGGAAGAATGATCCTTACACTTGATAGTTAAAAAGAACAATGATGTCAGTGGGAACCTATCTGAGAGGCAGAAATTGCTCATGGAACCCCTAGTAACCTCCCTAGAGTTGCATGGAACCCTAGTTGAGAAACCCTACTCTAGAGATAGTCAGAGGTTCCCTGAAACTCCCATTTAATGGTACATGCATAGTACAAGGTTCAACGCTATCTTGACTTAAAGTGGTGTTCCTGGAAAAAAATAAAAAATTAAAAGCCAGCAGCTACACATACTGCAGTTGCTGGCTTTTAATAAATGGACACTTACCTGTCCTGCAGTCCCTCAATGTCGGCACCGCAGCTAATGTTTCCATCAGCTGTCGCCGCCATTGCAGGTAAGGGAACCCGGCAGTGTAGCCTTTCGGCTTCACGCCGGGAACCCTACTGCGCATGCGCGAGGCCCCGCTCCTCTCTCCTATTAGCCCGGCGGTCGGGGGAGGAGGAGGAGGGAGCCCCGCGGTGACGTCACGGCCGCCGCCGCACTCCCGGAAATGGGAAAGAATACCTGTCTAAGACAGGTATCCTCCCCCCCTCCCCCCGGAAAGGTGCCAATTGAGGCACCGGAGGGGGGGGAATCCGATGAGCGGAAGTTCCACTTTAGGGTGGAGCTCCACTTCAACAGTCTTTTTTTTATCTTACTAGAATGGTGAGATTTTGGCAACCACTGTAAGGAGGGCATTCTTCCCACTGGCCACCAATATAAGGGGCATTTTCCTAAAGCCTGGTACAGAAGGGGCAAATATAGGCTGGTATCAGCAGGTTCAACAGAAACCGGCCTGCATTTGGCCTGTGTGTACAGCAGCCTGTCTGACAGAAGACGAACGTTTGGCTTCTGTTGAAGGGGCATGCCAGATAAAAAATTGCTGATTGGCATCCGATCAGCGCTCTCAGCCAACGGCTGCGTGCGCTGACCCGTGACCCTGGCAGTCCCCCCGTCAGAATACAATAGCTCAATGAGGAGATCGCTGTACTAACATTGGATCGTTAGTACGACAGGCTCCTCCCAAGCTCCTCAGTTTTTTTTTGCTTAGCCTGCTGGGTTGAACGAGAAAAAAAATTGATAGAGTGTACCAGGCTTAGATCTCCAGATGATCTAATCTTAGGAAGGGTCTATTGAGACCTGACCCAGGGGCACTTCAAACACTTCAGTAGGGATTGCTCCACTTTGCCACTATGCTTTGTAAACTTTGGTAATATAATCATATTAGGGCTGCATTGTCATGTATTTATTCTTCAAATCCTTCCCCTCTCTATCCCAAAAAAATAAATAAATAGAATTGACTTGACATATATTTTCATTCTTGGACACAAAAAAATGAACACATTCTACAGATTTCCTCTTCTTTCTTTTCCATAAATAACTCCCAACTACTCCAGAAAAAGGACCCGACCATAGAAAAGGTCAATCATTCTCCTGGTCATGAAAACCCCCTAGTTCCTGCTCAGGGTCACAAACACAGACATGTACAATCCATAAATGTTAATGTTTGCTAACACTGAACTTGTTGTACGGTGCATAGAACAAGTAAAAATTCCAGCCAGCACAACAGGTGAAGAAGGAGCGAGCGTAGCTGGGAGAGTGCAGCCATGGAAGGGGGCATCACATGAGTGTCACCCCACCCCCAACACTCTTTTCAATGTCCCACACCATCACCTCCCCTAATCCCTAAATAACTCCTTGAAGTTTCAATGCACTTCAGCAGCAGAAGAGAACAAAAAAAATGAGAACAGCAAGTGAATGAAACTTATTCTGAGGCTGGGAAAGCTGGATCCTCTTACCTTTCTCTTGGCAGTAGGCAGTAAGGGCGAGATAGGAAACATAGAGCAGCAAGATCCCCCTATACCTGTAACATATTTATATAATATGCATGATACATAATATAATACACAAAATGATACATACAATTTACATAACATACATAAAACATAATGTAATACACAAAATGATACATAATATATATGATACAACACATAACATAGCACCTAATTATACCTAATAATGCGTAATATACATAATACATTTTGTACATAAAACATACCTTTCTCTTTTCGTCCATGGACGTCCACAGCTCCTTAATTCTTGACAGTTGGGTTATGTTCCTGTTCATCTCTCCTATGAACAGGAACATAACCCAACTGTCAAGAATTAAGGAGCTGTATCCGTCCATGGACGACAGAGAAAAGGATTTTACGGTTAGTACAAAAATCCTATTTTTACACAATATAAATTATACATAAAACATAATCCATAGGTAACATAATATACATAAAACCTGATCTATAAACTAACATGATACATAATATACATAAAACATAATACAAAACATAACTAACATGATACATAACATACATAAAGCATAATACAAAACATAATTAACATAATACATAACATACATAAAACATAATCTACATAATGGTGGCCACATCCTCCAATGAGCAATTCAATCAAAATGATCAAATTAGCAAACAATCGAATAGCAATGACATCCCTTCCGTTTGATATAGACTAAATTTCAATCGGATCTGATCAAACTGAGTGGATCGACCACTGTGGAATATTTTCAATCATATTGCATCAGTCGGCAGCACCGGGATACTTTGTATGTGATCATATATTAATCGATCAGATTAGGCGAGTTACGTGATGCAAACACAATTGCTATCAATAAACTACAGTCATAAAATCTGATTCTATCCAAACTATTGATCAAACTCCACTTCCCTGTGTGTAGCATATCAATTAAATGGGCTTTCTACTATAGACTGAATATTTCTATCAGTAGAGATTGATCAGAAAAGTAATTGATCAATTATCGAAGCGTGTATGGCCACCAAAAAACATAATATTAACAAGATTGACTAATCCTATCAGAAGAGATTGATCAGAAAAGTAATTGATCATTTATGGGAGTGTGTATGGCCATCACAAAACATAATATTAACAAGATTGATTATTCCTATCAGAAGAGATTAATCAGAAAAGTAATTGATCAATTATGGGAGTGTGTATGGCCATCACAAAACATAATATTAACAAGATTGATTATTCCTATCAGAAGAGATTAATCAGAAAAGTAATTGATCAATTATGGGAGTGTGTGTGGCTGCCACAAAACATAATATTTACGAGATTGACTATTCCTATCAGAAGAGATTGATCAGAAAAGTAATTGATCAATTATCGAAGTGTGTATGGCCGCCACAAAACATAATATTAACAAGATTGACTATTCCTATCAGAAGAGATTGATCAGAAAAGTAATTGATCATTTATTGAAGTGTGTATGGCTGCCACAAAACATAATATTTACAAGATTGACTATTCCTATCAGAAGAGATTAATCATAAAAGTAATTGATCATTGATGGAAGTGTGTATGGCTGCCACAAGATATAATATTAACAAGATCTACAGTATAAAACAAGTCCTGCACTCAATGCACTCTACTAATACAATGATCTGAAGAGGGGAGGGGAGCAGACAAAAGATCCAGGCGATCTGATTAGGTAAATCGCTGCACTTTTCTGTAGAACTTGCGAATGTGTCGCAGAAATCTGCGCAAAAGCTTGCAAGATACAGAAACTTTAACAAGCGATTGTTACCATAAGTTGCAAAACTTTTCCTTGCAGTAGAATGAGCACAACACAGAAGTTTTAAAGGTAAAGAGCAAACTTTTAGGAGTAGATCTCAGGATCCCAGGTCACCATGCAGAAGTGGGAGGCAGAGATCTATTGTAAAGTGAAGGGAATGGTCTTACCTGAGAATCATGTCCAGTCTGGGTCTGATCAGATGGGAGCTCAGTGCACTCTCTCACACACTATTAGCAATGCACACACACACACTCACACCCGGCTCTTCTCTGCTTTGTGATAAGAAGTCTGCAGAGGGTGCTGGGCGCTCCGCTCCGGCTCCGCAGGGTCCTAGTGCGCACCCACGCCTCTCTGCACACTCCTAATCTTTCTCCTTAGCGATCGATAAAGTTCACAGAGCTGTCAGAAAATTCCACAACTGTGTTTCGGGCTGATGTGTCAGGAAAGAGAGCTGAGCCCAGACTAAACAGGATCTGATCCGGACAAAGTGAGGAGAAGTGACTATAGTGAGCACCTGCCAGGAGCCTGACCCTTCCCTGCCTGGAGAGTACCCTGGATGGGCCCTTCTCTACACTTTCATTGCCTGGGGGGGCCAATACAATGGAGCAATGTTCCCTCCTTGTACAGATCACTAGGTGAATGGTGCATAATGTACAATCACAGCCATTTCATCTATAAGGCTCCATTCACACTTGTGCGACCCCCTGTTTTTCTGTTATAACCCGTCAAATATATGCGACTTAAAGTCGCAGTGACTTTAACCACTTCAATACCAGGCTCTTTCCCCCCTTCCTGCCCAGGACAAATTTTAGCTTTCAGCGCTGTCGCACTTTGAATGACAGTTGCGCGGGCATGTAACGCTGTACCCAAACAAAATTTTTATCATTTTCTTCCCACAAATATAGCTTTCTTTTAGTGATATTTGATCACCTCTGCGGTTTTAATTTTTTGCGCTATATACGAAAAAACAAACAAAAAAAAAACTGATGGACACTGATAGGCAGCACTGGTAGGCGGCACTGTTGGCACTGAAAGGCTACACTGATAGGTGGAACTGGATAGGCAGCGCTGATGAGGAGCTACTGACAGGCATTACTGAGTGGTGGCACTGATTGGCACTTTGATGGGCCACTGACAGGCATTACTGATGGGGCACTGATCGGCACTTTTTTTGGCACTGTTGTGGGCACTGATCGGCACTGACATACATTTTTTATGGGACACAGGCTGGCAGGTGTTGGGCACTAATTGGCAGCTGATGGACACCCTTTGATGGGGGCTGTGCTGATAATCAATGTACTGATTACCAGCACAGACCCCCCCCCCCCCCTCTGACAGGGAGAGCCACCGATAGGCTCTCCCTGTCAGCATGAACCGAGGAGAGACGTTTACCGGTGTTCTGCCGAGCTGGTTCCTCCTATCAAAATGGTTCCGAGCTCGACTGCGCAGGCGCAATCTGAGGCAACGGAAATCTCAGAGGTTTAACAGCTGTTCGGCAGCTGCAGACGCGCTCGCTCCCGTTGCTTAGTTACACACACCGCTTTCTTCTTCATGCCGCTGTATACAGCAAGGGGTGGCAAGGGGCGGATAAGATGTGATAATATTGAGCAGTGCGATTTGTTTCTTTATACACAACGCTCTATACAGCAAGGGGCTGTATAGAGCGTTGTGTATAAACAAACAAATCGCACTGCTCAATATCACATCTGATCTGCCCCTTGCTGCATAGAGCAGCATGAAGAAGAAAGCGGCGTGTGTAATGAAGCATCGGGGGCGAGCGCGTCCACAGCTGCCGAGCCTATGGTTCCTCCTATCGATCTGGTTCCCTCTTGACTGCGCAGGCGCAAGCCGAGCAGACGGAAATCTCAGAGCTTTAACAGCTGTTCAGCAGCGCCTGCGCAGTCGAGCCCGGAACCATATCGATAGGGGAGCCAGCTCGACAAGACACTGGCACTTCCTGGTTCACGCGATGATCAGCTGTCACAGCTGATCACGTGGTATTTTTGCCACAATTGTACCGCGATTTGTAGCTCAACAATCGCGGCAAAATCGCACACGTTTTGGAATTGCGGGCAGAATTGCGGAGATTCCACCCGTGATCTGGATTGCTAAAGGTGTGAACAGAGCGCTAGGGTTTGCGTAACTTAGCCTCTATTTACACTTCTGCATTTTTTTGCTCATTTTCTTAGGCTTTACTACACTCAACTACATAGAATCCCATTCTTTCTAGTGTTGCATTCACACCTAGGCGTTTTGAAAATGCAGGCAGAATCGCGTGTTTCTGCCTGCGTTTTTAGAAATATACTTAGCACACGGCAAAATGCACAATGTGCTTCCAGTGTCATTATCTCCTAATTGCACCCAAAATGCAGGTAGCAGTCTCGTGTTTTGGTCAGCATGATAAAACACGCAAAAAAAGTGGCAAAACGCAAAGCACTAAAAGAAAGATACTTAAGCTACTTTGCCTCATTTATCACATATAGGGAAGTCCATTCAAGTGATTAGGCTTCCCTAGGTCTTGTGAAAAACACAGCAATCAACGCACTGCATCGCACAGGTGTGAATGGATCCTAACTGTGCCTGTTCACACTTGTACACTCAGTCGCCCTACGCTCTACTCTGAAGAAAGCACACAAGCTTTTTTGAAGCGTCTTCAGGTATTTTTGATCCCATAGACTTCAATTGGAACGCCTGTAAACGCACTATACTCATGTTTTCGTGAATTTTACTCCTGAAGAATTCCTCTTCACCTGAAGCTTGATACACATGCAAAAACGCCTGTAGTATGCCTGGAAATGCCTGTAGTTCGCAGTGCAAAAAAAAAATACTAATCACATTCCAACTTCCAAGGCAGGTTTTTTTTTCTCTCGATTGGATGGCTTCCAGGGCAATTGACTGGTGACTGGTGGCCGTGAGAAACATTTGAATGCAGGTACTTATTACATCAGGTTTTCTGTATGCGAGAGGCAGCAAGGAAGGTGTTCCATCATCAGCAGCAGATGAGTTCCAGGATAAACCCAGCTAGGGACTTCATAGGTCCCACACATCCATACTTTGTAGTTTAACCGGTTCCCTACCGGGTCACGCAGATATACTGCAGCAGAATTAGGGTGACCACGTGTCCCGGATTGCCCGGGACAGTCCCGCATTTTGCAGGTCTGTCCCGGGTACCTTTATGCCAGGACAATACAGTGTCCCGGAATGAAACTGACAGCCATTCCCCGGGCCGATCTGATGGCCCCAAAAAAGGCCGCCACATCACCGCTTTACTCACTGACAGTACTTGTCCTGGTCAGGCATGCCTGGAGGAGCACCTTCCCAACCCCCTGCTTGTGATTGGAGAAATCATAAATCCCACCTCTTGTGTCCAATCACTGTGCTGTGATTCGTTACAGCACAAGCTGATTTTTAGGAGGGGGAAGGTGTCCCTGAATGGTAGTTTGGAAATGTGGTCACCCTAGGCAGAATGGCTCTCCTCGGCGAAATCCCATATATATATATATATATATATATATATATATATATACGGCTTCACCCAGGAAAGCCACCAGAGGGCGGGCGCGATTGCCACCGGCCACGCGCGGTCGCGTGCACGAGCAAGAGCAGGGGGGTTTGTGTGTGTAAACACACAAATCCATGTGCTGTCTGAGGAGAGAAGGACAGATCGGTTCTTTCTACATCTCCTATAGTGAGTCCCCTTCCCCCCACAGTTAGAACACACAATAGGGAACACAGTTAACCCCTTGACCGCCCCTAGTGTTAACCCCTTCCCTGCCAGTGACATTTAAATCGTAATCAGTGCATATTTATAGCACTGATCGCTCTGTAAATGTGAACGGTCCCAAAAATGTGTCCGACCTGTCTGCCGCAACGTCGCAATACCGCAAAAAAAAACAAAAAAAAACGCAGATCACCGCCATTACTAGTAAAAAAAACAAAAAAACGCCATATAAATGGCATAAATCTTTCCCATAGTTTTTAGACTCTATAACTTTTGCGCAAAGCATACAATATACGCTTATTGAGATTTTTTTTACTAAAAATATGTAGAAGAATACGTATCGGCCTAAACTGAGGACAAAAATGTTAGTTTTCTTTTTAATTTTGGATATTTACTATAGCAAAAACTAAAAGATATTTTGTTTTTTTTCGAAATAGTTGCTCTTTTTTTGTTTATAGCGCAAAAAATAAAAAAACGCAGAGGTGATCAAATACCACCAAAAGAAAGCTCTATTTGTGGGAGAAAAAGGACGTCAAGTGTGTTTGGGTACAACATCGCACAACCACGCAACTGTCAGTTAAAGCGACGCAGTGCAGTATCGCAAAAAATGGCCCAGTCATTGGGCAGCCAAATCTTCTGGGGCTGAAGTGGTTAAAGAAAAGACTAATTATATAATAAACAAAAGGATACTAAATAATTTCCCTTCTCTGCTTTGTTTGGGGAGGAAGCAATAAAAACTGTGCAAATAAAAAAGATAAGGTATGATAAATGTTAAAAAGTGCTTCAGGAAGACGTGAAATAATTCATGGGGTTTCTAAAGCAATGCAGTCAACACAGAAACTCCACTATAGTAAGAAGTTTCTCTCAAATCTACTTTAAAGCAGTAATAAAGGCCGTTTTGTGATTTTTACCTACAGGTACACCTATGATAAGGCTTACCTGTAGGTAAAATGAATATCTCCTAAACCTGCATGGTTTAGGAGATACTCACCCTGGATGTAGCCAGTGACATCACCGGCGCATTCGCTCTGAAGGTCCGGGATACTTTTGCGGACCTTTAGAGCTTCGTGCCGGAACTGAGGGCTCCCGCATGCATGCCAGAGTGCGTGAACCCGGAAGCAAGACCGGGGGAAGATGCCAGCTCTGTCAGCGGTGACCAGGCGCCCCCAGAAGGCTTTGTTTCAATGTAAGTATTTCATAATGTGCTAGTATGCAATGCATGCTAGCACATTATGCAATTGCCTTACAGGTGTTGTTTTTTTTTGTTTTTTTTTTAAAACAGCCGCAGTTTACCATCGCTTTAATATGAGGTCTGTGTAGTCCCCTGCAGAACAAACACACTTCTATACAGGATCAGTTGGAAAGCTGAAGGATTGTACTTCCTGAAATCTGTTCTCTTTAATCTCCTCCCTCTGCCTCCTGAATCACCAATCCCATTTAAACTTCTTGACTGTGATTGGTGGCTTTGAGAAACATTGTAGTGCCGGCATTTGATTTATTAGGTTTTTTCTGTGTGAGAGGCAGCAAGGAAGGTGTTCCAGCATTAGCAGCAGATGTGTTCCAGGACCACCAGAATACTGATGAATAGGGTGAACTGGTCCAGTACTGCAATGTCTGGAAGAAATACTGAGCTGCTCAGCAGGTAGTCTATGCTCATTGAATGCACCTCAAAAGTTTTTTTTCTGACTTGGAGAGAACCTAAAGCAATATTAACCACTTAAGGACCAGAAGGATTTGCCCACTCAAAGTTGACCTTCAGTAATTTTTTCAACTTTCCATCTATTAAATCTTCTGCCCTTGTTGTTTTAACTTTGGATAGTAAAACCTTTTTTTTCTGCCAGTAAATACCTTATACAGCCCACTTCCTGTTTCTTCTCTGGTAAAAAGCCTAGGCTTATGACATCATGCACAGCTCTCTCTCTCACTCACTGCCAGGAAGGGAGGAGGATGAGCCATAAGAGGGCCAATAAGGGCTGCAGAGCTGGAGGTGTGCCGCTGTGTATCTGTGTAAATCCAGGAAGTGAACAGGCAACAGCTTCAGCTGCCCACAGTTAAAATGGTTGCAGCCAGACTCAGTGGAGAGAGATTTCTGCAGCATATTTGGCAAGTACAGAATCACAGTATATATAAAATTATATGCAAATTGGTTGGAGGGAAGCTTCAGAATGTCAAAGATTTTTATTACAAATTATGTGAGCAGACTGCAGTTCCTGCAGGCCATTTTTTGCAATTCGGCACTGCGCCGCTTTAACTGACAATTGCGGCGTGGCTCCCAAACAAAATTGACGTCCTTTTTTTCCCACAAATAGAGCTTTCTTTTGGTGGTATTTGATCACCTCTGCGGTTTTTATTTTTTGCGCTATAAACAAAAATAAACATTTTGAAAAAAATTCAATATTTTTTACTTTTTGCTATAATAAATATCCCCAAAAAATCTATAAAAAAACAACATTTTTCCACAGTTTAGGCCGATACGTATTCTTCTACATATTTTTGGTAAAAAAAAATCACAATAAGCATATATTGATTGGTTTGCGCAAAAGTTATAGCGTCTACAAAATAGGGGTAGTTTTATGGCATTTTTATTATTATTTTTTTTTTTACTAGTAATGGTGGCGATCTGCGATTTTTATCATGACTGCGACTTTATGGTGGACACATCGGGCACTTTTGACACATTTTTGGGACCATTGTCATTTTCACAGCGATCAGTGCTATAAAAATGCACTGATTACTGTGAAAATTACACTGGCAGTGAAGGGGTTAACCACTAGGTGGCGCTGAAGGGGTTAAATGTGTCCTAGGGAGTGATTCTAACTGTTAGGGGGCGTGGCTACGAGCGACACATCACTGATCGCTGCACCCGATGAGAGGGAGCAGACGATCAGTGACAGTCATAGGCGTGCGCACAGGGTGTGCCGAGTGTGCCTGGGCACACCCTAATCACCCTGTGCCACTGCAGATTCTCCCTGCTAAACCCCCATGGCAGCTGATGCTACTGAGAAAGGGATCAAGGTAAAAAACTACTGACATCAATCTCATCCTTACTGACACCATCCTCTGCGCTGCTGACACCATCCACTGCTCTACCGATACCATCCATTGCTCTACTGCGCATGTGTGTTTGAACTTTGCGGTGCACACCCTAATGCAATAGGCTGCACACACCTATGGTGATAGTGTCACTAGGCAGAACGGGGAGAGGCTTGTTTACACTTGCCTCTCCCCGTTCTGCAGCTCTGTGACCCGATCGCGGGACACCGGCGGACATCGAGTCCGTGGGTCCCGCGGGCACAAAGCTCACGGCATGGGCACGCACGCCCGCACGGCGGGAATTTCAAAGTGATGTAAATATACGTTACTTAGCCCAGCCGTGCCATTCTGCCTATGTAAATGTACAGGAGCTGGTCGTTAACCGGTTAAGATCAAGCCTAGTAATAACGGTTTAGAACAGTTGTGAGCAACCCGATAGTAAAAGGCACTGTATTAAGCACAAAAACTAAAAGATAGAGGAGAGCAAGAGGAAGAGAGAGAGAAAAGGGAGAGGGTAGTATAGGACATCCATTTGTATCAGGACCCCACCGAAGTCCGAAGTCGCCGTCCACACACAGCGTCACTGATTTAGGGAAACCAAAAGGAGGAGAGCAAATGGGGTGGGACTTTACATCCCAAGTGCCACTGGTGGGTAACCACTTTCCTTACCCACTTAACCATTTTCCTTACCCACAACTTCATGTCTCATAGGTATGTTTAGTTTCAGGCTTGTCAGTCCTCACCCCTGCATTTTCTTTCTTTCCACTAGCACGGGCCTTCTGCCCACTTCTTCACCTTACCCATATGTCTTTGAGACCTCTCAGGTTCACCTCATATTTTCACTCCTCGTGTTTTCCATACCTGTCCTGGTTGCTGTCTATGTAGGTCGTCCCCGCCGAGCTGTCCATCACAGCTCCCGGTTGGAGGTGCCCTTGGATAGCACCCGGCTACCATACCACCAATATACGTACCAGAGTAAATAAGCATGCACTTGGTGTGGGGTTCTCCCTACCCTACCCCTGTTCATGTCCTTTATTTTTTATTTGATTATTCATATACAATAATTCTATTATAGATGCATCACGCGCTTTGCTCCTGACGAGTGGTTCAAAAGCCACGAAACACATAGAGCTACCAAACGCTGTGCTTCTACCAAAACGTACCCAGATCTTCAAGTTATTATGCCTACGTTTACAGGTCTAGTGAGGCCTTAGGTCCTGCAGGCATTACTTTTCAAATGTTTTTATCTAACCTTGCCTCTGTGAACTTTGGAATATTATTGCGGTTTTACCATGAGATACATGTTATTACCATGTTCATTGTTATTACTCTGCCTATCATTGATATAAGCATACCTCCCAACTGGCACGGATTGGGCGGGACTTTCCCGCAATGACAACTGTTTCCTGCATTCCCGCAAAAGAGGTTATTTTCCTGCATAACCTCAATGAAGAGGAGGTCCGAGGAAGAGTTTAGCTGTATCCATCAGGGGGGCAGTGAGAGGAGCAATGTCCATGGTTGAGATGGGTTGGAACATCCGGGGTCCCGATGTAGCAGAAATCCATGGGGCGGCAGCCATATTGCTTCTCCTCCAAAGATCAGGCTCGTACTGTCCCTTTGGCACCAATGCGCCACGTGCAACACACAAGTTGGCGGGGGCTCCTCCCCTTTTTCTCTTTCTGCACGTAGCTCGCGGGCTTTTCTATATTTGAGGCACGCCCACGAACTACGCAGTTAATAAAGTCCAGTACAGGCCTTTACCTCCTTTACCTACCTTTTGCACAGAAATGACGCAGTTCAAATTCTCCAAATGGCCGACTGTCACAGCACACACGAGGAGAGAAAAAAAAACACAGTCCAACTTCCAGGGGGGTAGCTGCAAGTAACTCAAGCCCCCACATGTAGCACATGGACCCTTTTCTCCTGCCTACCTTCTCCTTGCAGGGATAAAGGCACACCGCGCCACATGCCCGGATCCTCCTGGTTTAAGAGGTTGAGTGGTGTTCTTACAATTTTGGGTCCTGCAGCGAGTTACCTCCCTCCATTGGTTCTCGTCCCTAGAGTATTGGGAAAAGTCTGTGTTCTTCCTCCCAAAGAAAAGCCAATGTCCAAACAGTGTTTAAACTCCAAACAGACAAGTTTATTTTATCTTGCTTGAAACAGACTTGGGAATAGGTTGAAGATAGAGACAAAGTAGGTAGAGGGACAGGTTCAGGCACGCAACACCCAACTACCCTATTCTTCACTCAAGCCTGAGTGTGAATTGCTCACCAGGATAGATCCCTCTCACAGTTCTAGCAGCCGGAGTGAAACACGAACAGTTCCTTTAAGTTAGTCCCCTTCACGGACAAGTCCAAGTAATTCTCTGCCACAGAATCCTTTAGTTACTGAATTAGAACTTTGAAACTCCCATAGAATAATGAAGACCATAGGCGTCAATGGGACACGCTACAGGAGCTATACTGCAACTCACAAGTCCTTCCCTCTGATAGGTAACCAGGCCTTTCCTTCACCATGAATTCCTTCACTGATCCATCAGACAGGTCCTCCCCCGGTTTCCTCTCCTTCAGAGTGGGCCACCCTCACACGGGTTCCCTGGGACTCCAGTGTGTTGATTGTAGACCCAGTTGAAGGTACTGGGCCTACCTGGAACTTCGCAGCCTTGGGCTAAAGGTGCCCGAGACTCCTCGATCAGTTCACGCACCCCAGGCCAACAAGGCCAATGGGCGCGACTTCGCCACCAGGGGTCCTCCCATGCACTCTCCTCCTCCACTCCCCCGGTTTCCTCTCCTTCAGAGCGTCTGCCCCTTATGTACCCTCTCCCGGCATGCACAGCAGGCCGAACCCCGCCCACCACATGGTAGCCGAGAGAGGACACCCAATAACACCACAATGTCCCCAGTGGTTCAACCCGAGACCTGGGCAACAGCGTCACCACAGGCCCAGGGGAACCATACACCAGACAACATCATGGCAGAGCAGAGTCCATAATAACCAGAATTGTAGAGTCTGAGCCATACTATTGCTCAGACTACCCCTAAATTTACAACATAGTGACCCCAGTTATGGGGGTCCCGCTACACATGAATGAATAAAAGCTGACTAGTATAAGCACCCCTGTCAGTGGTAATTGAGTTGTCTCCACCATCTAACTGCTACATCTGCAGGACAGTTCTGTTTAAAAACAGACTAACTGGCCATATCACCAGGTGAAAATTAATAAAAAGAAAGACTAAAAAATAAAACGAATGCAGCCATTACATCCAAGAATTGGTAAGCTGCAATATAATAAATGTTTGTTTTGAGTTTAATACCACTTGAAAGAAGAACTATAGGCAAAATTTATTTTTATTTTGGATAAAGCAAGAGAGGGATATAACCCCTGTTAGATAATTTTTGGCCATCTGTGTCCCATTTGGGAGATTTCCCTTCACTTCCTGTCCCATAGCCAAACAGAAAGTGAGAAGAAATCCCTGAAAATTAAGGGAATCCCTTGGGGACCCTCAGGTCGCCAGAATTAGTGTCCCCATTGGAAGGTTTCCCTCTTATTACTTTTCTGGGGACAATGCAAAATTCTCTTTTACGTTCACTTTCAATGATAATGGTAAACAGGACAAATAAAGTGGGTGAATCTCCTTTACAGGAGCACAAGCATTCGAATCCCTCTGCACTATCCAAAACTGAAAAAAAAGTTTTGCCATTAGTTATACTTTAAGTTCACAAATTACATATATCTGTAAGAGTGAATACTCCTATGATCAATGCATCTCTGCTCTGCTACCATAGGGGTGTGCACAAGGTATGCCAGGTGTGCCTGGGCACACCCTAATCACTCCATGCGCACTAGCATTATCGCTCTGTGTGCCTGCAGGAAGATGGGAAAGTTCTCCCTCTTACCCGCTCTGCCATAAGATAAGTGTGTACGCACTTCTCTTTCACTGTGCTGGCAGGGAGATCAATGTGCCGGGGTCATTTATATGTAGACATATGTTTGAGCTTTAGGGTGCACATCCTAATGCAATAGGCTGCGCACACCGATGTCGGCAACATAACACTTTTCTGAATTTTCAGTGTTGCAGTTCATTTCCTGGCCCTCCAGATATAAATGAGCCTTAAAGAGGAAGTAAAGTCGTCCTGTTTAATTGTACCTTCAGGTAAGCCTATAATAAGGCTTACCTGTAGGTACTGTAAATATCTCCTAAACTTGCGCCGTGTAGGAGATATTTACTATATACGCCGCCGACGCCATCGGCGCATGCGCTCTGAAGGAACGGTCGCTCGTGCCATTTCTTCAAGACCTTGTGCCGTGACCGGCGGCTCCCATGCGCATGCGCAGGAGTGACATCATCGCGGCTTCGGCCGATCATAGCACCAAAGCCCCCGAACCCGGAAGAAACACTGGGGAAGATGTCTCAGCGGTGTGCAAGTGCCTCTGGAACAGCTTTGTTCTTAGGTAAGTATTTCATAATGAGTTAGTATGCGATGCATACATTTATTTTATTTTTTTAGGGATTACAACCTCTTTAGCACATGCAGTGAGGGGCCAGCTCCACTGCAAGGGAGGTTGTTAAAACCTTGGGTTGTTTTTTTTTTTTTTTGTTTTGTTTTACTGTTTCTGCCCTATTGAAGAGATTTCTTTTACTTCTTGTTCAGTCTAAGACAGTTGTCACTGAAACAAGTGTTACTGCATCCGTTATGCAAAGTGAGTGAACTAATGGTGCCCATAGATGGACAGATTTTCCCTGAGTATTTCAAGGTGAGAGATATTTGCTTACCCTTGAGCGAGACATCAGAACTCTAGGACTCGCTGGGACTCTCATGGTGAAAGCAGCACAAAGCCAGTATTGTCTTCCTTCCCTCTTTTGCACAGAAAATAGATCAGACCCACTGATTGGAGATTAGCTGTGTGAGGAGTACCTGTGATCGCCGCCTAAGAAATACCAGATTATTTAAAGCAATGTTCAAAATCAGGAATAGTGCTTGCTATTAATGTATAGATTGTGGGCAGAAAGGTTTATATAAGTAAAGTCCCTTTTTTTAAGTTTTGAAAAAAGTGAGGGAAGAGCTAAGACCTCTATCAGTTCCTTTCGGCTCACTCTGGGGGAGATTTATTATAACTGGTAACCAATCAGCTCTAGGTTTTAGCCCAGGTTCACACTGGGGCTGCGGGAGTGAAGCAGTGGTGCCAACCTACCAGATTGAAATTTACTGGCACAACACCAGAAATTTACTGGCACAGCCACGATTTTACTGGCATTTCACAAAAGTTACTAAATTACATTTTTAGGTGCAAATTTCAGTATTTAGGCTACAAACAAGTACGCTAGGCAAATAGCAATGTGATTTAAGGTAGATATTAAGGTAAAAAAACATATTTTTGTTATTTTCAATATAATAAGGGCAAATTATTTAGTCACATCACCCCCTGCCTCCATCCCCCTCTGCGGTGCCACAATCTCCCCCTGCCTCCAATCTCCCTTTGCCTCCAATCTCCCCAGGCCCCCAGCCCCCTGCCTCCAATCACCCCCTGCCTCCATCGTCCCCTGCCTCCATCCCCCTCTGCGGTGCCACCAACAACCCCTGTCTCCATCCCCCACCCTCTGCGGTGCCACCATCCCCCTCTGTGGTGCCTCCAATCACCCCTTGCCACCAATCTCCCCCTGCCTCCATCCCCCTCTGCGGTGCCACCAACAACCCCTGTCTCCATCCCCCACCCTCTGCGGTGCCACCATCCCCCTCTGTGGTGCCTCCAATCACCCCTTGCCACCAATCTCCCCCTGCCTCCAAAATCCCCCTGCCTCCAATCTCCCTCTGCAATGCCACCATCACCCCCTGCCTCCAATCTCCCCCTGCCTCCGTTTAACCCCCTGCCTCCATCGTCCCCCTCTGCCACCATCACCTGATGTCAATGTTGGCTGAGCTGTCTGTCACTCTGTCCATCCCCGACTCCCCTGTGAACTTTGTATTGCCTGGATGCAACAGGCGATTGCCTGCCATTCCACAGCCGCCGCGTGCTGCTCAGCCTCCGAGTCCTTACTCCTGCTCCAGTGCTGTGCTCCTCCGTCCTCCTGGTTAGTTACAGATTTAAAATTCTGGTGCACGCGCGCCTGGCGGGATGTCTTAATACATAACTCGCCGGTGCCGCGCGGCACAGCCTCTGTGAAATCCGCCGGCCGAATACAGCATATGCTCGGCTCGGCAAGCTCCGGAACTGCGCATGCGCAGTTCCAAGTCGAACCGATCTTGGCTATTTTTACTGGCACATTCCAGCAACTACGAACATTGACGTACGGGGGGGGGGGGGAAGTGCCCGTTTTTACGGACTGCCCATAAAAATACGGACGGTTGGCAACACTGGAGTGAAGCTGTACGAGTTCAGCTGAACTCGCACGATTTCACTCCCGCTGGCAGTCCCGATTTCAGCCACGATTACAAAGACATCTGACACAGATGTCAATGTAAATCGCGGCCGAAATCGCAAAAAGTAGTACAGAAACTACTTTTTGAAATCGGTGCAGCGCCGCAGATGGACGGTGCCATTGGCCACAATTTGCGGCAAATATCGCCGATTTGACATGTCAAATCGCATGTCAAATCGCACCAGTGTGAACCAGGGCTTATTGTCAAAGCTTAATTGAACAATCTGAAGTAAGAAGCTGATTGGTTACTATGCACAGCTGCACCAGAAGCAAGAAGCTGATTGGTTACTATGCACAGCTGCACCAGAAGTAAGAAGCTGATTGGTTACTATGCACACCATTATCTGTGTGCACCAGTTTTAGTAAATTCCCCCCACTGTCAGCAGGGCAAATGTAGCCTCTGTTCCTGTTCCAGAAAATGAGAAAACAGTTACAGTGATATTTAATAAAGGTTAGATTTTCTGTAACAGGTGTACTCTTTAGGAGATTTTTTTCTCACTTCCTGTTCCTGTGACAACCGCAAAGTTTTCTTTTCACATTCTGTTGCAGTGATCCTTGTTACCAGGACTGATAGTAATGAGACATTGACAGCCATACAACCTGCGAGAGAATCTAACCTTTCTTCATGCTATCCAAATCCCCAAAAAATGTTTAGTAAAGAATTAAAGTGGTTGTAAATACATGTACCTACTGAAGTAACAGATGATACACAGAGATTAAACAAATCCTCCTACATAAGTTGCACCTGTTTATCTGCAGCCTCTCTTCTCTACAGCTGTTCAAAGTACACACATCAAAAGCAAGGGTTTGGGATCTGACACACTGCACAGTAAGGAGCAGGGACCTGAGTGTAATCTGAGACCTGAGTGCAGAGTGCAGGGAAAGGACACTCCGCCCCCTCCCTCTACACAGACTCACGAGGAGACATGCAGAGCTGAGGCTGTCAATCGGTTTCTGTAATAGGTGGGGGGGGGGGCATCTCCCAAAATTCTATATCTCCCAAAATTCTATGGTGTTTCTGTAACCTAAAATTTGTGTTGCTGTAACCTGTCAGAAGTGCCTCATGCAGATAGCAGAGGGAAGACAGAGCAGACATCATACTAGGTGGCTTGAATTGGGGCAATTACAGACTATAGAGGGATATGCTTTATTAATTTTTCATTTCAAAGGTTTACAGCCCCTTTAGGTTTCATCTAGTATAGCACATTGCTACGCAATCTAGATCTGAAGGTTCAGAACTGAATAATCAGACCCATAAACTAACCAGCAGTTACATTCAGTGTTATTAAACATTATATTTTTATTCTCTTTTATCAGGAGGGAGGAACAGAAAAAAAATCCCCAAACCATCAGATGGCATGTGATGGCAATGTCAGCAGTCAGCTTTATTGTGCGTAAATAACTTTCTCCCTTTTGATCTATAGTGGAACCTCGGATTGCGAGTAACGCGGTTAACGAGCGTTTCGCAATACAAGCTTTTTTTTTTTTAAATCCTGACTCGGTTTGCGAGTGTTGTCTTGCAAAATGAGCAGAATTCAAGCCTCTGCGGTGTACCGCATTTGGCCAGAGGTGCGGGGGTGCCGGTGATACTCGGAGCCGTTCGGAAATACTCAGAAACACTCGGAAATACTCAGTTCCTGAGTGTTTCCGAGCCTTTCCAAGGGTTTCCGACTCCATCTGAACGGTCTCCGAGTATTTCCAAATCTCTCCAGGTCTCTCTGGTGCCCCCCTCCCCTGGCCACATCCGGTATTGCATGCAATAGAAGTCAATGCAGAACAATCGATCTTCGTTTTCATTGACTGCTATGGGGAAACTCGCTTTGATATGTGAGTGCTTTGGATTACAAGCATTCTCCTGGAACGGATTATGCTCGTAATCCAAGTTTCCACTGTATATGTCTATGGCCACCTTTAGGGTCCTTCCACATGAATGGCCCAATCAGATCCACCTGTAAATTTTTCTGGTAGATCTGATCAGAATCTCAATGATAGCCTAGGAGCAGGATGGAAGTAAATGGACATGCGTCTGTCTGCAATCAATTACTCTGAGACTTGGTCCAACAACAAATAAAGGAAAAGGTTTGTGTCCTTTTCGTTTTTTTTTGTTTTTTTTTACCTAAATGTGTTGGAGTAGAGGTAAATGGATGTAAACAGACACACGTCCGTTTACATCCGCCTGCCCATAGACCCAACATAGGTCTGCCCACAAGCTGGAGGAAACAACAAGTAACATCTGTTCCATTCAGATCCAATTCAGCAGGGGGTCCATTCATGAATCCCCTGCTGATCGGAAGTAGGAATGCCTTCCAAAAGAGGCTTTAGGCTACCTATACAGAGGCAAACTAGTTAAAGAAGAACTGCAGTCTGCTCACATAATTTGTAATAAAAACATCTTTGCCATTCTGAAGCTTCCCTCCAACCACTTTGCATATCATTTTATATATACTGTGATTCAGTACTTGCCAAATACGCTGCAGAAAACTCCCTCCACTGAGTCTGACTGCAGCCATTTTAACTGTGGGAAGCTGAAGCTGCTGCATGTTCACTTCCTGGATTTACACAGACACACAGAGGCACACCTCCAGCTCTGAAGCTCACATTGGCTCTCTTATGACTTATCCCCCCTCCCTTCCTGGCAAACTATC
Organism: Rana muscosa; assembly: GCA_029206835.1. Classification (NCBI taxonomy): domain Eukaryota; kingdom Metazoa; phylum Chordata; class Amphibia; order Anura; family Ranidae; genus Rana; species Rana muscosa. Next base: position 365,079,075 of record CM055127.1, read on the forward strand.
ACAAGAGTGAGAGAGAGGGATGTGCATGATGTCACAAGCCTAGGCTTTTTACCAGACAAGAAACAGGAAGTGGTCTGTATAACCGATTGCCGACCACCGCACGACTATTTACATCAGCAGAATGGCACGGCTGCGCAAATGGACGTACCTGTACGTCCCCTTTAAATCACAAGCTCCGTAAGTGTGACCGCGGGTCCCGTGGACTAGATGTCCGCCGGGTGCCCCCGCGATCGTGTCACGGAGCTGCAGAACAGGGAGATGTAAACAAGGCATTTCCCTGTTCTGCCTAGTGACAGGACAGTGATCTACTGCTCCCTGTCATCGGGAGCAGTGATCATTTTCGTGTCACTTGTAGCTCAGCCCCCCCACAGTTAGAATCACTCCCTAGGACACACTTAACCCCTTCCTTGCCCCCTAGTGGTTAACCCCTTCCCTGCCAGTGTCATTTACACAGTAATCAGTGCATTTTTATAGCACTGATCGCTGTATAAATGAAAATGGTCCCAGTCAAAAGTGTCCGATGTGTCCGCCATAATGTCGCTGTCACAAAAAAAAATTGCAGATCGCCGCCATTACTAATAAAAAAAAATAATATAAAAAAATGCCATAAATCTATCCCCTATATTGTAGACACTATAACTTTTGCGCAAACCAATCAATATACGCTTATTTTGATTTTTTTTAACCAAAAATATGTAGAAGAATACATATCGGTCTAAACTGAAGAAAAAATATATTTTTTATATATTTTTGGGGGATATTTATTATAGCAAAAATTTAAAAATTGTGCCTTTTTTTCAAAATTGTCGCTCTTTTCTTGTTTATAGCGCAAAAGATAAAAACCGCAGAGGTGATTAAATACCACCAAAAGAAAGCTCTATTTGTGGGAAAAAAAGGACGTCAATTTTGTTTGGGTGCAATGTCGCACGACCGCGCAATTGTCAGTTAAAGCGAGGCAGTGCCGAATCGCAAAAAGTGCTGAAGTGGATAAGGTATTTACTGGTGTAGCACTAACACCCAGATTAAGGGAGCTGCTGGATTTTGTCGGGTCTGCGAATTACCTCATGGCTTCCGTTGTCAGGGGTGTAAGAAAGGTCTTCAGAAAAGTCAATGTCCACACCATGTAAAACCCAAACAGTAAAGCCCTGTACACACGATCGGATTTCCTATGGATTTTAAACCGATGGATTTTTCCATCGGAAATCCGATGAAGCTGACTTCCATCAGTCAAAAAACCGATCGTCCCAAACGCCGTGACGTTAAACACTCAGACAAGCCAAGAAAATTAAGTTCTATGCTTCTGAGCAAGCGTCGACTTGATTCTGAGCATGCGTGGGTTTTTTATCCGATGGAGTTCCCCACAGACGATAGTAATTTGCTATCGTTTTTTTTTCCATCGGATTAATTTAAAACATGTTCTATTTTTTAACACCGATGGAAAAAAGACCGATGGGGCCCACACACGATCGGTTTGTCCGATGAAAAAAGTCCATCGGACTGTTTTCATCGGTAAAACTGATCATGTGTACAGGGCTTTAGGCTTTATTTTTATCTTTGCTGAGTGAACTTAGAGGAAGAGTAGGAAAGTGGGTATTGCTCACCCGGATAGTCCCGTTTAGTGGTCCTAGCAGCCGGAATGCAGCACAAATCAATCTTTCCTCTGTATCGTAATAAGGATACGATCGGGAACCCTCTGCCACAGGATTAAAAGTCCCGAACCTCCCAGCCAAGCAATATTGAAGAGAACCTTTATGCCGGATTGGCGCATTGCAGGGCTTGTAATTATGGATCCCTCCTTAGGCGAGTTTCCAGGCCTCTTCCCGAGACAGCAGTACCATCGCTAGTCTCCTCTGGGACTGATCCTCCCCTGGACTCCTTTCCTAAGCCATGGCTCCCCACAGGTGGGTAGCTTTGGGATCCCTTCTTGAAACATAGGCCCCAGCCAGCAGAGCTGGGCCTACGAAGCAGCGATGCGGCCTCGGGCTGAAGGTGCCCGGGACCAGAACACGTGCACCCCGTGCCATACGGGCCACGAGGCGCACGTACAGGACCAATGGGTCCCCAGGAACGACAACCCAACCCCAATGGCATCTGCCCCTTATGTACCCTCTCCCAGCATGCACAGGGGGTTCACCACGCCCACTGCATGGTTGCCGAGAGAGGACACCCAAGGTGCTGTGATACCCCCTGTGGTTCAACCTATGCCGGTGGTGACAGTGCCACCTGCAGGCAACAGGGAACACTACTGCCAGGCAGTATCACACCCAGAGCAGAAGCAACAACGAAATATAAATTGGTCTGAGCCCAACTACTAGCCCAGACTACCCCTAAATAGACACATAGCGCCCCCAAATATTGGGGGGGGGGGGCGCTACACTGGTAGAAAAAAAATGTTTACTATCCAAAGTAAAAATAACAAGGGCAGAAGATTTAATAGATGGAAAGTTTAAAAAATGACTGAAGTTCCGCTTTAAAGGGACTGTAAACCCTGCCAATGAGCAGCCCCCCAGCCTCCCCGTTTTACTCACCTGAGCCCGTTCGTTCCCATGCCGAAGTCGGGGTCTCGGCTCTTGATTGGATAGATTGATAGCAGCGTAGCCATTGGTTCCCGCTGCTGTCGATCAAATCCAATGACAGGGGCACCGGGGGGGTGGGGGCGAGTCCAGATTTCTATCGACACAAAAGCTGGACTCGGGAGCACGCCCGCACAAGTACCTGTAGGAAAGCTTTTCTCCTAGGTGGTTTCCTGATGTGGGGAGGAGCTACTAGCGCTGCCGGGGGACCCCAGAAGAGGAGGATCGGGGCTATTCTGTGCAAAACCAACTGCACAGTGGAGGTAAGTATGACATGTTTATTATTTAAAAAAACAAAACACAAGGGTTTAGTAACCCTTTAAGTCCTATTAGGTAAGTAATTTGGCCTTGCATGATATCCAGACAATTGACCTGCTATAGGAGGGGTGTAAGAGCTGGCCGCTCAAGTTGTGCCACGCAGCTAAAATTCTGTTTTTAATTATTTTTCAAATAGCCTTTTATTGTGTTTTTAGAAATGTGTAAGTCACAGTCTTTAAAAATCATATAATTCATCTCTATGATTCCCAAGCACTAAAAGGATTAGCTTTGACAGAAGCAGAATACACGATGGATGGTTGTGGATATAGTCTAAGATCCAGAGCTGTAGAAGACTCTGTAATCCCCAGCTTAACCATTGTTCTATAAGATCCTTCTATGTCATTTGAACTGATGTGGCTTTTAACAGTATCCAAAATTGCTTAAAACAGATTCAAACTTAGTATCTCTAAGTACATTGTTGCAGAGAGCCTCTGTTTCAATGGTGGATTCTGTTCAGGTAGATTCTGCTCATAGCTCATACTTAAAGTATATGTAAACCCTCACCTTCAATCCATTCAGTTTAAAATAGAAATGAAAGGCAAAACAATTGTGTATAGATATAAAAAAACATTATAAATAAAATCCCCCCCCCCCTTTTTTCTTTAAGAAGTGATCACATTATCTCTGTTCTCAGCTGCATACAATGCTCAGAGAGATCGAGGAAGAGAAACAACAGTACGCTGATCTTCCCAGTGAATGGGTGTGCAGGGGGGAGAAATGTCAGCAAAAGTCTGATCATTGGAGGAGAGCAGGCTGAGTTCCCAGCACAGCTAGAGAACTGCCCAAGCTGTGCTTTCATGCCTACTCTGGTCAGTTTTTGAGAGTAAAGCAGAGGGACTGGCAGAAACATCAGGGATTTTCCAAGCTATACAAAGAGAACAGGATACTTTTCCATACAAGTGGGCACATATCATGAATATGAAATGTTGAATTTACATATTTTTTAAAGTGTGTGCAATCCCTACAAATAAACTTCTCCTATTTTACCCTTTTGTTTTTTTAAATATATCTTAACCGCTTCCCGCCCATCGTATGCAAATGACGGCTGCAGGGTGGTTGTATTATCCTGACTGGGCATCATATGAGGTCCAGCAGGATAAGCCGCTTGTGCGCACCCCCAGGGGCACGCAGCGCGACAATTTGGTGCAGTATGTCCAATCGACACACCGCATCTCTGATCTAGGTAAAGAGCCTATGACATAGGCTGTTTACCATGTGATCAACTGTGTCCAATCACAGCTGATCACATGGTAACCAGAAAGTGCAGTTTATCGGCTTTCCTCTATTCGGGGAGACAAGGCGTGGGTAGAGGAGAGCCAATCAGAGGCTCATCTGACAGGGGGGGGGTCTGCGTTAATAATCAGCGCGTTGATTATCAGTGCAGACCCATCAGCAGCAGGCACTGCCCACCAGTGCCCGCTAGTGATGCCCATCAGCGCTCCACCAGTGATGCCCACCTGTATCCACATGTGAACCCAATCAGTGCCCATCTGTACCACAATGTAATGCCAATAAGTGCCCATAAAGGATGCTAATCAGTGGCCATTAGTAATACCTGTCAGTGCCTCCTCATCAGTGCCACCCCTCAGTGCCTGTCATTTCCATCCATCAGTCCCACCTATCAATGCCCATCAGTGCCCATCAGTGCTGCATATCAGTGCCGCCTATCAGTGCCCATCAGTGCTGCATATTATTGCCACCTCATCTGTGCCACCTCATCAGTGCCCATCAGTGCTGCCTTATCAGTGTGCCCGTCATTGAAGGAGAAAATTTATTTACAATGTTTTATAAGAGAAACAAAGAAAAACTTTTTTTTTTCTGTCTTTTTTTTATTTGTAGCGCACAAAAAAAAAAGCAAGCCAGCGGTGATCAAATAGCACCAAAAAAAAAGCTCTATTTGTGGGGAAAAAAACATGAAAAATGTATTTTGGGTACGGGGTCACATGAACGCGCAATTGTCATTCAAAGTGCGACAGTGCTGAAAGCTGAAAACTGGCCTGGGCAGGAAGGGGGTAAAAGTGCCCAGTATTGAAGTGGTTAAAAGTAGTCGATAACTGTAAAAAGATACCTTAGAGCAGGGGTCTCAAACTACAAGTCCTATCATGCCTCTGCCTGAGGGAGTCATGCTTGTAACTCTCAGCCTTGCAATGCCTCATGGGACTTGTAGTTTCACAACAGCTGGAAGGCCCCCAGTTTGAGACCCCTGCCTTAGAGGCGTAGGAAGTAGAACACCCAGGCCTTTTTTCAGGAGGAACTTGGTGGAACTCAGTTCCACCACCTTTGGCTCCGACCCTTGAGGGGGCCTGCTCACCGCAATCACTTGTAAACACAGAAGTCCGGTTTCTGTGTTTACAAGTGACAGCTCTGCACTCTGTATGTAACCCCCCTGAACTCTGCACTCTGTATGTAATGCAATCCTGGTATTTAATGCCCCTTTAAGACCCTCCTACTGTCCATGAAATTTGACTGACCACACCCACTATTTGATGTGATTTGGAGGGTGTGAGTGGGTGGAGGGGTTTTGGGGAGTCATGGTTGAGTTCCAGCACCTATTGTTTGAGAAAAAAAGCCCTGAGAACACCGCACACCATACAACGTTGTCATGGATATGCATTAATGTCTGTCTGCCATCTTACCTTCCTCCTCATGTGTTCATCTAGAGACCAGACCTCCTTCACCTGGCTTCCTTTATAATCTCCTCCCAGCCTGACTCCACCCCAGGCCCTATCACTGAACACTATATTAACCTGTGCACTGCAAGCCTGCTTTGCTGATCAACGTGTTTGTTAGGCATTGTGTGTTTGGGTTCCTGCCTGCCGTGTGCTACGTCTGTCTCTCTGTTACGTTATTGGCTTGTCCCCGACTATCCCTGTCTGCTCGTGACCCTTGACCTTCGGCTCGTTCTTCGTTATCCTTGTCTGCTTGTGGCCCCTGACCTTCAGCTTGTTATTCAGTTCTCTCTATCGTGTGCTGCTGCTTCCCCTCTTTTCCCCTTATCCTACGGGGCGTGAGCTAGGAAACTCCAGGGGCCGCGACCTGGTCCCAGCCTGCAGCGTAACATCCTCACCACTAGAGGCCCTGGAGAAGACCAGCTGGGTCTTAGACTCCGCGCCCTGGGGAATCTTGGCTCTCGCTTCCGTTGGGATCCCGGTTGTGCTCCTCTGGTCCCGCTTTCCACAACCACCCAGTTTCCTATCCGCAGAAGCCAGCCATAGGGTTCACTACCTCGCGGTGCACTCCTGTCCCCCTATGGTGTGCATCTGTCACCTGGCCACAGGTGACCCTGACAGTTTGATCAGCCATGAACCCGGCTGACATCCCGCTTCCCGCGGATGATCCATTGCAGGGCATAGTTCGCAGACTTGAGACCCAGGAATCAAATCAGACCCAGGTGATGCGATTCCTCCAGGATCTGGCTTCTCGATTCGAGCAGCTTCAGGTCTCCTTGGGAACCCCGAATCCGCAACCCCAAGTACAACCAGCGGCTGTACCTATCGCACCAGTCGCAGCCTCACACTCACTAAGATTGCCAGCTCCGTTCCGTTTCTCTGGGGACTCCAAGGCCTGCAGGGGGTTTCTCAGCCAATGCACTATTCATTTTGAGCTTCAGCCTCAAAGCTTCCTGTCTGACCGGGCTAAGGTAGCCTATATCATTTCCCTCCTCTCCGGTGAAGCTTTGGCCTGGGCTGCCCCCCTGTGGGAGAGGAACGATCCGGTGGTTTCCAGTCTGTCCAAATTCTTGAAGCTCTTTCGTAATATCTTCGAAGAGCCGGCTCGGGCTTCTTCAGCGGCTAGTGCTGTCTTACGTCTTCGCCAAGAATCTAGTTCAGTGGGGCAATATGCTCTTCAGTTCCGTATCCACACAGCTGAATTGAGCTGGAATAATGAGGCCCTGGTCGCTACCTTTTTACATGGCCTCTCTGACCGAGTGAAAGACGAATTAGCGGGAAGAGCCATTCCCGTCGGTCTGGACGATGTAATTTCATTATGCAACCAGATCGACATTCGTTTTCAAGAGAGGTCCTAAGAAAAAAGACGCCAGCACTCTCTGGGTCCTAGCCAGTCTGAGCTCCCCTCCCTTCATTCCGTGGAGCATCCTCTACCTGCTGAAGAACCTATGCAGCTGGGCCGGACCAGACTAACCCCCGAAGAACGTGCTAGGCGCAGAACTCTGGGCTTGTGCCTCTATTGTGGGGGCAAGGGTCATTTTCGTGACTCCTGCTCGCTTCGTCCGGGAAACGCTCGGGTCTAATACATTTGGAAGGTGGAGTATTGGACCCAGAAACATCACCTTCTCGCCTGCTCTTGCCGGTGTTCCTTCATGTAGGCACTTCTCCTCAGTCAACCCTTGCATACCTGGATTCCGGGGCTGCCGGCAATTTTATGGATTGGAGAACTGCTTCTTCTATGAAGCTTACCCTTTCACCTCTCACTACCCCATTGGTAGTCTCGGCAATTGATGGCACTGTTCTCCCAGGGGGCCCTATTCGCTTCCAGACGCTACCCATTAGGATGTCGGTAGGGATTCTCCACCAGGAGTGGATATCCTTTCTTATTCTACCCAAGGCCTCTACCCCAGTTGTATTGGGCCTCCCTTGGCTACAGCTCCACTCTCCACATGTGGACTGGGTCTCTGGGCAGATCCTGGCCTGGGGTTCCTCATGTTTCTCGTCGTGTCTTTTCAAGGTGACCCCCAAGGAGAGTCTTCCGGTTGCTGCCACTTCTGTTTCTTCTGATCTTCCCGCCGCATACAGCGATTACCGGGATGTGTTCTGTAAAAAATCAGCTGAGGTGCTTCCTCCCCACAGGTCTTTTGACTGTGCTATTGATCTTGTCCCCGGAGCAACTCTACCCAGGGGTCGTACCTACCCTCTGTCCATCCCAGAGACCCAGGCCATGTCGGAGTATGTAGCAGAGAATCTGGAGAGAGGTTTCATCCGGAAATCCTCATCGCCTGCAGGGGCAGGGTTCTTTTTTGTTGCCAAAAAGGATGGTACCTTAAGACCCTGCATCGATTATCGGGGTTTAAATGCGGTTACTATTAAAAATCGATACCCCTTACCCTTAATATCTGAGCTATTCGATAGGTTGAAGGGTGCCTCCATTTTCACCAAGTTGGATCTCAGAGGCGCGTACAATCTCATTCGAATACGGGAGGGTGACGAATGGAAGACTGCATTCAACACTAGAGACGGGCATTACGAATATCTGGTGATGCCTTTTGGTCTGTGTAATGCTCCAGCCGTGTTTCAAAACTTTGTCAATGAAATCTTCAGAGATCTGCTGTACCAGTTTGTTGTCATCTATCTGGATGACATTCTGATCTTTTCTGAGAATCTGCTCGTCCACAGAAACCATGTCCGCACTGTACTTCAACGTCTTAGAGAGAACAATCTCTATGCCAAGCTGGAGAAATGTTCCTTTGAATGTTCTGAGGTCCTGTTTTTGGGGTGCTTCGTCTCATGTTCGGGGCTTCGTATGGACCCTGGGAAGGTCTTGGCTATCACCAACTGGCCTCTTCCTGCTAGCCTCAAGGCCACACAGCGCTTTCTTGGCTTCACTAATTATTATAGGCAGTTCATAAGGAATTACTCTTCCATTGCCGCGCCTATTATCGCTTTGACCAAGAAGGGTGTGAATGCCAGAGACTGGCCTCCCGAAGCTGTCTCTGCATTTTACAACCTGAAACAGGCCTTTGTTTCTGGCCCCCTCTTGAGGAGACCAAATCCTGGGAATGCATTTTTTATTGAAGTGAACGCTTCTTCAATGGGGGTGGGAGCTGTGCTTCTTCAAATCTTTGAGAAGAGACGCCAACCATGTGCGTTCTTCTCCAAAAAAAATTCTCAGGCAGAGAGGAATTATGCCATCGGTGATCGGGAACTTCTCGCAATTAAATTGGCGTTAGAGGAGTGGCGTCATCTCTTGGAGGGTTCCCCTCACTCCATAACGATCTTTACCGATCACAAGAATTTACAGTATCTACAGAATGCTAAACGTCTGAATCCTAGACAGGCCAGGTGGAGTCTCTTCTTTGCCCGTTTTAATTTCACGATTACCTACAAACCTGGTTCCTGCAACGGTCGGGCTGATGCGCTCTCTAGGTCATTTGACACTTTGGACAAGGAGTCCGCCCCTGAACCTGAGCCGATCATTCCCACCTCATGCATTGTTGCCCACTCTACCACCCTGAAGTCTAAAATTCCGCCTGGTAAGACCTTTGTCCCCACTGAGCTAAGAGCTAAGATCCTTCGTTGGGGACATGATTCCAAGGTGGCAGGGCATTCTGGATTCCTCCGATCCTTCCTACCCATCAGTCGTCACTACTGGTGGCCTAATCTCCGCTCAGACGTCAAAGACTACGTTAAAGCTTGTCATGTCTGTGCTCAGTCCAAATCCTCCACACAAGCTCCTGCTGGTCTCCTCATGCCCTTGCCCATTCCTAAGGAACCCTGGGTCCATATTGCCATGGATTTTATCACCGATCTCCCACTGTCTGAGAATAATACAGTCATTTGGGTGGTAATCGATCGATTCTCCAAGATGGCTCATTTTGTTCCTCTTCCTGGTCTTCCTTCTGCCCCTGCCTTGGTTCCCATTTTCATTCGGGAAATTCTCCGCCTACATGGGGTCCCTTCTCATATTGTTTCCGACAGGGGAGTCCAATTCACGTCTCGTTTTTGGAGAGCCTTTTGCAAATCCCTCAATATTGTCTTGGATTTTTCTTCTTACCATCCCCAATCCAATGGACAGACTGAGAGGGTTAATCAGGAGTTAGAGGTCTTTCTTCGCACCTTTGTGTCTTCTCACCATGACGATTGGTCCTCTCTACTCCCGTGGGCAGAATTCTCCCATAACAATCATGTGAATACCAGTTCGCAGAAGACACCCTTTTTCACAGTTTATGGAAAACACCCTCAACTTCCTCTTCCCATGATCTGTTCTCCAGACATTCCAGCTTTGGCTTCGGTTCAGGAGTCTCTCAATTCCGTTTGGGGTCACGTTCATGATTCCCTCCGGGCAGCTGCTGAAAAATTCAAAGGCTTTGCCGACCGCCGCAGGCGTAAACCGCCTTCTCTTCAGCCAGGGGACAAAGTCTGGCTCTCTACCAGGAACATCAAGCTCCGAGTTCCTTCTCTGAAGTTTGCTCCATGATTCATCGGTCCATACACGGTAACTGCTAAACTGAATCCGGTTTGTTTCAAACTCCAGATTCCTAAGAGCCTTAAAATCACTAACTCCTTTCATGTTGCTCTTCTAAAGCCTTTAGTCCTCAATAAATTCTCTCGTCCTCTCCCTACCGTGGCGCCTGTCTCTGAGGATAATCAGGAGTACGAGATCAGTCAAATTCTGGACTCCCGACTCTGTAAAGGCGTTCTTCAGTACCTCGTTCATTGGAAAGGGTTTGGTCCTGAGGAGAGGTCTTGGATCACTGCATCTGAGGTCTTTGCACCTCGTCTGTTAAAGGAGTTTCATCTGAAGTTTCCCTCTAAACCTGGGCCCAGCCGGGGAAGGGGGAGGCCTCGTAAGAGGGAGGGTACTGTCATGGATATGCATTAATGTCTGTCTGCCATCTTACCTTCCTCCTCATGTGTTCATCTAGAGACCAGACCTCCTTCACCTGGCTTCCTTTATAATCTCCTCCCAGCCTGACTCCACCCCAGGCCCTATCACTGAACACTATATTAACCTGTGCACTGCAAGCCTGCTTTGCTGATCAACGTGTTTGTTAGGCTTTGTGTGTTTGGGTTCCTGCCTGCCGTGTGCTACGTCTGTCTCTCTGTTACGTTATTGGCTTGTCCCCGACTATCCCTGTCTGCTCGTGACCCTTGACCTTCGGCTCGTTCTTCGTTATCCTTGTCTGCTTGTGGCCCCTGACCTTCAGCTTGTTATTCGGTTCTCTCTATCGTGTGCTGCTGCTTCCCCTCTTTTCCCCTTATCCTACGGGGCGTGAGCTAGGAAACTCCAGGGGCCGCGACCTGGTCCCAGCCTGCAGCGTAACATCCTCACCACTAGAGGCCCTGGAGAAGACCAGCTGGGTCTTAGACTCCGCGCCCTGGGGAATCTTGGCTCTCGCTTCCGTTGGGATCCCGGTTGTGCTCCTCTGGTCCCGCTTTCCACAACCACCCAGTTTCCTATCCGCAGAAGCCAGCCATAGGGTTCACTACCTCGCGGTGCACTCCTGTCCCCCTACGGTGTGCATCTGTCACCTGGCCACAGGTGACCCTGACAAACGTCTTTTGCCCTTGATGGAGTGAGCTAAGGTTGCTACTATCTTTCTGATACACGGCTTGGTATGGTGTGCGATCACTGGAACACTTTCTACGATTTTATAGTATGCTTTGACTCGGTTCCAGCGTGCACTCTTCAGTGAAACCGAACGAGACCTGGGAAGCCTCAGTGGGGATCCTAATGTGCATTTAGGTCCACTGTAAAAACATTGTTTGCATTACGATACCCAGATCTGTCGTTTGCATTACTCCTAAATTGTGCAGTTCAAAGCTGTGTGCATGCACCGTTTTGCAGTGTGCTAGCTTTAAAGTGGATGTAAACCCACTCTCATCCTTTCTAAACTACTGCCATAGTGCTGATCTATAAGGATATACATGCCTCTTACCTGTCAAAATGTCTCCCCTCTGTCTGTTATGAGACCTGAAAAACTGCAGATTCTGTGGGTGGGTCTGTTGTCTGGAGTTCGGTGGGTGGAGTTGTGATGTCAGTAGACTCCCCGCCCACCTCTACACTCCCCTTGTCAACATGCATTTTCTCCTGTGTATTCTTCTGCTATGATCACTAACATCCAGTCAAAATCCAGAAAAGTAACCACATGACTTCAGAAAAGGAGTGGGGGTGGGAATTAAAAAAGCTAGTGCACGAGATATGTAAATAACCTGTCACTCAAAGCAAGGGGGCGGAACGGACAAAGGTTTTTCTCTATTTGTCCGTTTTATCTCACTGAACAATAAAAGAGGATTGCTCAGAGCTGGATTAACTCTTTGTGGCAAGACCTGGCACAAATGATAGGAAATCTTATACTCTACATTGAGACAGCAAAAAAATAAATACAATTTTTTGGGTTTACATCCACTTTAACTCAGAATTTCAAGTTCGGCAGACATTGCGCCTGCTAAATGCACCCTTCAATGGGAAATAAAGCTATAGTGGTTGCTGCATGGCATTTCAATGTAAAATTCCCTCGGGCTAGAAAAACCGGCAGTATTGCCTCCTGTCCATCTGCAGACCAGCTCTAACTGGCATTGACGATTGCTTTTCAGAGCCTGCCGCCCATATGATTGAAGCCTTACTGTGTTATCTTGAAAGAGGAGCTTCACTGCAAAATACAACTTTTCATCAACATAATCTTCATAACACTTTTTTTTTCTTGAACCAGCATGCCCCTGCCTCCGTTCCTGTCTAGGTGAGAATGGCATCAGCTGAATGCTGCAGCCTCTTGGGATATCTCCATCAGATACTCTAGAAAGCATTAGGGGGCCAGCAGCAGGAAGCTTGAAAAGGACTCTATATGATAAGGCCCTAGTAGGGGGCAAAACATGCTGGTTGGAGGATCATGGGTGGAGTGTCTGTGCTTGTGCTGAACAATAAAGTTATTTTATCCTCTGGAAGTGGTGTGCAGCTCCAGAACTTTGCTGAATTGTGTAGAGAAGAACCGATCCTGAAAGCTGGATCTTAGAAGCTCCTTCACCTTCAGAGGAGACAACTGACTCCTGATGACACCAGAGATGGAAATGACAGCAAGGGACCTGGCGTGTATCAGCGTAGCTGCAGATCATAACAGATCAATGCTGGATTCGCTAGGTGTATGAGTATGTTTCTTGAGGAAAAAGAAATAAAAAAAGGCAAGAGGGATTAAAAATAAATTCCTTTTTAGAGCCAATTCACACTGGGGCGGCACGTTGTAACACACAATTTAAGGGGTTTATTTATAAAGGGTCCAATACCAGATTTGTTTATTCTTTCAAAATGTTATACATTATGGCTTAACTTAGGAAAACAGCAAATAACTGATTCATAGTTTGTGGGAAAGTATGTCCAACATTTGTATGATGAAGAGACATTCACTAATACAGGCGGTCCCCTAGTTACAAACATCCGACTTAAAGTGGTTGTAAACCCACTTTTTCAACTTGCACCTACAGGTAAGCCTAGATTAAGGCTTACCTGTAGGTGCAAGAAATATCTCCTAAACCTACACGGTTTAGGAGATATTTAGTAAAAATGACATTGCTCCGTGTCTACGGCGCATGCGCGCCGTAGAGAACGGCGCATTCATGGGGTTAATCCCATTCACAAAATCGGCTACTTCCCAGCAATAGCTGGGCATAGCCGATTGTGACGGCTCTCGCGCGCATGCGCAGAGTGACGTCACCGCCGCTCCGGCCAATCACAGCGCCGGAGCGGCGCTGTGATTGGCTGCAGCGGCGATACCCGGAAGTAACCTTCCGGCTATCGCCGCAGCGATGGATGCGGTTAGATGGAGGGACGCGGATGGCTTCGGGGGCCCCGATCTAAGGTAAGTGGTACATAATGAGCTAATATGCTAGTCATACTAGCTCATTATGCCTTTCTCTTACAGGTGGGGAGGAAAAAAAAAAAAAACTAAATGTGGGTTTACAACCACTTTAAGCCCTGTACACACGATCGGATTTCCTATGGTTTTTAAACTGATGGATTTTTCCATCGGAAAACCGATGAAGCTGACTTCCAGCAGTCTTGCCCACACACCATCAGTCAAAAAACCGACCGTTCCAAACGCGGTGACGTAAAACACTCCAATGAGCCGAGAAAAATGAAGTTCAATGCTTCTGAGCATGCGTCGACTTGATTCTGAGCATGCGTGGGTTTTTTAACCGATTGACTTGACCATAGATGATCGGAATTTACCATCGGTTTTTGATCCATCGGAAAATTTTAAAACAAGTTCTATTTTTTAAAACCGATGGAAAAAAGACCGATGGGTCCCATACACGATCGGTTTGTCTGATGAAAACAATCCATCGGACGGTTTTCATCGGTAAAACCGATCGTGTGTACAGGGCTTTACAAACGACTCCTACTTACAAACGGAAGGAGACAACAGAAAGTGAGAGGAAATCTACCCCTAGGAAAGGGAAATTCTCTCCTGTAAGAGTTGATATGACAAAAAGGTATCTCCACTAATGCTTGTTTCCCCAGACTTGTTTCCACAAAAACCCAAAATTTTCAAAATCCAGTTGTCATTGGGACAGAAAGTGAGGTGAAATTTTCTGAACAGGGACATAGACAGCAAAACAAACATTACAGGGGTGTTAACCCTTCCCTATGCTATCCAAAAAGCTTAAAACATTTTTCTCTATTCGTCCATGGACGGACACAGCCTTCTTAATTCTTGACACGTGGGTTATGTTCCTGTTCATAGGAGAGGACTAGGCAGAACATGTTAGATATTTAAATACATGTTACTTTAACAGAGTTGAACTGCCTCGCCCAGGGGGCGGTCCCTCCAGACATAACCCTCTGCCCTGCAGTCAGCAGCTCCGTTTTGTTCTGCCTAGCAGAGGAGATGGACGTGGCTCACTTTGGGCCCAGAGTCCTGAGGAAAATTAGTATTTTCTTTTATTTTATTTAAATTTATTTTATTTTGTGATTCTTCTATCAACGGTCGGCTGGGCGACAGGCTGGATATATAGATCCTTGTAGTCTTCCCAGTCCGGCCAGCGAGCGTGTACAGTCTCTTGCAAATAGGCGTCGGGTCTGTCACGACATACCCCATGGCTCCAGGGGTGGCCGGTGAGCATGTGCTTTGGGGTCCACATATGACTGGGCTGCTTGCTGTCTCACTCACAGTGGACTGGGCCAACAGCTACTCCGTACTACTCGGTTCTAGTCTGTCAGGGACGCACCAGCAATGTCCACGCATAAACGGAAGAAGAACAGGACTAGAGGTCACATGCCTCTGGATTTTTAAGGTGTCAAAAATAGTTAAAGACCAAACAAATTATCAATACAAAAATTATACAAAAATAGAAAATAATTTTATTACAAACAGAGATAAAAAGTTTTTACATATTCAACACATGCATTGTTCTTGGAAGGTACAAATACACAACCGTTTACACTCGACATGTTTCGCTCCTATTTGGAGCTTCTTCAGGAGATGATTATTACGGTGTATTAGTGTACTAGAAACAAAGAGAGGAATATGAAACATAACAAATAAATGCATCGAAATACATTTAATAAAATACCAGGATAATAGGCATCAAAGTCAAGCTTTAGATGCAATACAGTTAAGTAAATAAAAAAGTCTATACCAAATCATAATTAAATCAAATAAGGACGTACAATTAATAGTTGCATGGCACTGCATTTTTGGAGATGAATGATGTGGTCAAAAAGCTCTTACCAAACTTTCAAGCCTCGTACACACGACCGAGTTTCTCGTCGTTAAAAACACGTCGTTTTTCTTGACGAGATTCTTGTTAACCTTGACAAGTTTCTCGTCAAGCTTTCCATGCGTACACACTGACAATTCCAAATTTCATCGTTGTTCTGCGCGGTCACGTGCAGCACGTATGACGGCAGTATAAAGGGGAAGATCGATTTTCCTGGCGCCACCCCTTGGGCTGCTTTTGCTGATCTCGTGTTACCGCGTGTGAAGTAAAAGTTTGGGAAGAGACGATTCGCGCTTTTCAGTCTTCGTGCTTTCAGTTCGTTTTCTGCGGTTCAGTTTGTGCTTGTGGGTTCGTATCTTGTCTTTCAGGGCGTGTAGGCAGGTCGTATCTGTTTTACAGTGCGTTCTTGCCCAATCGTTTCTGAATTTCAGTTAGTTCTTCATAGGCCTTGCTGTTCTAAAGTGCGTTCTGTTCTGTACGTTCTGATAAGACGACCGTTTCCTAGCCATGTCGCGGGTACGTTCTCGTCGTCGAGTTTGTGCTGTGCGGGCGCTTGGTGTTGGTCTGCTTGTTTTGGACCAAGACGAGTCCATGAACGGGGTGAGGAGGAGTTCATAGACCAAGAATTGGTTGCTCCAGCGGGACCAATTCTGCCATATGCCTCTGCTGTGGGAGATCGTCGAGAATAATCCTGAGGACTACAGGAATTTTCTGCGGATGTCTGACCCCGTTTTTCAGCATCTGTTGGCTTTGGTGTCCCCCTATATTACCAGGCAGGACACCGTTATGCGGGAAGCCATCAGTGCTGAGCAGAGGCTCATCGCCACGTTACGTTACCTGGCGACAGGGAGAAGTCTGCAGGACTTGAAGTTCACGACAGGCATCTCCCCCCAGGCTCTGGGCCTCATAATCCCAGACACCTGTTCTGCCATTATCCAAGTCCTGCAGGAGGACTATATTAGGGTAAGTTTTCTCCATTAACATCACATTTTATGTATTTCATGTATGCTAATGTATTGTATTTCTTTCATTCTTCCCTAATTACCATGATTGTAATATGCTGAGAATGTCCCCTTTGTCCTCATGCATGCTGGAAGCTTTTAAATGCCCCTTTTTTCTCCTCCATGCATATTTCCCTTCACTAACCTCTCCATCAGTGGCGACTGCTGCTCCAAATATTTGGGGGGCCACCCCCAAATTATATAAATAAACTTCCTCCATTTTTGCGACTGTGCCTATTAAACGCCACCAGTTTGCCCCCTCCAATGCATCCATTTTTCCCCCTCCAATGCAGCCATTTTGCCTCCTCAAATGCAGCCATTTTGCCTCCTCAAATGCAGCCATTTTGCCTCCTCAAATGCAGCCAGTTCCCCCCCAGCCCTGCACTTACCTTCTTCTGGTCAGCGCCATCCTTCTTCTGTCCTTGATGTCTTCTCCTGCCCTCGATGTTGCATCAGCCAATCATGTTACCGGTAAACAGACTTGGTGAACATGATTGGCAGAGGAGCCTGTCAGTGTTTACCCAAGGAATGCCCCCCCCCCCCCTGCGTCCCCTGGTTAACTTTTATGAAGCCAATTACATCCCTCGGGCTGTAATCGCCAAGCCTATTTGGCTTTCTCTGATAGGCAATTTTCACCCCAAAAATGCCGCAGTTATTCATATGGCCGTCGCTCAACAGGGGGCCATCCACCTGAATAGTGGGCGGCATTCACAATACATAGGTTCATGCAAGGCATGAACCTATGTATTGTTCTGAGTGACGGGCGCAGGAGAGAGGGGGCAGCGCTCCGGCGCCCACTCTGGACGCACCGCCACTGCAATGCTATCCTGTGGCCAAACACATCTACCCCCCCCCCAAATTTGATTATAATGGACCTTTAGAGGGGGTGATGAATATGATACTTGAGCCTTCCATTATACTTTTAAAAAACACATTAAACAGAGATTTTTATTGATGTTGGCCTCGATTGTATTTTATTATAATCTGCTTGCAATGTTATGTGCAAAAGTACTAATATATTTTTATCTTGTTTGACTCCACAGCTTCCTTCCACGCCACAGGAATGGCAGACTGTGGCATCGGAGTTTGCCACGCGGTGGGACTTCCCCAACTGCGGTGGAGTCATTGATGGGAAGCACGTCCGCATCGTGCCGCCACCCCGTTCTGGGTCCTACTTCTTCAATTACAAGGGGTTTCATAGCATTGTGCTGATGGCGGTGGTGTCAGCACGGTGTGAATTCCTCTATGTGGATGTGGGGAAGAATGGCCGGATGTCTGATGGGGGATCCTTCATCCAGACGGAGTTTGCCCTCCGTCTCCAGAGTGACGACCTTGCATTGCCACCGGATGCAGGGAATGTTGAAGGACTCCCCTTTGTTTTTTTGGCTGATGAAGCCTTCGGACTCGGACCGCACCTCATGAGGCCATTTCCCCAGAGGACCCTGACCCCAGAGAAGAGGGTGTTCAACTACCGGCTGGCCAGGGCCCGAAGAGTCATTGAAAATGCCTTCGGGATAATGGCCAGCCGGTTCCGCCTTTTTATGACTCTTATTCACCTGGCAGAGTACAAGATAAACTATGTCGTTTTATGCTGCTGTGTGCTCCATAATTTTCTGAGCCGAAAATCCAGTAATTATATGGCCTCAATATTGCCTGAGGCAGGACTTTCCTATGGCAATACCCTGCCGGGCCTCGAATCTGCCCGTCCTGGCTTGCCCACCCAAAATGCCCGTGAGGTTCGGGAGAAATATATGGAATATTTCACGGGTAGGGGGGCAATTCCTATGCCAGGCCATGTGTAAAGATTTGTGGAGAAAGAACTCAATAAAAATCAGATTTCATCTTGTAACTTTTTTTGTTTCCTGTCTCCTAGTTTGTCTTATTGCATTTGTAGTGCCAAGTGTATTTTCCTTTAGTAAATACCAACCATGTTACTATGAACCACAAAAATATACACAAATAAGGTTAGAGCGTATTTGAAAAAGAAGCTACACTTTGTTTTTTTTCCAAAATTTTACTCTGTGCACATTCACACACATGGTAAATAGAACATTGTTTTTTTGTTTAATTTTTGGCTGGCCACAAACCGGCTTTTTTTTTTTTTTACGAAAATACAAAAACATCAGTAGCATTCAACAAACTACAACATTGGATACCTCTTGGCAATATGAGACATTCAATTACCCAAAATATGTCTCTATCTGGCCGTCCTAATATGGGGTATTGGTACCCCTGGCCAAGCCAAAATTTGAATATGCACACAATTTGAAGTAATTTCCAATAGGGATTTTTGACTCCTGATCCCTATTGTCAACATGTGCTATCTGCCATCAGGGGTGATCAATGGACATGTTTTGGGGGTGCAACCCCTTCTTCAGTTCACCTACTTGGGATGCGAGGAAGGGGTTGCACCCCCAAAACCCGTACATGGATATCCCCTGATGGCAGATGGCACATGTTGACACACTGTGTGCATATTAAAATTTTGGCTGGATTGATTGTCTAAAAGATAAAAAAAGGGGGAAGAACAATCTCTAACCAAAAATGGGGGTTTTGTTGCCTTATTCAATTCTCCCCAAAACATCTAGGATGTCTTTAAAGGTTTGATCCATCACATGAATTCTTTGCTTAATTCTGTCCAGTTCTGTGCTACATTCCATCACTTGCTGTATGATTCGTAGGGCACTGTCAGAAGAAAAACGCGTACTTTCTTTCACCACAACATTTACATCCCCTATAAAAAAATACAAAAGGTATTATAACTCTGCAGGCCTACATCTCTTACCTGAAGCTGTGGTGACAGATACTGACCTGTTGTGGTGACCAGTTCCACCACGTCATCCACTTCTCCTTCCTGCACTTCTCCTTCCTCCACCTCTTCAACTTCCTCAACACCCTCAGGTTGTGGGTCTTGGTGAGGTCGGGGTTGTTTAGAAGGTGTGGGGTTCCTGTGCTCCCTGGAGTGTTCTCCTCCCAGTCTTCTCTCCCCTATGAGAATCAAACAAAAGGTCTAGTTATCACACAGAAATTCTCTATAAAAAATAAAAACATGATACATTGCTTGGAAGTGGGGTACAAGTGTCTGTTTGGGCGGAATTTCCAGATGAAGACATTATTTTTTCACAATAATTTCTTTACTATTCACCTTTGGCTGTCAATTATTATACATGGAGGCACCACAAAAATTCACTGATGCACCTGTGTGGGACACCCAAAAAATGTGGTTCTGGTGGCCCACACTATAGTGCTCAAAAGTACAGATGTGGAAACAGCTACTGAGTGTCCTCTCCTTTACACTGATTAAAGTTTGCATTTCATTCTCTTTACAAACACATCATCTAGCCAACAATGTAAGAACAACAATTGAATAAAAACAGGCAGATGTGTAAATTATTTTAACCCTGTAAAATCTATAAAAATCGAGGATAGTGGCCGAACGATGTGTCTGTAACGAACGATTACTGTGCCAAACCAAGTTCAAACTATGACATTTTGTAAGGTACAATAGAAACATGCAATAACATGGAGCAACATGCAAGTTGTGAAATACAATAATAGGAAAAAAGGGGAAAAAGTACTTACTTTTTTCAAGCATTCTCTTAATGCTCCTTAACTGCTCTGGCTCCCTCAGTTTGAGGTCAGACCACCTCTTTCTGAGCTGCTCATTTGATCGTTTCACCCCGAAATTCTTCTTCAGACTCTTCACGACTTTCTTCATGATTTTGGCCTTCCTTCGATTAGGTTTGCTATACGGCCCATGCTTTGCGTCATAATCCGACTTTAGCAATATGTCCACCATCTCCGCCATCTCCGCGTAAGACATCTTAGATGCCTTGAATCTCCTCCTTGATCGTGACGTTTCCTCAGTCTCCGGGCTTGTCTCCTCCTCGTTATTTGAGGAATTAGCAGACACCTGCTGTGAATCCGCCATATCTGTCTGCGCGCCGAAAGAGAAGGGGCGGGGAAAAGATGTTACTTAGAACGTCATGGGCGGGCGACTTGTGCGGAGCGACGTGTGCGTAGTTTTACGCATGCGTGGTGTATATATAGCAAACACACATGTGACTATACTACGTTCGGTGTGCGGAGAGAGGAGTAAAAGTGACAGACGTGCAAACGAAGGTATGTGATTTGTAGACTTTGAGAAATTGGTGGCATATACTGTCTAGAGAATGTTGGAGGATATATATGGTGACTAAGATTTACAGGAGGTTAGACTGTGTGCCTCACATTATTTTTTATTATTTTTTTTGGGCTTGCGGACCCAAAATGAATGTCTTCATAAGTGACAAGGAATTCCTTGCGGAATTTATAGACCGGGTAAGGGAGCTGCCCGCTCTGTGGGAAACAAAAAACCCCATCCATAGAAAAAAAGGGGTAAGAAAAGCAGCGCTGGAGAGCCTGCTCCCATTTGTGCATACCAAGGTGCCCACAGCAACAGCAAAACAGGTGGACACTAAAATTGGGAGCTTGAGAGGCACATACAGGACTGAACGCTCTAAGGTCCTGGCTTCTCAGAGGTCAGGAGCAGCAGCAGATGATGTGTATGTCCCCAATTTGTGGTACTACAGCAGGATGTCCTTTCTGGATGACCACATTGAGGCAAGGCCATCACTGTCCACTCTTCCCCCCAGACTTCCCTGCAGCCAACCTGAGCCTTCTCTGGAGCAAGAGGAGGCAGCCATCCTGGAAGAAGCTGATTTGGACATCTGGAGCCAGGTATAGTATTAAATGAAAATGTATTGTAAAAAACTTAATGCAGGAAAAATAAGTCAAGATGAAAATCCTAAACTATTTTGGGATACAAAAGTGAAATCAAGATCAAGAGACATTAGTCTGCCATAAATTGGGTGCAAAATAGTCAATCTGATGTAGTCCTAAAAATCTTTGTCTTTTCTCTTGATTTACATTCGAATTGCTACATTCATGATCTCAAATTTGTGTGAAAATAATAAACCAAAATATTAAACTATGTCCCTTTTTCATACACAGGATGAAATCAGCCAGGAGGAGGGTCTGGAAACTGTCAGGCAGGATGAGGCAGGGCCCACTGTGAGGCAGGATGTGGCAGGGCCCACTGTGAGCCAGGAGGTGGCAGGGCCCACTGTCAGCCAGGAGGTGGCAGGGCCCAGTGGCAGACAGGAGGTGGCAGGGCCCAGTGGCAGACAGGAGGTGGCCGGCACGAGGAGAAGCACTAGATCTCAGGTGCCTCCCATCCGCCTTCCTAAAAGAAGCAGGAGGGACAGGACCACTAGTGAGGCAGCAATGGCCCTTATTAGAGAGGCACATGCCACCCTCTAGGAGCCCACATCCCCTGAAGAGGCCATTGCCGGCCTAGTTGAGGCCAAGTTCAAGGTGATGAGCATGGAGCAACGCCTCCTATGCGAGCCCCTGCTCATCACCTTGCTGAACAAGGGGGTGATGGAGAGAATTACCCCCAATACGGCCATATGTGAGGTCGCACAACTATCCCAACCTCAACCTCCTCCTCCACCTCCACCTTCTTCTTCTGCGCCACCCCCTTCTCCTCCACCTCCTCCTCCACCTCCACCTTCTTCTTCTGCGCCACCCCCTTCTCCTCCACCTCCTCCTCCACCTTCTTCTTCTGCGCCACCCCCTTCTCCTCCACCTCCTCCTCCACCTCCACCTTCTTCTTCTGCGCCACCCCCTTCTCCTCCACCTCCTTCTCCTCCTCCTGACAGGAGTACCCCTCCAGTGGCCCAGCCTCCAGCCACACACAGAAGGAGGGCTGCAGAGAAGGCTTCAGGGAAGGCTGCAGGGAAGGCTGCCAAGAAGACGAGGAAGTGATGGCCTTGCTTCATTGTGGTCGGACAGAAGGCAGCCTGTTGTAGTACCACAGACTTGGGACATATATATCACCTGCTGCTGTTCCTGACCTCTGGGAGGCCAGCATCAGATTGTGCTCACAACTGTTGTGCTTCTCAAGCTCCCAATTTTAGTGTCCACACAGGGTTGATGTGTGCTCTGGGGTCCCATGGATGCACAAATGGCAGCAGGTTCTCCAGCGCTGCCTTCTATTTATTTTGTTCAAGACATGAATAAATGTTTTTTTTTGTTTAAGTTCATACTTGACTATGTGTTTGTATAATAATTATTTATTTCCCTTTGGAGTAAGCAGATACATTTGACCCCAAAAAAAAGGGACAGATAACACCAAAAAAACCCCATTAAAGGTGTTCTTTAAAAAATATAGGGTGTAAACTTGACACAACTAAATTTAAAAAATAAAATGGGAGATCACTATTAAAACATCGACAAATTACAATTAACATCTGTCTAAAAAATATAAAACATTAAAATATTCAGAAGATCTTGCACGATATAATACAGCTAAATCTTCTTAAGAGCAGCATGAAAAAGGTTTAAAATAGATAGTCATAACTCTGTGTGAATATCAGCAGCAAAACAAGTTCATTCGTTTTCATTATTGTAACATTCTAAAGAAGATTTAAATGCACAACATTTAAACGATGCAATAATTTACAGCGTGACGAATGTGCTATCTCCATTACGAAGGCTTGTTTTACCAGAAGATGCGCTCCCGTCTCATACTTGATTCTGAGCATGCGCGCTTTTTGAAGAGTCGTAAAAGCATACACACGAACCATTTTCTCGTCGCAAAACAGGCCGACGAGAAACACGACGAGAAAATCTAGAATCCGGACGAGAAAATAGAGAGCAGGTTCTCTATTTTTCTCGTCGAGATTCACGGCAGTTTTTTTGTCGTAAAACCATATACACGAACGGTTTTCTCGACAATAAAGCTCTCGCGGCACTTTTCTTGTCGGTTTTGGACGAGAAACTCGGTCGTGTGTACGAGGCTTCAGTAGTAAAAATGGTGAAGGTTTCAATCTGATGCAGTTCAAAACACAGAGAGGGGGCTAGCCACAGGAAAAGCACAGATAACCACCATAAACAAAAAGCACAGATAACCACCACAAACAAAAAATAGATGAATGCATAAATCAATGTTTAAACAGAATTAATCAAGATAAGTGAATTTTGGTTATTCCAATCTATTTCGGATTCCATTCTGTTTAAACATTGATTTATGCATTCATCTTTTTTTTGTCCTTCATCTGCAGGTTTTGTTTGAGAGTCCTTGTTTGTCTCCAGGGGGTGTTTGTGGTGGTTATCTGTGCTTTTCCTGTGGCTAGCCCCCTCTCTGTGTTTTGAACTGCATCAGATTGAAACCTTCACCATTTTTACTACTTAAAGTTTGGTAAGAGCTTTTTGACCACATCATTCATCTCCAAAAATGCAGTGCCATGCAACTATTAATTGTACGTCCTTATTTGATTTAATTATGATTTGGTATAGACTTTTTTATTTACTTAACTGTATTGCATCTAAAGCTTGACTTTGATGCCTATTATCCTGGTATTTTATTAAATGTATTTCGATGCATTTATTTGTTATGTTTCATATTCTTCTCTTTGTTTCTAGTGCACTAATATACAGTAATAATCATCTCCTGAAGAAGCTCCAAATAGGAGCGAAACATGTCGAGTGTAAACGGTTGTGTATTTGTACCTTCCAAGAACAATGTATGTGTCGAATATGTAAAAACTTTTTATCTCTGTTTGTAATAAAATTATTTTCAATTTTTGTATCATTTTTGTATTGATAATTTTTTTGGTCTTTAACTATTTTTGACACCTTAAAAATCCAGAGGCATGTGACCTCTAGTCCTGTTCTTCTTCTCACCAGTATATGGGATGTGGTGTCGATATCTGTGAATGCTCACTCCTACCTCCATTAACGGGTAAGTACAGTTCCTTCCGTTTTGACGGTTTGGAACAGCTGGGCTTTCCTGGAGGGTCATTAGGGGGTCCCCTGTCCTCCCTTTCCTCTCTCTGTCCCCCTTCTTTCCTCCTCCCCATTGCGGGGCCTGCTGCGTCGGCGGGTTGTACCTGTAGGGGTCTCCGTATCCCGGTTGAGGGCTGTGGGGGTGTCGGGGTCCGCTCTATGTGGGGGTGGTGTGTTTTTTGGTAGCCTCCGCTCGGCGTTCCTGCGGCCTTCTCGTCCACCTCAGTCTGTTCAGGCGCCATTTTTGTTAGCGCCGTCGCCATTTTGTAGTGTTTTTTTCGGTATTGAAAAATTCCATTGGTGCCCATTTTGTCGTAGCCGCGCTGTGGCGCAGGTCTTCATTGTGGGCGGCCATTTTCTTGTAGTGCGCGCCCTTTTTTCCTGAGGAGCCCGGCGGCCATTTTGGGAATGTTTTTTTTTCACTGTGTGGCTTGGTCTCTAGCGCTGGAAGCTTCCTGAACGGCGAAAATAGCGCTATCACCTCACAGATTACCTCAGGTGTGTGAGGCAGAGCGGACAACGGTGCTGCGCAGTCTCTGGCTGGGTGGTGTGGCCCTGGGTAGCCCCCCCCCCCGGTCAGCTCAGTTAGGAGGTTGAATTGTCAGTAGAAACATATACTTTCTGTTTTTACACACACACTAATACATATACACTAAATATATACACAGTATGTGTATGTATGTGTATGTATCATACTACTGTGTTGACCTAGTCCCTATGGACTGTTAGTGCGTCAGAATGGAGTCTGAAGCAAATTTCGGAGGCAGCAACAGGTGCCCCATGCACCTGCAGCTATTAGAACAATTTGTCTGCAGCCCTGGATGCGGGCGTTGGGGGGTATGTAGCGCCCCCTCCCCCTGCCATATCCTGGGGAATGCTCTGACTCTGACTCAGGACAACTGTTCTGAGGTGTCAGAGGATGCCATCTGCCTGGAGTTTGCATGTTCATTTCTGAGTGGGTTTCCTCCGGGTGCTCCGGTTTCCTCCCACACTCCAATGACATGCGCGCCTTCGGCGCAATACACAGTATAAACAATGTGTTTGTACAAACAGCACTTATCAGTGTAGTATCTGCTGGGACATCCAATGAGGTGTCAGTCCTTTTTTGGGTCGCACTAACCGACCCGCTCTATGTAGGTTTTTCCTTATGATTGATTTCTTTGATGGATCATAGATAAGGAATGGGGACTGCCGCAGAGATCCTTTTTGGTCCCTCAGCGCACGGGGGTCAGTTATCCTTTTGAAGAGTAATTAAAAAAAAAAAATAATGTTTTTTTTTCCCATGAAGTTGAACCCCTGATATCAGGGGTACCACGGACCGTGTTCGCCATGCTGGGGTCAGCGTTGCGCCCGTTAGTGGCTGCGACTTTGGTGTCTCTGACACTCACTGAATGGACAAAACATTTGTACCAGACAGTGGAGGAGCATCAGCTATCTCTAATAGTTGTGACACTGGCTGACCAACAGGTGCAGGGTCTGGTGTACGTAGGTGCGGCAATCCTGGATGCGACTTCTTTAGTCTCCAGGGCCTCTGTGTCCGTGGTGGTCTTGCGCCATTTGAGAGGGCTGATATGCTGGTCCGCTGACCGAGCTTTTATGGAAGCTCTGACAGATTTCCTTTCTAAGATGGGAGGCTCTTTGGTGCCTCACTGGACGATGTTGTTAAGGATGTCACAAGAGGTAACTAAACTCTTATACCTCAGTCCACTAAGAGTAGAGGGCCACCCCGTAAGCCAGGATCTTCCTTCCCCCTATGAAGGCGGTATTTTTGAGGGTTGTCATTCCCATACTGCCGCAGGACAGATTTCAGGGATTCTACTCGAATCTGTTTATGGTCCCAGAGGAGGACGTCCAATCTTAGACCTCAAGGCCCTTAATGCCTTTGTGTAGCCTTCCTGTTTTTCCGACCGGTGAGTTTGCGAAGTGGTCTCTTCAGGGTACAAGATTGAGTTTTTTCTTTCTTGTTCGCCGAAAGGTTTCTTGCCTCAAATCTTACTCTCCTACCGTCTCGTCGGACTGCCCTGAGGGGGCAGTTCAAGATTTGTTGTGGGTTCGGAAATTCAGGATGGAGTCGGTTCGCTCCATCTTGGGGACCTTCGGGCGTCCCAAGGACATCAGGGACGCGTGCTTGCATGTCGCCATATGCGACAGGCACCATTGGTTCCTGCGTTTAGCGGTCAGGGAGGACCACTATTATTTTATGGCTCTCCTTTTTTGACCTAGCGTCAGCACCAACAGTTTCACCAGGGTGCTCGCCCCGATTCTAGCCTTGTTGAGACAGCGCGGCATTGCCTTCGTAGGTTGTTTAGATGGTCTTCTTCTGTAACCTGTTTCCAGATTTAAATTAGAGGAGGACTTGTCTATAGTCAGTCAGACTCTCCAAGACTTTGGGTGGATGCTGTACCTCCAGATGTCGGTGCTAGTTCAGACTCAGCGCCTAGAATACCTGGGGCTGCTCTGTACTCGGAGGCGAGAGTTTTCTCCCTCTAGGGAAGTTGCAGACACCCAGGCTGCGGTGAGTTGGGCCTCGTGGTAGCCTTCTTCGAGGCAGTACCGTATGCCCAATTCCACACTCAGAGGGGAAGATTCTGTCCTATTGGAACAAATCCCCATAGTCTCTGGATCATCAGATTCAGGTAAATCACCTAGTCAGGGCCTCTCTGACTTGGTGACTGACATTCCCGGCACTTCAGTCCCGGACGTTTTTTCCTTCCTTTCTTTTGGACGCCAGCCTCACAGGTTGGGGGGAAGTCTGGGGGGTCCAGTCGGCCCAAGGTCGCTGGACTCTGGACGAATCCCGTATGCCGATCGATGTTCTGGAACTTTGGGCGATCAGGCTGTGTCTCTCCTGGTCGAGGAGACTACAAGGGCGCCCGATCAAACTCCAGTCGGACAACGCCACGGCTGTGGCTTATGTCCACCATCTGGACATTCTGATTTGGGCGGGAAGGAGCGTGCCGGCTCTGTCGGCCATCTACATTCAAGGTGTAGAACCCTGGCTGGTGGACTATTGAGTCGCCAGTTTCTGGACCAAGGGGAACGGTCATGCATCCGGAGGTGTTTCACCTCCTTTGCCGGAGGTGGGGCACGCCGGACGTGGACCTCCTGGCTTCTCGATTCAATAGCATGGTGTCGAGATTCGTGGTCAGATCCAGAGATCCCTGGGCAGACGCGTCGTATGCGCTGGTGGCCCCGTGGGGTAAGTATCGGCTACTTTATGCCTATCCCCCACTGATGTTGCTTCCTCATCTGC
The DNA here is from genome assembly GCA_029206835.1 of Rana muscosa. NCBI lineage: Eukaryota > Metazoa > Chordata > Amphibia > Anura > Ranidae > Rana > Rana muscosa. The sequence goes on from CM055127.1 coordinate 365,106,439, forward strand.
TCCGCAGAGTGCAGACTGAGGGGATCCCGGTGATCCTAATCGCTCTGGATTGGCCCCGGCGTCCTTGGTATGTCGACTTCATACGCCTGGTGGCGGATGCACTGGCGACTGCCAATGCGGGAGGACCTCCTGTCTCAACAGTCGCTGGCTTTATCGGCATGGTTATTTTAAGCCAGGTACTAAGGGACCGAGGTCTTTCGGATTCGGTCATCTCGACCATGCTGAGGGCACTAAAATCTTCTTCCAGGAAGATCTACATCTCTATGTGCGCAGTGATGGAGTGGCATCCACGGACGCATTCGGTTTCTAGGGTCCTGATGTTTTTAACAGCGTGGAGTGAATCAGAAACTTGCCTTAAGCTCCATTAAGGGTCAGATTTCAGCTATGGCTGTTTTCTTTCAACAGGCTTTGGCAACCCATTCCCTGGTGGGTACCTTTTGTACAGGGGGTTTCGACATGTGCTTCCCCCAATTAGACCACCTCTCCCTCCTTGGAATTTGAACATGGTGCTCTCGGTTCTTCGAAAACCTCTCTTTGAGAACATCAGAGAGGTTCCTCTCTTAACACTATCTCAGAAGGTGGCCTTTCTAGTGGCCATTACGTCTGTCTGACGGGTTTCTGAATTGGCGGCCTTGTCTTGCAAGTCACCAGACTTGATCTTCCATAAAGATTAAGCGGTACTACGCCCGCAGCCTTCGTTTCTTCCGAAGGTGGTTTCGGCCTTCCACCTGAATGAGGACATTGTATTAATTCTTGTGTTCCCGGCTGCGCTCCATACTTTAGACGTGGTACGTGCCTTGCAGGTGTACCTGTCTGCTACGGCCCCTTTTACGGTCACGGCGCTTTCAAGCAGGGCAATTAGTGCTTCCTGGGCTTTCCGACATCAAGCGTCTCTCTCTCACAGGTGTGCAGGGCGGCGACTGGTCATCCGCGTGCACTTTCTCCAAATTTTACAAGGTTGGTGTGAATGCATCTTCAGATGCTTCCTTCCGCCGCAAGGGTTTGCAGATGGCTGTTTATAGTTGCAACTCCTCCGTTGAGGAACTCTGCTTGCTTGGGGTGAAGTTAGTTGTTTTTTGATATTGTTCCCACCCCTTGTTTTTTTGACACTGCTTGGAGACGTCCCATATGTCAAGAATTAAGAAGGCTGTGTCTGTCCATGGACGAAAAGAGAAAATAGGATTTTTTGTACTCACCGTAAAATCCTTTTCTCTGTCGTCCATGGACGGACACAGCACCCACCCCTCCTTTTTAGGTTTGCACTGCTTGTTACGAACTGAGCTGCTAACTGCAGGGAGGAGGGTTATGTATGGAGGGACCGCCCCCTGGGCGGGGCTGTTCAACTCTGTTAAAGTAACATGTATTTAAATATCTAACATGTCTGCCTAGTCCTCTCCTATGAACAGGAACATAACCCATATGTCAAGAATTAAGAAGGCTGTGTCCGTCCATGGACGACAGAGAAAAGGATTTTACGGTGAGTACAAAAAATCCTATTTTTTTGGCTGGAGCTACACTTCAAAAATTTACCTGTTCCGACTTACAAACAAATTCAACTTAAGAACAAACCTACAGTCCCTGCCTTGTTTGTAACCTTGGGACTGCCTGTATCTGGATTTAGGCCTAAGTAAGTAACATTTGCCTTATTTATTACTTGGTGAGAGTTACATTCACTGAACACTGGTCCTGACCCTTCAAGTATTGAAGCCATTGGATTGACCACCAGGCAATCAGCATTTACAGAAGTTGAGGTCAGCTATGGTGGCCCATTGGTTCTTCTCAGTGGATTTTCCTTTAATAAGCAAAGAGACCATATTGAAAGAATATACGGGGGGGGGGGGTCTTCAAAAAGTTTCTGCACTTTTTTATATTTAATAGAGTTAAAAAAAGTGTGGAAACCTTTTGAAGAAACCTAGTACATTGTGAGACCTTCTCAGAACTAAAGGAAACAGAAAAAATTCTCCTGTTCAATCAGGCACTTCTGTCCAGAAATGCTCCAAGCAGAGATGAACGATAACCTACATGATCTTCTAGTGAGCTCCACTCCCAGAGTAATGAAGAGAATTCCGCATTGTCATGCCACGGAACAGGAAAAAGCTCCTGCATATGTAAGCCCCAACTTCTGTCTATCCTAGCTTTGTTCTTCTGAGTCCTATTCAACATCTTAATGAACTGATTGGGCTCGGAGAAAAGGATAAAATGGGTACAGCCTGGTGTGTTCAGACACTGATCATGGTATAAAGCTGTCCTGAATGTGAATGGTGGCTCATCGCTAATATGACCAAGAACAAAGATGGTGTTAAACTTTAGAGCTGAACTCCAGGCATACAACACAACTAACAGGAAATAGCCTGGTGCTAAAGGTAAAAACGTTCTTATACTTTTTAAAAATAAAATCTTAAATACTTGTTAAAATTGGTTCTCATGATTCTTTAGTCCATCAGCTGATTTAGAAAAGTCAGTATTGTTACCAAAGAACTGCTTTCAAACTTCATCTCCCAAAATGCATTATTCCAGTACTATGTCAAGAGATATCCAGAGTGCCGTGGCAGGGATGTAAACTGATGGCCCTAGTGCTGCCAGACGGAAGTGCTACCCACTTAAAGCGGCTCTTCACTGCATCTGAGCACCACAAACCAAAAACACTATTTAATTAATTTGTAATATTCAAAGCAATCTCGCCCATCCACCCATGTCTCCATACTTTAATTTGTTGAGAAATCACTTTGAAAAACACCCTCTACCATTTCTGGCCATGGTATGTATCCATTATGGTGAGGTCAGATTTAGTGAACGATTTTGAGATCATCCTGTGGCACATCTCTATGAGAAGGATTTGAGGCATTGTTGGCTTAGAAGCTAAGCAGATTGGAGCCATCCATCCATTCATCCATCCATCCATGTGGGATCCTGTATCATCTTAAAGAGCCTGATGGGTTTTACTTCCTCTTTATTTCCTTGCAAAGGTAAAGCATAATGAGCTACTATGCATCGCATAGTAGCCCATTATGTGTCGTGTGTAAAATAACCCTGCGCTGCTTGTATGCGGCTAGCAGCTAACACGGCTAATTGGATAATATCTGTAAACAAAGGTGAATAAAAGTGTAGCGCTTAAATAACTATATCAGAAGGGTGACACCAAACTAACAATAATTGTGATAAATACACTATGATGATGAAACAATATCAAAAATAAAATATAAACATAGACTCTGCACACAACACATGTGAATAACTTTGAAAGTATATGTATAGATGTGAATAAAACGTGAAAGAGTCCACCGTGTATCAACACGGAATGCGTGGAAACGAAACACCAACAATTTCAAAGTATTATGCAGACTTCTGGATGGTGAACAGGAACTATAATATATAATTGTTTTGACCCACCACCGATAAGAGTGCAGGCTTACCGGATGTTTTGGACTCAGGGGAACATACGTTACCGTGAGTCACGTAAGGCGTGTGTTGTCAAAACCAACAAGATGGAAACTTGGAAAACCTCAACTGATGAACCAGATGACATCCAGACATCCGTGGGGATGCAATCCACATAACCCGCAGGAATGGACTATTCAACAATAGATGGTACCAAAACTCACGCCAATGATGCAATAATTGGTAGGGGGATAAGGAGAAGATAAGGCCACATCGCGTAATTCCGTATAAAAAATTTATTAAAGCTGATAAACTCACATTTAGCAGGAAAATTTCAAGCGCTTAGGTTAAGATATGGCAGCAGTTGAGTTCTCCCAACCGGTTTCATCTCATTAGATGTCGTCTGGGGTCATTATGTGTCACTTATCTGAAACCAAAGCCTGCGATGTCCCTGATGTTCCCGCTGGCTGGAAGCGTCCATCTTCAGCCCTCTTCTTTCCGAGGCCGCGGACTACGGGTCTGTGACTAGCCAGAGTCGCGGAACGGCACACCAGTCACGGCATGTCCCCATCTAGAAACGGCACAGCGTGCCCTTTCTAAAGTGTGCAAGCGCCGAATACATGGGCGCATGCGCCAAATAAATCTTTGTATGGGGAATTGTAAATATCTCCTCAACCGGGTAGGTTTAGGAGATATTTCCAGCACCTACAGGTAAGCCTTAATCTAGGATTACCTGTAGGTGAAAGTGGTTGTACAGGTTGTACAACCAATTTAATGCAAGCATGTGGGGTCTAAGCTTTTGGCAAGCGGCCTCTTTTTTTCACACGGTGGCTGGTGCACTTTTGGATTAATCAAGATTGTTCATTCACGGTGGACTTTTTTTTGTTAATATTTGGATATTTATTTAATTATTAGTTTTTGTCACTGTGGAAATTTTTGTGACATTTATCTTTCAGGACATAGCATAGGCATGCATACAGGAGAGTGTGCTTAGCTGAGAAAACCCTTACTCCCCTCCTGAAGCCTCCTGGGATATATGACATCATTTGCCTAGGCAAGAAACCAGGAAATAACAGAAGAAATGTAAATTTTTCTTTAAAACAAGTAAATATCATATACTTTCCTATGTATTTACTAATGCTAGCAGCATGAGGCTTAAAAATAATCAATGTTGATTTGGAGAGTGAAGTTGCACTTTAACCACTGTGCATCCGAAAAAAAAACATAGTTATTTTAATTTACCCGAAAGCTTAACAAACCAGTACATCTCGCATATCTGTAGGAACGATTATGAGTAAGTATTATATAAGTAAAAGTGATTGTATCTCTGCAAATTACAAATTGTTGAGCATAATTTAGGCTGGCCATAGATGGTTCGAATCTTGGCCGCTTCAACAGGAACCGCCTGAGATTCGAACTGTGTATGGGCATGCTGAATGTACCAAGTTGATCAATCGATCAACTTGGGTACAACCAGCCTGCCCGATTTTACTTGTGATTATCACTAGCAGCTGCTACAGCCAGTAGCAATAATCACTGTCTTCTCCCAGCAAGGATGGCTTTCCCCTCTCCCGCCGGGAGAATACAATATCTCGGCAGGAGGGATTCCCCTGTCTGCACTGTCTGTGTTGATGGGGAAAACCTGTGGTTGCAGGAAAGAAATTTGCACCATCTATGGCCTGCCTTAGACTAGCCATTAAGCTTAGGTTATCTAAAGGATGATCTAAAGACAATGATATGCTACCAGCCTTCCAAAAAAGGTCTTAATTGAAAAACAGTTCTCTACCAATTGGTAAACAGAACCCGGCTAGTATAACTATAAGGCCGGCCATAGACGGTTCAAATCTTGGCTGGTTCAGCAGGAACCGGATGAGATTCAAACCATGAATGGGCAGGCTGAATGTGCAAAGTTGATCGATCAATCAACTTGGGTACAACCAGCCTGCCAGATTTTACGTGCGATTATGTCTAGTGACTGCTATAGCCACTAGCAATAATCACTGTCTTCTCCCAGGGGAGATGGCCCCCACCGGGAGAATGTCTCAGCAGTTGGACTCCCCTGTCAGCACTGTCTGTGTTGATGGGGGAATTGTGCAAACTTCTTTCCTGCAACCCATGGTCTAAGGCCTACCTTACAGATAAAATCGAGAAAGGCTTTATAGGCCTTTTGCAAGCTACTCTAAGGCCCCTTTCACACTGGGGCGGGAGGTGCGTTGGCGGTAAAGCGCTGCTATTTTTAGCGGCGCTTTACCGTCGGATTTGCGGCGCTATTTGGCCACTAGCGAGGTGGTTTTACCCCCGCTAGCGGCCGAGAAAGGGTTCAAAACTCTGCAGAGGCGCTTTGCCGGCGGTATAGCCACGGTGTCCCATTAATTTCAATGGGCAGGAGCGGTGGAGGAGTGGTATACACACCGCTCCTTCACCGCCCCAAAGATGCTGCTAGCAGGACTTTTTTTACCGTCCTGCTAGCGCACCGCTTCAGTGTGAAAGCTCTCGGGCTTTCACACTGGAGAGACAGCAGCGGCTGTTTCAGGTCGGTTTGCAGGCGCTATTTTTAGTGCTGTAGCACCTGCAAACCGACCCAGTGTGAAAGGGGTCTAAGAAGAATAACTGCCTTATAGTGCATTTATTCTTCAAAAAAATGCTATACGGCGTTGCTAACATCATTAGGTAACGTGGGGGGGAGTGGCCACGGCATGAAGGAGTGAGGACGTGCGGCTGACGAGCTCCGTCTGACCATCCGTACTACAACACCCACAGCAGTCTTTCGAACGGACATCCCCGGTCCTCGGCATGCCTCCAAAGCCGCGGAAGACATCCCCGCAGCCTCAGCGGGCATCCCGGCATCGTCCCGGATCATTGGATCTGTACTTCCTGGAGCGGGGCCGCGCCACTCTAGAGACTTCCAAGATGGCGCCGGCTGGCAAGTATACGGCTGCACACGCGGCCTCCTCCATCTCCTTACCGCACCCGCCTTCTCCCTCGCATCCCCCCTCCACTTCCCCTGCTAGTTCTATCAGCTCAGCCCCCCCTGCTACAACCATGGGTGAAGTGATGGGGGACGCGGATCTCAGAGCTCACATCCTTGCCCTCCCCACTAAGGCAGACTTGGTGCTGTTTGCTGACAGGGTAGAGAAGGCCCTGCGGCAGGACATTGAGACGCTGCAGGCAGATACAGCACACATTGGGGGTAGAGTGGAGGAGCTGGAGGCACAATGGGATGTAGTTTCACCAAACTTGCAGGCTCTCCATGACCTTAGTAAATATCAAGACCGCAGGATTGACTCATTAATAGATCAAATGGATGACTTTGAGAACAGGAGCCGCAGGGTTAATATACGTATCAGGTGAATGCCTGAAGCTACTGGCCCCAGAGACATAGTACCCTCCCTGCAGGGTCTCTTTAAACAGGTTCTCGGCCAAGACGCGCCTGAACACATTGAGATAGATCGGGCTCATAGAGCCCTTCGGCCACCTTCGGATGACCCTAATAAACCACGGGACAATATTTGCAAGTTGCACAAATACTCCCTAAAGGAAAGCATAATGGCCCATGTAAGGGGTGTCCGCCAGGTGGACTTTGATGGCGCGCAGCTGTCCTTTTTTCCGGATCTCTCCAGACGCACCCTGATGCAACGCCGAGCCCTTAAGCCATTACTTGAGGCCCTACAAGATGCACAGCTGCCTTACTGATGGGGCTTCCCTTTTCAATTGTCCGTCACTAAAGAGGGTCGGCAAGTTGTTTTGCGCACCATTGAAGACCTGCCACGGTTCCTGCAACAATTACGCCTGCCAGTCATTAATGTCCCAGATTGGAGAACTGCGCCGGAGATCCCGCTTCCTGCGCAGTCACAATTTTGGCGTGCCACCCGTCGCAGAGGTCGGAATAGACGCCAACCCCGAGTGGACTCTCACCAGGATGCTCCGCATTCCCCTCCACATTTCCCTTCCCAAAGGGGCTCTTGAAGGTCCCTTGAAATCTCATCATTTAAAGTTGAACTGATCCTGCTTGCAGTACGCCCTCATTCAGGGCGCTGAGTTGAGTTGTATTGTTCTGAATATGTTTTGAATATGTTTCACACTGCTGCTGTGGTATATTTTTGCATTTAGTGCTGGCGCGTCTTAGATGCTGCTATGCCCCTCTGTTCTTACGGGGTGGGTCATTTTTGTGGGCTCACACTTTGTGCTGTGCCTCTTTCCCCACATAGGCCAACTCCCTGGAGTTCTGTCCCGAGTTTGGGACCCCATGCTACTCGCTGACCTTCCCCCTCCCGGTGGCCTGAGGGCTGGGCGAAGGTTCCCGACTAGCTTAGTTTGGATGTTTTGGGAGACCCCTGAGGTAACTCCCTTCTTGTTTTGGATGCATGTTTTGATGAGTTTTTATTTTCCCTGTCTTTCTGTTTTATTTTTTTTGTTGTTTTTTCAGTACTCAGTGACTCACGGATCGATCATCTGCAGGTCTCTTCTCCCTCCTGACTGGAGATTTCTCCATGATAATTCTACCTCATGGCTTCCCTGAAAGTGGTATCGTATAACGTCCGAGGGCTGGGATCGCCTAACAAACGCAGTAAGTTGTGGCTCAAAACCAAACGCCTGGGGGCACATGTCCTTTTTTTGCAGGAGACACACTTTCGCACTGACTCGGTCCCCCGCCTTCCCACACACCTATACCCTCAATGGTTTCTTAGCAACTCCCCTCGATCCAAGTCGAGCGGAGTTGCTATAGCTGTGCATAGATACTGCCCCTTTACCCTGATTGATCAGTTGACCGACCCGAATGGCAGGTACGTTTTTATTAAGGGGACCATTCTGGGCCGCAAATTCACTTTTGCAACCGTGTACGCACCAAACACTGGCCAGCTTTCCTTCCTGGACTCCCTCTCTCATTTTAAAGAGGGCCAACTGATTTTGGGAGGGGATTTTAATATTAGCCCGGACCCCAAGATGGATACATCTGCGGGGCGTTCTACCCACTCCTTTGCTTTCATCAAACATTTTAGGAAGGCTTTGCAAGCCTACCATCTGGTCGACTGTTGGCGACTACTCCATCCTACAGACAAGGATTTTAGCTATTATTCGGTAACACATGCCGTTTATACCCGTATAGATCTGTTTTTGATGGACCAGTTCTCCCTGGAGACTTTATCCAGTGCATCAATTGGTTCCATCACTATGTCGGATCATGCCCCAGTCTCCCTTTCTATCCATCCGCCTTCTTCCGATGCCCGGTCCTGGACCTGGCGTCTGAATGAGAATATCTTGGATGATGCAGTGGCGTCTAAATGCGTCTCAGATTCAATTGCCCTGTACTTTGCTGAAAACTCATCGACTGAGGTTGGGGCGGCGTTCATTTGGGAAGGCCACAAGGCAGTAATTAGAGGGGAGCTCATTTCCCAAGGGGCGCGGTTGAAAAAGGCACAGGAGGGGGATCTCCAATCCCTCTTACGAAAAATACAATCGGCGGAACTTAAACACAAGCGTTGTTTGACTCCGGAGCTGGCGGCAGAGCTACAGGCCCTTCGCCAGGAACTTGCCACCCTGTTAGATACCCGCATACGTGATCGTTTACGTCACATATCGCATAAATTTTATGAATATGGTGACAAGTGTGGGCGACTGCTTGCTAGGGCTCTAAAGAGACAACAGGCTTCGGGCCATGTGCATAAGCTTCAAGCCGGGACGGGTCCCCCGGTAGTCCACTCCTCTAAAATAGCAGCCGCCTTTAGAGATTACTACGCTCAGCTCTACCATCTCCCTGCCACATTCCCTGGTTTGACAGTAAATCAGAAACAAGACTATATTTTAAATTATCTGACTGAGGCCCATGCTCCCCAACTTTCGGTCGAGACCAGTAAGTCCCTTGAAACTCCGATTAGCAAGGAGGAGCTAGACACTGTGGTAAAAGATCTCCCGAAGGGAAAAAGCCCGGGCCCTGACGGTTACACGAATGCCTATTACCGTGTTTTCTTCCCCCTGCTTTCTGGGCATATGTGCACTTATTTCAACGCCTTAGCCTCGGGTACAGCTATGCCTAAGGAGGGACTGATGGCTCATATAGCAGTGCTGCCCAAGGAGGGGAAGGACCACACGGTCCCTAGTAGTTATAGGCCGATTTCGCTTTTGAACACGGACATTAAGATCCTAGCAAAAATTTTAGCAAATCGCCTTCAACCCATCCTTCCTTCTCTCATACATCCAGACCAGACGGGTTTTATTACTAGGACGGAGGCAAGGGACAACTCCAATAGGGCCATTCAGTTGATTCATTGGGTGCAGACCAGGGCGGACCATACACCCTGTCTTCTTCTATCCACTGACGCCGAAAAGGCGTTCGACAGGGTGGATTGGACGTACCTCCGTGCGGTGCTGTGCAGATTGGGGCTTGGCCCTAACATGCTATCCTGGGTTTTTTCTTTGTACAGCCGTCCGTCGGCCCGAGTTAAGGTGAATGGGGTGCTTTCCGATACGTTCCCCATTGGGAATGGGACCAGACAGGGGTGTCCGCTGTCTCCTCTCATTTTTGCCCTTACCCTGGAACCCCTGCTCAATAGGATTCGCTCTAACCCCAACATTAAGGGTCTTAGCGTCGGATCACAAGAGCATAAACTATCTGCATATGCGGATGATGTCCTATTTTATGTGGCGGACCCGTTAATTTCCCTCCCCAACATTATGACCGAATTGCAGACTTTCAGTTCCATCTCCAATTTCAAAATTAATTTCACCAAATCAGAAATCCTGTCCTTAAATATCCCCTATAGCTTATGTACACGGTTGCAAACATCTTTCTCCTTTTCCTGGTGTGGCACTCACATGAAATATTTGGGGGTCTATCTTACCCCTTTCTACTCTCAATTATATAGCAGTAACTATGCTCAGCTACTCTCTACTATTAAATCAGACCTGCACCGATGGGATAGAGAGACCTTTTCATGGATGGGCCGAGTCAGTGTGGTAAAGATGAACGTGTTGCCTTGCATTCTGTTCTTTCTCCAAATGGTGCCGATCTCATTACCTAGGTCTTTCTTTTTGAGCCTCAACAGTGCGTTTATTAAATATATCTGGCAGGGACGGAGTCCTCGTCTGGCACTTCGGACCTTGCAGAGACCTAAGCGGCTGGGTGGCCTAGGCGTCCCAGATATACGCAAGTACTACGAGGCTATCGCCCTTCAACGGATTTTGAATTGGCACCATGGGGTATCCACTAAGGTTTGGGTACCGCTGGAAAAATTCTTGGCGGGACGCAATCTAGCCCATGCTCCCTGGCTTCCCCAGGCCCATAGGAGCCTGTCACTATATGTTTCCCCAATGACTGCCCATGTGTTAAAGTTATGGGATTCTTTAAATAAATCAGGACAGCTCGCCCCCCCTTTTTCCCCGCTAGCACCCCTAGGAGGTTTCCCCTGGTTTATCCCGGGGGAACACCTATCTTTCTTTCGGACTTGGACGTCAGATGGGGAGTTAAGATGTGGCAGATTCTTTCACGATCAGGGACTTCTCCCATTGGAGGAGCTTAGAGCCCAATATGGCAGCTTCCCGATGGATGGCTGGAGACATGGACAGCTTCAACACTTTGCGCGTGGTCTACAACACGCCATACGATCTCCTACATCTTCCACCCCCTTTGAGAGGCTGTGTATGTCTTCCAGTCCAATCCCGCACTCTATATCTGTCCTCTACGAGTTCCTACAGAAACAGGGACCTCCTGGGAAGCCCGCCTATATTCGGGAGTGGGAAAGGGACCTGCAGTTCGAATTTACTGATCTCCAACTTGATCAATTATATCGCCTCACTCATTCCAGCTCTGTTGACACAAAAATTCAGGAAAATGGTTTTAAGGTCCTGACTAGGTGGTACAGGGTCCCCACTAGACTCAAACAAATGTATCCGATGTCCTCAGATGCTTGTTGACGGGAATGTGGCCATAGAGGTTCCTTTCTACACATATGGTGGGATTGTCCTAAGTTACGCCCTTTTTGGCAAGATATTAGAACTCAAATTAACATTATCCTGGATATGGAATTCCCTGACTCTCCAACGGGTTACCTCCTGCATGTTCCCGTCGTTCCTCTCAGTCTTTACCGAAAATCGGTGCTGCCTCATCTTTTGAATGCGGCTAGGAGATTGATTCCCATTTATTGGAAAAATAGCCAAATTCCAAGTCGCTTGGACTGGGTCCGGTTGGTAAATCATATTAAGGCTGCGGAGGAATGGATGGCAAAATGCAGGGATAAGTATGACGAATGGTATAGTATTTGGGCCACATGGATTCACTATGTAGAGGGGGATGCCAAAGACTCATGTTCTATAGTCCAGTCTCCGGCAGGAATGGAGTAATTGAGTAATTGAGTAATTGTCAAACAGATTTTTGTGCAGATTGACACATTTGATTTAACCGCTGCAGATATGTTCACATGATTTGTATGAGTACAGTATTCTTTTCTTCTCCCTTTCTCTCTTTTCCCCTCCTTCTTTTTTTTTTTTTTGCCACCTGTCCGACCTGGCGATGTCTACCCGTAAAGTATCTCCTAGGTCCAACAGAGTGATTAAGGACATTTTGATTTTTTCCTTTTTTCACATTTAAGTTTGGTCATTTTTTTTTAATATAGCCAACGGCAGATTAATCTCTCAGTTCCTTAAATAGTTTAATAGATTTTAACACTAGGATTCTAATTGGAAGTAATCATGGGAATCACTTCATCCTAAAGGATGTCTAGGGTATCAATATTAGAATTTAACTACACAAAATATTGGGGGGAGAAAAAGGGGACTTTACTCCCCTATCCCCCCCCCCTTACACAACCTTTCACTTCTTTTCCCTCCCCCCTCTCCCCCCCCTTTTTTTTTTTCTTTCTCCCTCACATATTGGCGAGGGCACTTGTCCTGGTTACATTCTACCCTTATGTATATGTTTTGCCACTTTATTCACATAGTCATTGGTAAATTTATTTCATAGTCATTTATATAGCCTATTGGTGGATTTTAATTTTGGTTGGGGGGGTTTTTGTTTTGTTTTTTTTGTTTTTTTTTAGCTTTGAAGAAATTTTTGGAATCACTTTTTGTCACTTTACACTTTGGATTTTTACTTAAAAGGACACTCATATTAAAGATTTAACACATAATGAAATCATAAAACACTCAGGAGGATATTGCCTCCTTCCCCCTCTATTCCTCTCTTTTTTCACTCCCCCCTTCCCCCCCTTTTTTTTTTCTTTTGGGAAATGTTGAGAATGTATATGTGTTCTATGTATGTTCTACGTTTGTAAAGTGTATGATATGTTGTTAAAAAAATAATAAAAAAAGATAATAAAAAAAATGCTATACCCTTATCATTTGTGATATTCAGGTAGTGTAAGAATAACACTTCGGCAACAAAGAACACTTTCAAACATCAGGAATGCTTGTTGTTGCTTGCAAAAATATTCACAATTTCCAATTTGTCAACATCCCTGTGACAGATGAACAAATGCTTCCTTTACTCCATAGGAAAAGCAAACACCCTGTTGTGGCATGTGCTCTACTTGTTGCCTGAGCCAGGAAGAAAGTTTTTGTAGGATTTGGGAGTCTGTCCTTAATTCCAGGATAGCAATGAAGAATTTTAAAAATGTTTATCTGTAGATATTGGGGTTGCACCGATACCACTTTTTTAACACCGAGTACGAGTACCGATACTTTTTTGCAAGTACTCGCCGATACCAATTACCGATACCTATCGCATAGGTAGGGGGGTGGTTTGGGAGGGGGGGGGGTTTGTTAGGCAAGGCTGGGGTGAGGGCAGGGTGGGAAGTAGAGGTGTAAGTGAGGGCAGGGTAGTTGAGGGTGGGGTGAAATAGGAATTGTGGGGTGGGAGAATTGAGAAGAAAAAGGCTGTGATGGCTGGGGGAAGAGGATGGGAGGGTCATTGAGAGACATGGGGGCAGAGGTGACAGCTGGTGGGGGAAGGAGGAGGCAACACAGGGAGGGCACAGTACAGGGCGTTAGGAGGGTGCAGTACAGGGCGTTAAGATTGTGTTAGGAGGGCGCAGTACAGGGCGTTAAGAGGGTGTTAGGAGGGCGCAGTACAGGGCGTTAAGAGGGTGTTAGGAGGGTGCAGAACAGGGTATTAAGAGGGTGTTAGGAGGGTGCAGTACAGGGTGTTAAGAGGGTGTTAGGAGGGCACAGTACAGGGCGTTAGGAGGGTGTTAGGAGGGTGCAGTACAGGGCGTTAGGAGGGTGTTAAGTGGGCGCAGTACAGGGCGTTAGGAGGGTGTTAGGAGGGTGCAGTACAGGGCGTTAGGAGGGTGTTAGAAGGGCGCAGTACAGGGCGTTAGGAGGGTGTTAATAGGGTGTTAGGAGGGCGCAGTACAGGGCGTTAGGAGGGTGTTAGGAGGGCGCAGTAAGGGGGCGTTAGGAGGGTGCAGTACAGGGCGTTAGGAGGGTGTTAGGAGGGTGTTAGGAGGGCGCAGTACAGGGCATTAGGAGGGTGTTAGGAGGGCGCAGTACAGGGCGTTAGGAGGGTGTTAGGAGGGCGCAGTACAGGGCGTTAGGAGGGTGTTAGGAGGGCGCAGTACAGGGAGATAGGAGGGTGTTAGGAGGGTGCAGTACAGGGCGTTAGGAGGGTGTTAGGAGGGTGCAGTACAGGGTGTTAGAAGGGTGTTAGGAGGGCGCAGTACAGGGCGTTAGGAGGGCGCAGTACAGGGTGTTGGGAGGGTGCAGTACAGGGTGTTAGGAGGGTGTAAGGATGGCGCAGTACAGGGCGTTAGGAGGGTGTTAGGAGGGTGCAGTACAGGGCGTTAGGAGGGTGTTAGGAGGGCGCAGTACAGGGTGTTAGGAGGGTGTTAGGAAGGTGCAGTACAGGGTGTAAGGTACAGACCAGTCTGTACACTGACACCGTACTGAACATCATATACAGACTGGTGTGTGTATAACATATACTGTACAGTACAGTGTTGGGGTACAGACTGGTCTGTATATACTGTATGGTGCTAGTGTATAAGACTGGTCTGTACCCTGCTGACACTGTCCTGTACATACTACAATAACCTGTTTGCAGGACTTGCTCTCCTCATTACTCGGTTCTGCTTCCAGGGACTTCCACAGCTGCCTCACAGAAACACACATGCTGATGCGACTCCCCACTCCCCAGTCAGCCATGCAGCCAGCTCTCTCTCTGTGCAGGAACAGGATGGAAGGAGTCATGACATCACCCACCCGCTTGTTTACAGAGGCAGGAGAGGATCGTGGCAGTGCTGCATGATGAAAAAAAGAGTCCGGAGCAGAAGTGTCAGTGTGGCCAGCTGCCAGCCTGTTCCCACTGTGCTGTGGATTTTCCCGCCCCCTCCCCTCCTGTCCTGGCGCCATAAGGCACGTACTGCTCCGAACCCCACTGTCGGAGGGGAGGAGGAGGTGTCCTGTCCCCAGCTGACGTCACTTCCGGTATCGGTTTTCGGTATCAGAGCATTTTCGCGAGTACCGATACTCACGGAAATGCCTAGTATCGGCACCGATACCGATACCAGTATCGGTATCGGTGCATCCCTAGTAGATATTTTGCCTTAGCGTAGGTCGCAGCTAATGTTGATTGCCCTTTTAGGTAAAACAAGCTTCTTGCTTTCCAAATAAGTCTTGTGGTAGTCCACGCAGGTACAGTGGGGAAAATAATTATTCAATCCCCTGCAGATTTTGTAAGTTTGCCCACTTACAAAGAATTTAAGGGTCTACAATTTTTTATCATAGGTGTATTTTAAATGATAGAGACAGAATATCAACCAAAAATCCAGAAAAAACACATGATACAAATGTTATAAATTGAGTTGCAGCTCAGTAAATAAAATAAGTATTTGATCCCCAAGCAAAACATGACTTAGTATTTGGTGAAGAAACCCTTGTTGGGAAGAACAGAGGTAAGACATTTCTTGTAGTTGGTTACCAGATTTGCACACATCTCAGCAGGGATTTTGGTCCACTTTTCTTTACAGATCTTCTCTAAATCCTTAAGGTTTCTTGGCTGTCACTTGGCAACTCAAAGTTTCAGCTTCCTCCATAAATCTTCTATAGGATTAAGGTCTGGAGACTGGCTAGGCCACTTCATGACCTTAATGTGCTTCTTCTTGAGCCACTCCTTTGTTGTATTGGCCGTATGTTTTGGGTCATTGTCATGCTGGAAGACCCATCCACGACCCATCTTCAGTGTTCTGGCTGAGGGACGAAGGTTCTCATTCAAGATGTTACAATATATGGCCCCGTCCAATGACCCCTCAATGTGGCATAGGTGGCCTGTACCTATAGCAGAGAAACAGCCGCAAAGCATAATGTTTTCACCTCCGTGCTTGACTGTAGGAATGGTGTTCTTAGGATCATAGTCAGCATTTTTCTTCCTCGGCGAGTCAAGTCAAGATAATGTCAAAGAGCTAAATTTTGGTCTCATTTGACCACAGTACTTTCTCCCAATCCTTCTCTGAATCATTTAAATGTTCATTGACAAACTTCAGACGGGCCTGTACATAGAGGGGGACCTTGTGCGCGCTGCAGGATTTCAATCCATAACTGCGTATTGTGTTATCAATAGTTTGTTTGGTGACTGTGGTCCCAACTGCCTTAAGATCATTCACAAGCTCCTTCTGTGTAGTTCTGGGCTGATCCCTTACTTTTATCATGATCATCCTTATCCCATGAGGCTGAATCTTGCATGGGGCTCCAGACTGAGGGCGATTGATGGTAGGTTTGTATTTCTTCCATTTGCGAATAATCACTCCAACAGTTGTCTCCTTCTCACCGAGCTTCTTGCTGATGGTCTCGTAGCCCATTCCAGCCTTGTGCAGGTTTACAATCTTGTCCCTGACTTCCTTCGCAGCTCATTGGTCTTGCCCATGATCATGAGGTTTGAATGGAAGAAAGAGATTGTGTGGACAGGTGTCTTTTATACACATAATGAGTTGACATTAGGAGTACCTTCTTAAATTGACAGGACTAATCTGAAGGAGCCAGAATTATTGTTGGTTGGTAGGGGATCATATACTTATTTTACTCACTGAACTGCAACTCAATTTATAACATTTGTATCATGTGTTTTTTCTGTCTCTATCATTTAAAATACACCTATGGTAACAATTAGGGATGAGCTTCGTGTTCGAGTCGAACCCAAGAACCCAAGAACTGCCTAATCTGTGACATGCCCACCAGGTGGAACTCTACGTTGGCCATGCTGCAGCGGCTACACGCGCAGCAGAGGGCCATCAATGAGTATCTGTTGCAATATGGCACCAGGACAGGGTCAGGGGAGCTTGGATTTTTTTCCCCCACGCCAGTGGGCCATGATCAGGGATGCATGCACTGTCCAGGCCTATTTGAGGAGGCCACGAGGATGGTGAGCAGTGACAGTGCGGGCATCAGTGACACTGTCCCTCTTGTCCACCTGTTGGAGCACACGCTGCGTTGAATAATGGACAGGGCACTTGAGCAGAACAGAAGCAGGAAGAGGAAGACTTCCTTACCTCACAAGGCCCCCTTTATCCAGACAGTGTTCCTGCTGGCCCGGCTATCACACAGGAAGAGTAGGAGGAGGAGGATTATTGTGTCAGCATGGAGGTGGAGCCTAGCACTCAGCATCAGCAGCAGTCTTCAAGGGATCAATTACAGTCCCAAGACACCCATGGACTTGTACGTGGCTGGGAGGAGGTGGCTGCGGATCATGTCGTCCTCAGTGACTCAGAGGACTCTGCACCGAATGCCTCAGCAAACCTACGCTGCATGGCCTCCCTGATCCTGCAAAACCTGCGGAAGGATCCTCGTATTTGTGCGATCAAAGAGAGGGATCATTACTGGCTGGCAACCCTCCTTGATCCACGTTACAAGGGTAAGGTTGCGGACCTTATCTTGCCGTCGCAGAGGGAGCAGAGGATGAAGCATCTTCGGGAGGCCTTGCAGAAAGGTCTGTGCAACGCGTTCCCAGAGACTGGGAGGTTACAAATTCCTGGTCCTGGACAACGTGTTGCTGAGGCTCCGATCAGTCAAAGAAGGAGCGGTGGAGAAGGTGGCAGTCTGATCGATGCGTTCAGACAATTTTTTAGTACGCAGCCCCAAGGTATGATCGCTTCCAGCAACCATCGCCAGCGTCTGGTTTACATGGTGCAGGAATACCTAGGGGTAAGATCAGACTTGGACACCTTTCCCACCGAAAATCAAAGTTACTGGGTCTTGAGGATGGATCACTGGCCAGAGTTTTCACAGTATGCAATTGAGGTACTGGCCTGTCCTGCATCCAGCGTTCTTTCGGAACGCACATTCAGTGCTGCTGGAGGCTTTGTAATCGATTACAGGGTGCGCCTGTCCTCCGACTCTGTCGATCGACTGACCATCATAAAAATGAATCAGTCTTGGATCACCACCAGCTACCAAGCACCTGATGCTGATGTAACCGAATTTTTTTTTTTTAAATGTCAGATCCCTTCAAGACTGCCTATGCTGATGCTGAGTGACTATCCTTTTCCTCCTCAATGATCATGCTGATAGCTTGAAAGAACATTTTTGGTTCTGGGCACTGCCACCAGTGGCTGAGGCCCAATTTTTCAGCCCCTGTTTAACAGGGGCGTGTATTTACAATTTTTGATGCAATGCTTTGAAGCAGGGCTCATTGCTGCGCTCCAACTACAGTATCTGTGAGGGGTTGCAGTGTTGTGGCACCAGCACCAGTGCCTAAGGCCCAATTTTTCTGCCCCTGTTTAACAGGGGCGTGTAATTAAAATTTTTGATGCAATACTTTGCAACAGGGCTCATTGCTGCGCTCAAAGTACAGTATCTGTGAGGGGTTGCAGTGTTGTAGCACCAGTGCCTAAGGCACAATTTTTATGCCCCTGTTCAACAGGGGCATGTAATTACAATTCTTGATCTAATAATTCACAGCAGGGCCCATCCTGCGCCCACCAAGAGTAACTGTGAGGGCTTACAGTGTTGTGGCAACACCACCACCACCACCACCACCAAAGGCCCAATTTTTCTGCCCCTGTTCAACAGGGGCATGTGATTACAATTCTTGATCTAATATTTCACAGCTGGGCCCATTCCTGCCCCCACTAAGAGTAACTGTGAGGACTTACAGTGTTGTGGCACCAGCACCACCACCACCACCAAAGGCCCAATTTTTCCTACCACTGTTCAACAATGTCATGTAATTACAATTCTTAATCTAATATTTCACAGCTGGGTCCATTCCTGTGCCCACCAAGAGTAACTGTGAGGACTTACAGTGTTGTGGCACCAGCACCATCACCACCACCAAAGGCCCAATTTTTCCTACCACTGTTTAACAATGTCATGTAATTACAATTCTTAATCGAATATTTCACAGCTGGGTCCATTTTTGCGCCCACCAAGAGTAACTGTGAGGACTTACAGTGTTGTGGCACCAGCACCACCACCAAAGGCCCAATTTTTCCTACCACTGTTCAACAATGTCATGTAATTACAATTCTTAATCTAATATTTCACACCTGGGTCCATTCCTGCGCCCACCAAGAGTAACTGTGAGGGCTTACAGTGTTGTGGCAACACCACCACCACCACCAAAGGCCCAATTTTTCTGCCCCTGTTCAACAGGGGCATGTAATTACAATTCTTGATCTAATATTTCACAGCTGGGCCCATTCCTGCGCCCACCAAGAGTAACTGTGAGGACTTACAGTGTTGTGGCACCAGCACCACCACCAAAGGCCCAATTTTTCCTACCACTGTTCAACAATGGCATGTAATTACAATTCTTGATATAATAGTTCACATCAGGGCGTTCCAGCGCCCACCAAGAGTAACTGTGAGGGCTTACAGTGTTGTGGCAACACCAACACCTAAGGGGCCAAACTTCTGCAGAGTGTATACGGCAGGCCCCTACTTTCAAACATCCAACTTACAAACGACTCCTACTTGCAAACGGAAGGAGACAACAGGAAGTGAGAGGAAATCTACCCCTAGGAAGGGAAATTCTCTCCTGTAAGAGTTAATATGGGTAAAAAGTGTCTCCTCTCCACTGATGCTTTATCACCAATCCTTGTTTCAATAAAAATCCCAAATTTTCAAAAAACATTTGTCATTGGGAGGGAAAGTGAGGTGAAATGTTCTGAACAGGTGCACAGACAGCAAAACACATGTTACAGGGGTGATAACCCTTCCCTATGTTTTCCAAAGGCTTAAAAATGGATTTTTGGGCTGAAGCTACACATAAAAAATGGACCTGTTCCAAATTACAAACAGATTCTACTTAAGAACAAACCTACCGTCCCTGTCTTGTCCCTGTCTTGTTTGCATCCCCTGTATACTGCTGTTCAGAGTATATAGGGCCTTTTTTAAATTTGGGTGCGGGGTTCCCCTTAATATCCATACAACACCCAAAGGGGCTGGTAGTGGGCTGAGGGGGGGGGGGGTACCCATGCCATTTTTCTCAATGATTTTCATCCATATTGCCGGGACCAGACATTACATTAAAGCCGCAAGCAGTTTTAAATGACTTTTTTTCCTTTAGAAATGTAATTTTGTGCAGGGACAGTTCTAAACACAGGAAACACGTGCCACTTCACAGGCATACTTTAGACACCCCCCAGGTACGATATTTAAAGGAATATTTCACTTTATGCATCATTAAAATCACTTCTTCCGAAAAAACTGCAGTTTTTAAAACTTATTTTTGCATTGATACATGTCCCCGGGGGCAGGACCCGGGTCCCCAAACCCTTTTTAGGACAATAACTTGCATATTAGCTGTTATAATTAGCACTTTTGATTTCAAACGTTTGTGTCCATTGTATTTAATAGGGTTCTAAAGTTCGCACAAACTTTCGGTCCGTTCGCAGGTTCTGGTGCGAACCGAACCGGGGGATGTTCGGCTCATCCCTAGTAACAATTATAGACTCTTAATTTCTTTGTAAGTGGGTAAATTTATTTTCCCCACTGTATATGCCAAGATGGTGCTGTGGAAGCCAGGCAGACAGTCAGATATTTCTGACCCTCGACACACTAATGAATTATACACATTTGTTGTACAAGAGGAAGAGAGAGGGTTTAATAAACAATGTGGAGAAGGAGGTAATGAGAGAAATCAAAAGGGGGGTGAGTCGGTGGGGAGGAGAAGACATGGTCCAGTGCACACTCCAACACTGAAGATCAAATGTAACCTTAGCCAACATGAACTGATGTAAATTTCCAGCCTGGAAACAAGTGCAGAATGAAGTGGAATTCAGTGCACAATAAATAAATGTCAGGATCCAACCGAACTGTGAAAAAAAAAACACAGAAACAAAAGGGCTGTACTATATTGTTCTGCCAGTTTAAGGTTCAAGCAGCATTAAATTCACATGGTCCATGGTTACAACATTGTTGTACGGCTGTCATTAAAGCTGAACTCCAGATAATAAAGACCATTATTTATTCAAATTACATATTTCTTTTAAAACTCATTATAAACACACAACTTGTATAAGTGGTTCTATCTTTATATTAAAATCACGTAATCCCTTACAGCAAAATGTAGTCGGAAGCCAGTCACTTCAGAAGAGCACAGAGCCACTAATTTGAGACTTGGGGGTTTGACAGAAGACCAGAGTGTGCAGAGTGATGACTTTATCAGCGTGGCATATTTTTTTTCATATAAAAAAATAAATAATAAAACAGCACTAGCGCTAAAAAATCTGAAATGTGAATTGCACTTTTCAGCCTATAAACAATATCACATAAACTTTAAAAAACATAATGCAATAAAGTGTCCAGTGTACAGAAGTGACAAAACAGTGTAAGCAATATTACACTTAAGATGACATGTGCTTTCAACAGATTTCATACTCCATTTCTTATCCCACACAAAGTGTCTAGTGCAAAATAAAGTTATTTTTATATAAAAATATATTTAAGTGTCCAGTGTCAAAAATATATTAAAAATGTGCAAGAAGATTTTTAATCGCTAGCTCCACCACAACCAGATGATCAACCTAAAAACCAAACCAGTTATCTACCACCGCTATTCACACTAACCACTCACCAGAGGTATTTTTTGGTAACTTTAAAACCAGCCAAAAGCACATTTGCTTAATATCATCCAGTGGAATCACTCAGTTGGTCCCCTAAGCTCTCCCGGCAACTCCTGGCAGCAGGCCCGGACTGGGACAACAAATAGGCATTTTAGACTGAGCAGCCCCCCTTTTTTTTAAAACCAAAATTTTACTGTGAGAGGAGGACCAAGACCCCTGCGGGCTTATTGGAGGGCAGAAGACTAGCACAGCACCAGAGAAGAAGTATAAAGACAGTATCTGGCTATGCCCATAGTGTATCCTAAGCACGTTGCGTATACTACGTGATGTGCATAGCCCGATATCTTTATTCCTCCTCCAACGGGTTTCTTAGGCTATCAGCCTTCTGTTCCTCCCTGAACACGGTGTGAACCAGCCCTGTGTCCTGAAGCCCAGTGTCAGGATTTGAGTCCTCAGCTCTGAGCGGTTCATACTGGGACTTGTAGTCCTTAAATTTTGGGGGGTCACATCCCCAAAAGTGAAGGACTATAAGTCCCAGCATAAACCCCTGAGATCTAAGGATATGACCCCCCAAAAGTTAAGTACTACAAGTCCCAGCATAAACCCCTGGAATCTAAGGATGTGACCTATTAGATCTCTGGGGTTCGTGCTGGGAGTTGTAGTCCTTTACTTGTTGGGGGGTGTCATGTCCTCAGCTCTGAAGGGTTCATGCTGGGACTTGTATTCATTCACTTTTAGGGAGGTCACGTCCCCCAAAAGTGAAGGACTACAAGTCCCAGCATGGACCCCTGGGATCTAAGGATGTGACCTCCTCCTCCCCTTTCTATCCCTCCAAGGTTGTAATCTATCATTCAGCACCAATTCAGCTGCCATCCTCTCTGTCCCTACATCTCTGCCCAGCTGTCTCATGACAGCCCAACAGGTTCCATCCTCAGCCTCACCTCAGACTTCCAGATCAAATTCCCTTCCCTTTCTGATCAGGGGGCCACCGCTGCAGAGGCTGGAGGTGGGTGGAGCTAATTACTAGGAGGAGGAGGAAGTTACATCCTCCTCCGCTCAGAATGCTGAGGCCTCTCTCTGCATTACATGATGTCACTGATTGCTAGACACCAGGCGGTCCTAGCACCCAGACAGTGGGCAGTGGAGGCCAGCAGTGGAACCAGCAGACTTGGGTCTCGGCTAGGACAAGTATTGTGAGTGAAGCAGCAGCCTTTTTTTGAAGCATGATAGCTGCCTGGGGGGCAATTGCCACCCTCCCTTTAGCCCAGTCCACACCTGACATGCGGCCTGGTGGGCCCTATGACCAGGCCTTCCTGGCAGTATCACTTGGCTCAAATCATAGAAAATAGAACGCTTAAACCATCAACCAGCGAAAGGGAAGAGAGAAGAAAGCTTTCATAGTGTAAAACTGTTATTTATTTAATAAAAAAAACATCCACCAAACACTTACAATCATCAGTGCTGCTAATGGCACTAGAAAGTAGTGTGATCTGTATTCTGACAGGATCCGCAGCTGATGTTTCACATTAGCTGTCGGTGCTTCTGTCGCCATTGTGGGTAAGGGAACCCGGCAGTGAAGACTTTCGGCTTCACGCCGGGAACCCTACTGCGCATGCGCGAGGCCCCGCTCCTCTCTCCTATTAGCCCAGCGGCCAGGGGAGGAGGAGGAGGGAGCCTCGCGCGACATCACCGCTGCGGCCGGAATCCAGTATGTGGGTAAGGATACCTGTCTTTGACAGGTATCCTGTCCCCCTCCCCCCCGAAAGGTGCCAATTGTGGCACCGGAGGGGGGGGGGAATCCGATGAGCGGAAGTTCCACTTTAGGGTGGAGCTCCGCTTTAAGGCACTCAATGACATTCCTACAATCTCCTCTGCTATTTTAAATAATGTCCCCAGTGTATGTGTTTTTTTTTAAATGCCGCTGTGTACCTCACTTCATAGCATCGCTCTGCGCTCACATGAACAACTGCTGCTCCCTTTTCCGATCTAACAACTACAGGGGAGGGGCTGAGAATCCCCCGCTGACGTCAGCTGGGAGGAGGAGAGGAGAGGAGGAGACCGGCGGGTGGTCACGTGAGCGCCGAGCAGCGCTATGAAATGAGGTACACAGCAGCATTTTTAAAACAAAATACATACACTGGGGACATTATTTAATATAACAGAGGGAATTTTAGGAATGTCATTGAGTTATGATAGCAGTAGGAGGGGAGCAGATCTGCACTGACACAGCTGACAGGCAAGGAGGGGAGGGAGAGAATAGAGGAGAGCTACAGAAGGCAAAGGCACGTAAACTGACCACGGTGTCAGGGCTCAGCAGCCATGATAAACTGTGGTCAGTTTACAGTAGGGGAAGGCAGAACCAGGCAAGATCAGCCAGGTATTTTAGGTGTTAGAAAGAGCCAAATTACACAGCACAAGCACTGTGCTATTATTTATGCTTTAAAGGAACAGGATACATTTTTTTCTTTTTTTTAGGGTTACAATCACTTTAAAGTAAACCTGTAATGGTGAAAAAAAAAAAAAAAAGAATAGATGACAAAGCAGCCAGAGAATGGCCACACTTTCAATGTAACATGGCTCTATCTTCTAGATATCCACCTTTCAGTAAAATAGTTATTTTTAACTGCAGTTCAGATGTCTCCTCTTGGTCTGGTTGACCACCAGTATCCACTGATCCCACAAAACCTGTCAGGCTTTGCTACAAACAGTCATCCAAGCAAGACAAGATACTAGTCCCAGGAGAAAGGCCTTATAAAAACAGATGCCTGGCTAATGAGGATTTTATAGACTTTGAAACACGTCTCCATTCTTCTGGTAATCTGGGAGAGGTTTGTTTAATAAACAAGTCCAATGAAATATAGTGGAACCTCGGATTACGAGCATAATCCGTTCAAGGAGAATGCTCGTAATCCAAAGTACTCGCATATCAAACCGAGTTTCCCCATTGAAGTCAATGGAAACTAAAATAATTAGTTCCGCATTGACTTCAATGGCATGCAATACCGCATGCGGTCAGAGGTGGGGGGGCGCTGGAGAGTCTCGGAAACGGCAGTAAAGGCCCGAGGACACCTTGGCTGACCTCGGCCAACCTCGGAAAGGCTCGAAAACTGAGAATTTCCGTGTTTTTCTGAGCATTTCCGAACGGCGCCGATCAGCTGCGATCGGCGCCGTTCGGCTCCGCTCGGCTCCGACGCCCCCCCACCTCAGGCCAAACGCAGTACTGCACACCGCTTTGACCTGAATCCTGCTCATTTTGCGAGACAACACTCGCAAACCGAGTTAGGATTTTTTCAAATACAGTGCTCGTATTACGAAACGCTCGTTAACCGCGTTACTCGCAATCTGAGGTTCCACTGTACTTTAAAAAGAGTCCGATCTTTTATCCTTTCAGCAATAAAAGTTTGAAGAAAACAGTTATTTTTTAATTATTCTATTTACCATGATAAATAGATGTTTCACTGAAGTAAGACACCGCAAATGTGCTTTGCATAATGATTAACTGCGGAGTTAGACATTCAAAATATCGCTTTTACATTTTATGACTGTTGTAGCTCAGGATCTTTTTAAGTCTACTGGATAACATAGTACATGCTAACCTGTTTCATATTTAACATGGATATTATAGGCTTACATTTCTACAGCTATGACAAATAGTTATTACATGGGAGGAAACAGAACAAAGCCTTGACATTGACAAAGCTAACAGCAGTCACTGGGGTTCATTTATCAAAGGCAAACAGGAAGTTCACTTTGCAAAGGAAGCTGTATTTTGCAAGGGTATTTTTCCTCGAGTTTAGTGAATGCGGTGAAGTTTCAGTTTGCAAATAATATCCAATCACATATAAAGAAAAAAAAAAACAGCACTTTACTTGCACATGATTGGATGATGGAAGCCAATGGAACCTCACCACTTTTACTAAACTGCCCTTGCAAAGTGAACAGTCTATTTGTCTTTAACCCACTGTTCTGCATTAGGCTTTTTGTGAAATTATTAATAATATTCAGTATTTATATAGCGCATTATGCGCAGTATGCGCAGCGCTTTACAACATGAGGGCAGACAGTACAGTTACAATACAATTCAATACAGGAGGAATTAGAGAGCCCTGCTCGTTAGAGCTTACAATCTAGAAGGGAGGGTCAAGTGAAACAAAAGGTAATAACTGTGGGGTATAAACTGATGGAGAAAATGAAAATACAGTTGTTAGGTGTGGGTAGGATAGGCTTCTCTGAAGAGGAGGATTTTCAAGGATCGTCTAAAAGCTAATAGATTAGGAGATAGTAGGACAGGTTGGGGTAAGGAGTTTCATAGGATTGGAAAGGCTCTGGAAAAGTCCTGGAGGCGGACAAAAAAGAGGTAACGAGGGAGCGAGAGAGCAGGAGGTCTTGAGAGGAACAAAGGGAACGTTTAGGTTGGCATTTTGAGACTGGGCTTGTGATGTAGCTGGGGGCTAAATTGTGGGTGGCTTTGTAAGTTGTTGTTGGTATTTTGATTTTAATTTGTTGGGTACGCAGAAGCCTGTGGAGGGATTGACAGAGAGGAGTAGCAGACACAGAGCCATTGGTAAGGTGGGTGAGTCTGGCAGCAGCATTCATGATGGATTGATGGGGGGGATAGCCTATGTAGAGAGAGGTAAGACAATGAGGAGGGAGTTGCAGTAGTCGAGGCAAGAGATGACCAGGGAGTGAATTAAGAGCTTTGTTATGTCATTGGTTAGAAAGGGGCGTATTTTGGAGATGTTGTGGAGGTTTAGGCGGCAAGGGATGCACTGATAGTTGGGCACGTGGTGGAGAAAAAATTATAAGTTTGGTTTTGAATAGAGTTTGAGGAAGTGGTGTGACATCCAGAATTATATATCTGTTAGTAAATGAGTGATCCGAGGAGACTGAGGGAGTGAGCTGAGGGGTAGAGAAATAGATTTGGGTGTCGTCAGTGTAGAAATAGTATTTGAAGCCATGGGAGGCAATCAGCTGACCCAGGGAGGAGGTGTAGATTGAAAATAGGAGAGGCCCAAGAACAGAACCTTGGGGGACCCCAACAGAGAAAGGAAGAGGAGAGGTGGAAGTAGAGTTATAAGTAATGCTAAAGGTGCGGTTTGATAAGTAGGAAAATTATCTTGGCGGATCCAACCCAGCTTAACTTCTGGTAAAATTATTAAACGGTTCCCTTTCATAGGGAAAAAAATTAGCAAATAAAGAAAAAATAATATAGCGTATACAATTGGGACACAAGTCACATTGTAATTGAATGTTATTAAAAATTACCTTTCTTTTTCAATCGGCAGCTCAGTAACTTTCTGAAAATGCAATGCAATATGGCTACCTGGAGGTGTTCTCTACACAGAATGTGTACTGACCAGTCCCCAGAAACATAATTTCCTGCTTGTATGATTGGCTCACTGATTTTCCCAGAAGTCTGCACTAAGATGAAAGTCAGATTTCAGGCATCCCCTGGAACAAAAATGTAATTTTTTGTGAGATACTCCCAATAGGCACATGTCTCAGGCTCTATTCACACTAATGAGTTTTTTTGATGCATTTTGCATTTTGTAGAAATGCAGGGAAATTTTTTAACGTAGGTTACTATGGAACATGTTCACATCAATGGATTTTTGTGCCTCTGCATTTTTGGAAAGGGTTGGGGACTTTTTTCCCGCAAAATGCAGTGTTTTTCATGTAATATAATTTAATGGACCCGCATCCAAAACGCAAGTACCGTGTTTTTACCACGATTTTGCTGCGATTTTGCTGCGATTTGCGTTTTTTAATTTCTTTTTTTCACATTGTATATAGCTGGTTGCTAAGGAGGGGGTTGGAAAGCCGGCCGCCGCGTCCTTAACAACCGATGAGTCATCAATTGAATGTAAAAAAAAAGAATTGCCGGCTAAAAAAATTTTTTGAAAAAAAACAGCGTGGGGTCCCCCCCCAGGTCCATACCAGGCCCTTGGGTCTAGTATGGATTCGGAGGGGACCCCCCCACACCAAAATAAAAAAAGTGGCGTGGGGGTCCCCCCAAAATCCATACCAGACCCTTATTAAGGCATGAAGCCCGGCAGGTCAGGAAAGGGAAGGAAGAAGCGAGCACCCCCCCTCCTGAACCATACCAGGCCACATGCCCTCAACATGGTGGATGGGTGCTTTGGGGCATAGGGGGGCTCTGCACCCCCCACCCTAAAGCCCCTTGCCCCCATGTTGATGGGGACAAGGGCCTCTTCCCGACAACCCTTGCCCGGTGGTTGTCGGGGTCTGCGGGCGGGGGGCTTTTCAGAATCTGGAAGCCCCCTTTAACAAGGGGGCCCCCAGATCCCGCCCCCCCATGTGAATGAGTATGGGGTACATTGTACCCCTACCCATTCACAAAAAAAAAACTAGTGTAGTGTTAAAAAATACAGTAGACAGTTTTTGACAAGTCTTTTATTAAAAATCTTCTTCTTCTTCTCCGCTTCTTCCACCGGTCTTCCTCCATCTTCTCCCGCATCTTCATCCTCCAGTCTTCTCCTTCTCCCCCTGCTTCTTCTTCCGCTATTCTTCTGTCTTCTTTGTCCGGTGTTCTTCTTCCTCCGATGCTGCGTCCCGCTGATCTGTCGGCGCAGATGTCCTGCATTTCTTAAATAACTGACGGGGGCGTGGCAATCTGATTACGTCATTCGGAGGCCACACCCCCTTGTGACGTCATGGACCCATCATACCCTGGGCAGTGACGTCACAAGGGGCGTGGCCTCTGGATGGCGTAATACGATTGCCATGCCCCGTCGTTATTTAAGAAATGCAGGACATCGGCGCCGACAGATCAGCGGGACTCAGCATCGGAGGAGGGTCGTCGGCGGGAGCGGCGGCAGAGGAAGAAGAACACCGGACAAAGAAGACAGAAGAAGAGCGGAAGAAAAAGCAGGGGGAGAAGGAGAAGATTGGAGGATGAAGAAGCGGGAGAAGATGGAGGAAGACCGGTGGAAGAAGCGGAGAAGAAGAAGAAGATTTTTAATAAAAGACTTGTCAAAAACTGTCTACTGTATTTTTAAACACTACACTACTTTCTTTTTTAGTGACTGGGTAGGGGTACAATGTACCCCATACTCATTCACATGGGGGGGGGCGGGATCTGGGGGCCCCTTTGTTAAACGGAGCTTCCAGATTCCGATAAGCCCCCCCCCGCAGACCCCGACAACCACCGGGCAAGGGTTGTCGCGAAGAGGCCCTTGTTCCCATCAACATGGGGGCAAGGTGCTTTAGGGTGGGGGGCACAGAGCCGCGGTCAAGCTACACTGTACCCAAATAAAATAAAATAAATTCACACAAATAGAGCTTTCTTTTGGTGGTATTTAATCACTACTGGGGTTTTTTGTTTTAACAAACAAAAAAAGACCAAATATTTTGCAAAAAAACCCAAACAGTTTTCATAGTTTGTTATAAAATTTAGCAAAAAGGTCATTTTTCTCCTTCATTGATTTGTGCTGATGAGGCTGCACTGATAGGCACTGATAGGCTGCACTGATGGACACTGATAGACTGCAATGATGGGCACTGATGAGGTAGCACTGGTGGGCACTGATGAGGTGGCACTAATAGGTGGCACCAATGGGTGGCACTGATGGGTGGCACTGATGGGCAGCACTAAAGAGCACTGATGGGTGGCACTGAAGGGCACTAATAGGTGGCACTTATAGGTAGCACTGATAGGTGGCACTGATGGGCACTGGTAGGCACTGGTAGGTGACACTGATAGGCAGGACTGATGATGGGGCACTGATGGACACTGATAGGTTGCACTGGTGGGCATTCATAGGTGGCAGTGGTGGGCACTGGTAGGTGGCACTGGTGGGCACTGATAGGCAGCACTAATTTGCACTTGTAGGTGGCACTGGTAGGTGGTACTGGTGGGCACAGATGAGGCGGCGGTGGCTCTCCGTTTACGGGACCGATGTCCCTCTGACAGAAGCCGGTGATTGGGTTTTTTTTTTCTTCTCACGCTGTCAGTGTGAGGAAAATAAAAGCTGATTACATCAATAGCTGTTTACATCACTTGATCAGCTTTCATTGGCTGACAGCTGATCATGTGGTAAGGGGTCGGGCTCATGCACAGGAGGACGTACATGGATGCCCTCCCGGCAATTTAGGCCCACGCTATAGCCGTCTTTGGGCTATAGCGTTGAAAAAAAATGAAAAAAACAATTCCTCTTGGGATTTGGACTTTACCGGCACCAGATAAATATAACATCATATTAGAATAAAAAATGTGTTCATTGAAAATACATGATTAAAACATATAAAATGGAGTATACATTACAATAGCAACTTATGCAAAAGTACAACTTATGCAAAAGTGATGGTATGCATGAGATATCCTCCACTGACGCGTTTCAGAGTCTGTTATAGACACGCCTTCCTCAGGGGTAGGTAAGGGGTAGGTAAGGTATCAAATATCTACAATATAAGTACAGAGAATCAAATAACGTGCATATATATATACACACCAAAACATTCATGACACCCATCACAGGTAGTCATAATGAGCATATGGAGCAGAAATGTATCCTCCGAGTAAAGCAAAGCGGACCACCGGAATGCACACCCTCTGGGTAAGGATAATATGCCACATGTATCAAGAAGAAGAAAAAAGGCTTCTCGTAGTGCAATTTGATTTTTTCAGCAACATCTGACGTCATCTGGGGTCATGTGGTACATGACCCCTGATGACATCAGACGTTGCTGACGAAACGTGTCAGGTCAGGTAGTGCGTGACACGTCACTTCCGCCACTCTTGGAATGCAGGTGGAACGCGATCGGCGTCCCTGCTTGGTTTTTCATGGCTCTTACTGATCGGCAACATTGTAAGTGTTACTCTTTTTTTTTTTTTTTTAACAGAGAGTTTTTATTAGACAAATCAGCATTACAATACAACCAGTAAATATCACATCCTCCAGTGCAGAGCAAACAAACAGGATAATGTGTCACATCCGGGGGATCACACCCCTCTCATTTGTTGCTAAATGCAAATAATCAACAAACATTGGCCCAACCCCGGTCGTGCATAAAACGACTCTAGTTCACCCCTCCCCGGCCACACAACAACCCTGAGTAGCAGTAAAGACCAGGGACCAAGAGGGGTAGGGGGGGGGAAGCCATCCCCAACAAACAGCCCAGTCAGTCACACCCAGGGGGAGGTTCCAAGTCAGAGCGAGTGGTCTGCCATGAAGACCAAATTTTGTCGAACTTCGCGGGGCACTGTCTACTCTCATAAGTCAATTTATATAGAGAAAGTACTGAGTCGACTGAGCGCTGCCAGGCGGCGCATGTGGGGGGGTCCTCAGATTTCCACTTGAGCAGGATTTCCCTCCTAGCATAAAATAGTGAGAAGGTCAGGCAGAGTTTACAATATCTATCCCCTTCCACGTCCTCCATATGATTCAGCAGTAGGATCTTGGGGTCAGTCGGCACGTTTAAGCCAGTCACGTCCGTCAGTCTGGAAGCCACATCTACCCAATAGGGCTGGAGTTTCGGACACGACCAGACCATGTGCCAAAACGTGCCTATCTCCTGCCTGCATCTCTGACAATTAGGATCTCGCTGCGGGTAAATACGTGCCAGCCTCTGCGGGGTGTAGTAGGCTCTGTGGAGAAATTTAAATTGTATAAACCTATCCTTTGCAGCTATCATAACAGGGATATAAGATGCGAGGCAATCCCTCCACTCCTCCTCGTCCAGTGACGGAATATCAGCCCTCCATTCCTCCCACGGCTTAGTAAGCTTGGCATCATACTGTACTGTGAGGTACAGGTAGAGGGACGAGAGGGGGCGGTCCATGAGGGCGGAGGATAAGAGTCGCTCAATAGAGTCTGACTCCAGGGTTATAGGCTCTGGGAATTGGGCCTCAAAAGCATGTCTCAGCTGCCAGTACCTAAATTGGAAAGAGACCGGCAGGAGATACGCCTGCCTGAGTTCCCGGAAAGACATAATTGTACCCGCTTTCACTATATGTTTCAGAGTAACGATTCCCTTTTTCGCCCACAGGGATGGATCTGGGATACTATTCATGTGAGGCAGCATAGGGTTAGCCCACAAGGGCATATGCGGGGATACCAAGTTGGGTCGCCGGTACATTAGTCGAGCCTCCTGCCAGACCTTAACTGTGGTCCGCATGAGGGTCGTCATACAGGGGCTGGCCCTGAGGCCACGAAACGGTAGATTGCTCAAGGCCGCATAAGAGCCCACAATAGCCGCCTCAAGTGTGACCGCCGGATTTTGTCTAGGCTGGGAGAACCACCATCTCACCGTAACCAGGACAGCTGCCCAGTAGTAAAGCAAAAAATTAGGGAGCGCCAGTCCACCTCCGGACAAAGACAAATACAAGGTCTTCCTCGCCACCCGGGGGGGTCTCCCAGCCCAGACAAAAGAGATCAGCAGGCTGTCCAACCTCCGGAAGAAAGACCTAGGGATATACGAGGGGGCATTGCGAAAGAAGTACAGGAATTTCGGGAGAAAGACCATCTTCAAAAGGTTGACTCTACCCACTGGCGTCAGAGGGAGGGACCGCCACACCGCGCACTTGGTCACTAGTTGGGTCATGAGTGGTTGTATGTTTTTGCCAACGTAGTCACCAATCTTGCCGCTAATCTTGATGCCCAGGTATGTAAACTCGTCCACCCACCTGAGCCGCGTTCGTGTCGTGGGACACGGGGCCGAGGGACATAGGGGAAACAAGACCGATTTGTCCCAGTTGATGCGAATACCGGAGTAGCCCCCAAATTGATCAATCAGGTCTAAAGCCACCTGCAGGGATGAAGAGGCGTCCGCCAGGTATAGCAGGGCATCATCCGCATACAGAGACAGCTTTTCTTCAATTGGGCCTATTTTCAATCCCCGGACCCTCGTCTCAGCTCTCAACAGGATGGCCAGTGGTTCCATAGCAAGGGCAAATAAACCCGGGGAGAGGGGGCACCCCTGTCTCGTGCCGCGACCCAAGGGGAAAACATCTGATAGGCAGCCGTTGGTCCGAATTCTAGCAGATGGGGAGCTATATAACATGCGTACCCATTTCAGGAAGCCTGGCCCAAACCCGAAGCTGTCGAGCACCCCCCAGAGGTAGCCCCACTCTACAGAGTCAAAGGCCTTCTCTGCGTCAAGTGAGGCCACCACTCCCGTCGACCCCTCACCAGCCCCATCAATGTGGGTGAGGAGGCGTCTAATGTTAATATCTGTTCCCCTACCCGGCATAAAGCCTGTTTGATCCGAGTGTACCAGGGCAGTAATGACAGAGTTCAGTCTTGTTGCCAAGATCTTGGCCAGGATCTTCGCATCAACGTTCAGCAACGAGATAGGGCGATACGAGGAACAGAGGGAAGGGTCCTTCCCCGGCTTCGGGATCACCACTATGACCGCCTCACCCATGGAAACAGGGAGCTCCCCCTGCTGCGCGGACACTGCGAATAGGGAATGTAGTCTGGGCACTAGTTCGTCTGCATAGTGTTTGTAGAACTCTACAGGAATTCCATCAGGCCCGGGCGTCTTGCCAGATTGCATAGATTTAAGGGCCCGCTGGATCTCCTGCACCGTGACAGGGGCGTCGAGTCGCTCACGGTAGGTCGCCGTAAGGACCGGAATGTCAATGTCTCCCAAATACTTCACCAGGTCCTCATCACCATAATCCACCCTTGAGCCATAGAGTGCACGATAGAAGTCGGCAAAGCACTGATTAATACCCCCGGGAGAGCTTACCCGCTCCCCCGTGGGGCCCGTAATATGGGAGAGACTGACCCCCCCCTCCTGCTCCCTGGAAAGCCAAGCCAGCATCCTACCCGACCTCTCCCCCTGTTCAAAAATCCTATGGGACTGAGCGAGTAGCTTTTTTTGGGTAAGTGAGGTACGGATACTAAGGACCTCCCCCGTCAGGAGCTGCAGGTGGGCATAGTGTTGGGGGTCACGGGTCCTAATAAAGGTCTCTTCTGCACTGGCAGCCTCCCTTTCCGCCCTCACTAAGTCTGCGCTGCGTTCCCTACGAACTCTGGCAATAATGGTCTGGTAGTGTCCTCTCGTGGAGGCTTTAAAGGCATCCCATACAGTCCCGGTCCCCGCCGTGCCCTCATTGTCCGCCCAATAACCGGTCAATTCAGTTTGGAACTGGTCGTCCACAGAGGTGTCTGAGATCCAAAACCTGGACAGTCTCCACAGGCGAACAGGATGGCCCCTAGAGGAATCCAGCGCCAAAAGCAATGGTGCGTGATCTGAGATCCCCCTAGGCAGGATCCGCACATCTGTAACCCTTTGCAGGACCGGTCTGCCCGCATATACCAGATCTATGCGGGAGAACGTCCTGTGGGAGGCCGAGTGGCAGGTGTAGGCCAAGTCCCGAGGATGTTTCCACCTCCACACGTCCGTCAGTCCATAGACATCAGCCCAGTCAGCCAACCCAGAGTAGTGTCGACCTCCAGGCGTCAGGCGATCCATATCTGGATCGGGGACCAAGTTAAAATCCCCCAAAAACACAGTATTATCAGAGGTGAACTCGGCCACCCTGCTCGTTATGTGGTTCAGCAGCAACAGGGAGGCTGGCGGGGGAAGATATAGACCCACTATGGTCCAGGTCAGCGAATGAATCACGGCATGAATTATGACGTATCTACCATCAGGATCGAGAATCAGGTCTAGGAGCCGGAACGGGAGGGACTTTAACACAAGTATACTGACCCCTCTAGAAAAGCTAGAATAGGTAGAGTGATAGTGGTGGCCCACCCATGGCTTTTTAAGTGAGAGAATTCTACTCCCCATGAGGTGCGTTTCCTGTAGGACACAAATATGCGGGTTATAAGACTTAATAAATTGGAACACCAGGGAGCGTTTGGTCGGCGAATTCAACCCCCTGGTGTTCCACGATAGGATATTAACTGCTGACATGGACCGTCAGATTGATAGGGGGGATAGGATGACACCGCATGACTCCCGGACCTGACCCCCAGACCC
Organism: Rana muscosa; assembly: GCA_029206835.1. NCBI lineage: Eukaryota > Metazoa > Chordata > Amphibia > Anura > Ranidae > Rana > Rana muscosa. The sequence continues at coordinate 365,140,758 of CM055127.1, forward strand.
AGAATGTACACATCTGGAAACAGAGCAATGCTGAAGTATCAACGTTTTGAATGTAAAGCAAAAACATAATGAAAACAAAAACAACAAAAAGAAAAAAACAGATCAGAACAAGAAAAATAGCCCCAGTAGGGCAACAATCCCCACCCCCCACCCCACCCAACCCCCTAAAACTGAGGAGGGTATCCATCCCAAACAATAACAGCTCGCCGGCTGCAAAGGGGGTTCCGTGCAAGAGGCGAACTCAGCCCCCTGGATAAATTCTGGGGGGGGCCGAGCAACTGTCTGAGCGACTCTCTAAGTGTGAGACTTCCGCTGGTAATGCAACAAGCTGTAAGGGACAGGGGTTCAGGAGGATGGAAGCGGACAGGAACACGTCCCAGCAGTACAGTCGATCCAGTGACAAGGGAGTAAACGTGGTATGGTCCCCAGTGTCACACGGGGGGATAAAAAGACCCAAAAAAAGGGGAAAAAGGAGTGTTCTCCTGACCACGTCAGGGGCGCTAACTTGGGTTCCCACATCGGCGGGGGCCAGCCGTCACCATCGGAGCTGCACACACCAAGGGGATTAGCCGGACACAACAGGTGCAACAACAGGTGTGAGAGCTCCGTCCAGGGGGCTAGTCCGCCGGCCCCACCGATATAGGCAAATTCAAAACAAGGGTTGTATCAAATAGTACATACCATGCGACCAATCAGCGGGCCCGCGGCAGCGACTCCAACCAGACAGACACCTCCCTGGGATTAGTGAAGAAGTGGGTCAACTCCCCGTCCTGTACTCTCAGACGGGCCGGGAAAAGGATGCTGTAACGGATGTTGCGCGCCCTCAGAGTCGCCTTGACCTGGTCGAACGACTTCCTGAGCTTCTGTGTTTCTACCGAATAATCGGGGAAGACCATCAGCTTGACGTTCTGGAATCGTAGGTCGCCCACGAGCCTGGAGGCACGGAGAACTTCGTCCCGATCCCGGAAGTTGAGCAGGCGGAGGATGAAGGTTCGTGGCGGGGTTCCAGGAGGTCCCGGCTTAGGAGGAATGCGGTGCGCCCTTTCCACCACATATTGGGGTGACATGCGAGCCTCGGGGAGGAGGGTACGCAGCATACCCTCTATAAAGCCTATAGGGTCACTCCCCTCTACCCCCTCGGGTAGACCGACAATGCGGAGGTTGTTGCGCCGATTTCTGTTTTCGGCGTCCTCGGCTCTATATTCAAGGGCTTTGACTTTGGTTTGGAGAGTGCGGAGCGCTGCGCCCTGTTCTGCGACCACATCTTCAGTGTTACTAACTCTCTGCTCGGTCTCCGCCATCCTGGTCCTAAGCTTGTCCATGTCCTGGCGGATAAGGCCTACGTCCATCTGGACGGCCTCTATTTTTGTGGTTAAGGTGGACTGGCATGTGGCAATGGCCGCCATGACTTCCGCCAGCCAGGGCGGTCGGGCTTCAGCCGAGTCCATGGGGCCTATCTGTGAGGCCTTGTGGGAGCTCCGGGTGGTACGGCTTTGCACCGGGAGATCAGCGGGCGTTGGAGGGGGGTCCGGTAACGGTTGAAAAGTTAGTTTTCTGCCCCCTTTGTTGGACCTTGCACCCGAGCTCCGGCGCCGCATTCAGGGTGCGCACTGCGCCCTGAATATATAGTTGGCGGCTTTAGGGGTTCCCCCGTGTTCCCCCTGGAGAGTCACAAGAGGAGAAGGGGGGGGAGAGGGGCCCGGTTGGACCGCCAGGAAAGGCCCCGGCTGCGGCCTAGCAGGTCGAGCGGGCCTGGACGCAGGATTGATGGATGGATGGATGGGTCAGCAGTCAGTGTGTCCACCTCTGTCCAGCCGCCCACAGCCTGCGCCAGCCCACCTCTCTCATGTGCAGGGGGCCGCAGCGCTCCCCCGCTCCGCTCCGGAGCTCCGATGCCCTCCAGGAAAGTCCGCGGCTGCGGCCTAGCAGCGCGAGCGGGCCCGGATGCAGGATGGACGGGGGAGTGAGCAGCAACCGATGTGTCCTCCACTACCTCCGTCGCCCACAGCCGTCGCCAGTGCACCAATCCGAATTGCAGGGGGCCTCAGCGCAGCTCCGGCCCGATCCGGACCCCCGAATGCCGCCAGGAAAGACCGCGGCCGCGGCCTAGTTACACGCGGAGGAGCCGGAATTCGCCTGTGGAGGGGTTAGCAGCCGTCAGGAGGACTGCCTCGCTCCCCTCTCTATTGCGCCCCACTCCCCCAGTCAGCAGGGGTGGATGAATCGGCCTCTAACTGCCCAGGATCCGGGTAAGAAGCTGAAAGCAGCGGAGCCCTAAGTAAAAGCAGCCGCTCACAGCGCCATCTTGGCCACGCCCCAAGTGTTACTCTTTAGTGTGCGATGAAATAGATGATTAAACTGCACTATGAGAAGCCTTTTTTCTTCTTCTTGTTATGGCATATTATCCTTACCTGGTGGGTGTGCATTCCGGTGGTCCACTTCCCTTTCTTTGGAGGATACATTTCTGCTCCAAATGCTCATTATGACTACCTGTGATGGGTGTCATGTATGTCTGGTGAGTAGGATGTTTACCTAGGGACTGATGGAAGAAGACACATTTAGTTTTTCACATCCAATGGTGCTGATGATTTGTGAAGACACCACTTTTTCACTGCATTGGCGATATCTGGTGGTGGTGTATGGACATTATACATAGACTTTCGTACTTTTCACTGTATTATTATACAGTATATTGGTTTGTTTATGTTCATTTGTTCACAGGTTTTTTGATGGTTTAATAGAGAACGCGCTATTAATTATTGTTTTTTGTATGCATTAGGCCATAGAGCCTCACTATGGGCTGCTCCATTTTAATTTTAATTTTTTATTATACATGTGTTTTTCTAGGTTGATCCAGAGTGCGCAGGTAGAGGTCCATTGTACCTTATTCCCTTTTCTTCCTAGCTAAATATGCAATAATTTCTATATTTCCATGAATATGCTCACTTGGTAGACCTGTGCCTGCATGTTTATGGAAAGATCTTTAATTAATAAGAAGCTTTTTGAGCGTGTCCACACATCTAAGCACCCTCTGATGTCAATGGCAGCTTTAAACTTAGCTTTGCTGTGATGCAAAATGAACGCACTGTATATACTTGGTGATGTACAGCAGAAGCTATTTTCATTTTTTCAGCCAGCTATGTCCCCATGACTTGTACAAACGGATATCTCTGGCTGGGATTTACTCTTCAAACACAGTCACTGCATCAAATAAGTAGCATGTTGATTTTTCTTTGATAGGGTGCAGAACATGATTGCCATTATTATAGGAAAAAAAACACAAGCTAGTTTTGGCTGATCTTAGCTCTGTGTATGATAAGGGCAGGATCAGACAGAGCTGCTTTATGCATAGAGACCATCTGTCTGTGCAGATTCCTATAAATACTGTCTCTCAAGGATATTTTTCCCTGAGCTCATTGCCAGATATAGATGAACTCACTATGGAATTTTTACTGTACATCGGATGTGAATGAGTTCCCTAATGATTGGTCCTATCCATCATTATTAGGTTGATGAGAAATGAAATCCACTACTGTATGTATATAGGTTGAAAGTGATCATAAACCATCTGTTTCCGTAAGCACTTTAAGCAGCTGATTTAATCACTTACTGAGTATACATCTTTTTTTATCTTTTAATACTTGCCTATGTTCCCTTTTAAGGGATCACTTTCCCAAGTTTTCTATTTAAGGGTGGCTCCTTTCTCTTGCAGCATCCTATAGACACCCTTGCATGCGGGGACTAGAGTTGTGTTTCTCTTCCAGGAATGGGACAAGGAGTGTCAGGAAGGGCAACTGCCCCAGGCACTGTGGTATCATGTGAGGTGGGGGGGGTGCCATATAGTAAGTTCCTGCCACTACAAGCTGACAGGAGTAGTGACAGCGACATCACTACTCCTATCAGCTTAGTGCTGGAAGTGGCAAGTGGCAAGCCGAAATGTTGTGTTTGAGGGGAGGAGGGGGAATTGCACTAGGTTCACAGTTTGGGTAAGGGTGGGTGGGGGTGAGATTAACAAACATTTGTGCAGGGCATGAGAGTATTTATGTAAGGAGGTGGGAGAGGGAAGGGGATTAGTGCTAGGAGCAGGGATTGGCAGGGAGAGATAGGGGAAATTTGTGCTGGAAGTGGGGATTGGAGGAAGGACAGGGGGGGGGATTTGTGCTGGCAAGGCAAATTGGGGGAAGATTTCTGCTAGATGGGGGGGATGTGTGTGTGTGTGGGGGGTGGGAATTGTGCTCACAAAGGGGTGGGGGTGGAAGAGAATTTGTGCTTGGAGGGGACATGGTGGATAAAAGTATTTGGCGGGAGGATTGTGTGTGTGTGTGTGTGAGGGGTAGGGTGACCACGTGTCCCGGATTGCCCAGGACAGTCCCGCATTTTGCAGGTCTGTCCCGGGCACATTCATTCCAGGACAATACAGTGTCCCTGAATGAAACTGACACAGCCACCCTCCGGGCCAATCTGATGCCTCCAAAAAAGTCTGCCACATCATCGCTTTACTCACTGACAGTAATTGTCCTGGCCGGGAATGCCTGGAGGAGCACAATCCCGCCCCCTGTTTGTGATTGGAGAAATCCTAAATCCCGCCTCTTGAGTCCAATCGCTGTGCTGTGATTCGTTACAGCACAAGCTGATTTTTGGGAAGGGGGGTGTCCCTGAATTGTAGTTTATAAATGTGGTCACCCTAGTGAGGGGGTGGGGATGGGTTGCTAGGAGGTGAAATTTTGGGAGGGGGTGGATTAGTGCAGAGGGAGGGAGATTTGAGGGGGCAGGGGATTTGTGCCAGTAGGAGTGATTTTGGGGGGGGGGTTGTGCTAGAAGTGGGGATTTGGAAGGGGGAGGATTTGTGCTTGATGGGGAAATTAGGGGGGGAGGTGGCCAGGGGGTGGTTGTGCTAGTAGGGGGGGTTGAAGGGAGGATTTTGTGCTAGGAGGGAAAATTTTGGGGGAAAAGACTTGTACTGAAAGGGAGAATTTAAGCAGAATTTAAGCAGGGGGTTTTGTACAAGGAGGAGAGGAAATTTTCATCTGGGGAGAGGTGAGCGTGCAGGTTAGTGCTCAATTTTTGAGGGGAGAGAGGTAGGGAATTTTTGCTGACACATGAAGCTCAAACATCTTTGGAGGAGGAATGCCAGTTTGGCATCTTTGCCCTGGTTCTAGATGACCTTGTTCCAGCACTGCTCCCTACACTGTAAGCATCAATAGAAACACACACTCCTGTAGCCTAGGATTTCAAGGCATTCCCCTGCTCTTCCCTCCTCCCTAGTCCACAGACTGACTTTAGACTGCACTGTCCACTGTTAACTCTTTCATGTGAAGACTGGAATTTTTTGGAAGCAGCACTGAGAGAGCAGGGGCCAGCAGCATCGAATGTTGTAAGTGCCTGGGTAAGAATTTTAACAAATAATTTACTGGGAAATATTTATTTAGTTGTGAACTATGTATTAAATTAAAAAACGTTGAGGGCTTACGACGACTTTAAACCATGCTGGCCTTTCGCACAAACATGTATTATGAAAGGGCTGAATGAAAACTGATTCTTAAGCCTCGTACACACATGTTTTTGCAGAGATAACCGTTCGTGTGTATGGTTTCTCATTGAGAAAACTGCCGGGAATCTCGAAGAGAAAAATAGAGAACCTGCTCTCGTCAGGATTCTCGTTTTTCTCGTTGGGATTCTCGTTGGCCTGTTTCTCGACGAGAAAACTGGTCTGTGTATGCTTTTCCGAGTCTTAAAAAAAACGTGCATGCTCAGAATCAAGTATGAGACGGGAGCACTCCTTCTGGTAAAACTAGCGTTCGTAATGGAGATAGCACATTCATGACACTGTAACGAGCTGAAAGCACGAAGACTGAAAAGCGCGAATCGTCTCTCACCAAACTTTTACTAACACGCAGTAACACGAGATCAGCAAAAACAGCCCAAGGGGTGGCGCCATTGGAATCGAACTTCCCCTTTATATTGTCGTCGTACGTGTTGTACGTCACCGCGCTTTACAACAACAAGATTTTTGATTGACAGTGCGTATGCAAGGAAAGCTTGACAAGAATTCCGTCAAACTTGACAAGAATCTCGTCGAGAAAACCAACGGTTTTTTTAACGACAGGATTCTCGGTCGTGTGTACAGGGCTTTAGCCTCTATATTTCCATTTCAAGTGGCACCTGAAAAACCCTGTGAGTCTTGATTTGTACATACTGTATCTGATAGACTTGTGCACAACGGAAAAATTTGTTTAGTTTCGGTTCGTTGCTTGTGCACAACGGAAAAAATTTGTTTAGTTTCGGTTAGTTTTTTTTCGGTCCTGTTGATTCGTAATCGTTCGTAATTTTGCTAGACGGGATTTTTTGTGTTCGGACTAATTCGTACTTTCGGTAGAGTGCATTGTTTTTCGTTGATTCTGGACACAACTCCTACTTTCGTAACTTTTTTTGGACTCGTTGATTCGTAATTTTCCGTGTCTCTCTCACAACGACGCTGCCTATTATGCCTAATGTGCTTCGAATGGATTTGTACTTTTCTAAATACATAGCGGCTATTTGTAACGATTCGAAATCTCGTATTTTACTTTCGTTTTTTACATGCGGCTATAGCCTCCGCCCCTGTACACCATTTTTAAAGGGTTCAGCACGGTGAGGGAGAAGCAGAGAGCAGAGCAGAGTGTTATTGTGCTTCGAATGGATTAGAAATCTCGTATTTTACTTTCGTTTTTTACATGCGGCTATAGCCTCCGCCCCTGTACACCATTTTGAGAGGGTTCAGCACAGTGAGGGAGAAGCAGAGAGCAGAGCAGAGTGTTATTGTGCTTCGAATGGATTAGAAATCTCATATTTTACTTTCGTTTTTTACATGCGGCTATAGCCTCCGCCCTTGTACACCATTTTGAGAGGGTTCAGCACGGTGAGGGAGAAGCAGAGAGCAGAGCAGAGTGTTATTGTGCTTCGTATGAATTCGTACATTCGTAACTTTTTTCATAACGAATTATGCCGAAGACATTCGGGCATTCGCTATTTGCGATATAATTTATTCCTGATTCGGTTTTATTCGTAATTGCTTTGTTTGGAAATTCGAATGCTTCCGAATGTCAGAAAGTTGCTAAATTCGGACGAATTTTGATTCGTTATGAAACAAATTGCACAAGCCTAGTATCTGAAGCATGCAGAATACTGCGCACCTTTCCTGCTGTAAAAATATGTTTGTGTGGCTGAAGTTACCCAAGCGAGAATGTACCTCTGTTATATACATCTCGATTCGCAGGACCAAAATTCTGATGCAGACTTGTCTAGGCCATTTGTATTGTCTCTTACTTATGGCTGTAGTTCTATAAAGGCTGCCAGTTCCCAGAAATGTGATTCAGATAGTTTTACATTATGTATAATTTAAAAAGGAAATTGTATGATTTATGTTAAGCCAGGATTGATATTTAAAGTGACACTAAACTCTGGTTAAAAAAAAATTCTTTCTATTCAAATATGCATTCTGAACTCTGAAAAAGTACCTTCTATTGTTTAGGGATGAGCTTCGTGTTCGAGTCGAACATACGTTTGACTCGAACATCGGTTGTTCGATCGTTCGACGAAGATCGAACGATTTGGGCCGTTCGCACCAAATTCGAGTGACGCGAACGGCCCACAATGCACTACGCCATCGCAGTGTCATCCAGGCGCTGTGATTGGCCAAGCATGCACTGTGACCCCGCATGCTTGGCCAATCACAGCGCCGGCAGCGAGGAGAGCAATGATTGGCCACAGGCAGGATGCCTGTGGCCAATTATTCTTGAGGGGGTTTAGTACACGCCCCACACTATAAAAGGCCGCCAGCGCGGTGGCCTTGTGTAGTGTGTTCCGGAGCAGGGAAAGAGAAGCATAGGCAGGGACAGTGTCATTTTTTTTCCTTTACTAATCCTGGATTCCTTGTGTTTAGTGATGAGCCGAACACCCCCGGGTTCGGTTCGCACCAGAACCCGCGAACGGACCGAAAGTTTGCACGAACATTAGAACCCTATTAAATACAATGGATGCGAACGTTCGGATTCTAAAGTGCTAATTATAACGACTATTATCCATGTTATTGTCCTAAACAGAGTTTGGGATCCCGGGTTCTGCACCAGGGGACATGTATCAATGCAAAAATAAGTTTTAAAAACGGACGTTTTCCGGGAGCAGTCATTTTAATGATGCATAAAGTGAAAAAAAAAAGTAAAATATTCCTTTAAATATTGTACCTGGGGGGTGTCTAAAGTATGCCTGTGAAGTGCCACGTGTTTCCCGTGTTTAGAACTGTCCCTGCACAAAATTACATTTCTAAAGGAAAAAAAAGCCATTTAAAACTGCTTGCGGCTTTAATGTAATGTCTGGTCCCGGTAATATGGATGAAAATCTTTAAGAAAAATGGCATAGCTACCCCATCACCCCCCCCCCCCCCCCTACCCCAGCCCATTACCAGCCCCTTTGGGTCTTGTATGGATGTTAAGGGGAACCCCGCACACAAAAGAAAAAAGGCCCTATATACTCTGAACAGCCGTATACAGGCGGTGCATACAAGACAGGGACTGTAGGTTTGTTCTTATGTTGAATCTGTTTGTAATTTTGAACAGCTACATTGTTTAAGTGTAGCTCCAGCCCAAATACCTATTTTTAAGCTTTTTGGAAAACATAGGGAAGGGTTATCACCCCTGTAGCATTTGTTTTGCTGTCTGTGCCCCTGTTCAGAACATTTCACCTCACTTTGCGTCCCAATGACAACTGATTTTGAAATGTGGTGTTTTTATTGAAACAAGGATTGGTGATAAAGCATCAGTAGAGAGGAGACACCTTTCTCCCATATTAATTCTTACAGGAGAGAATTTTCCTTCCAAGGGGTAGATTTCCTCTCACTTCCTGTTGTCTTCTTCCGTTTGCAAGTAGTAGTCGTTTGTAAGTTGGATGTTTGAAAGTAGGGACCTGCCGTATATACTCTGCAGAAATTGGCCCCTTAGGTGTTGGTGTTGGCACAACACTGTAAGCACTCACAGTTACTCTTGGTGGGTGCTGGAACGCCCTGCTGTCAACTATTATATCAGGAATTGTAATAACATATAATTGTTGAACAGTGGTAGTAAAAATTGGGCCTTTGATGGTGGTGCTGGTGCCACAACACTGTAAGGCCTGACAGTTACTCTTGGTGGGCGCAGCAATGGGCCCTGCTGTGAATTATTAGATCAATAATTATAATTGCATGCCCCTGTTGAACAGGGGCTGAAAAATTGGGCCTTTGGTGGTGGTGGTGTTGACACAACACTGTAAGGCCTGACAGTTACTCTTGGTGGGCGCAGCAATGGGCCCTGCTGTGAATTATTAGATCAATAATTATAATTGCATGCCCCTGTTGAACAGGGGCTGAAAAATTGGGCCTTAGGCACTGGTGGCACAACACTGCAACCCCTCACAGATACTGTACTTGGAGCACAGCAATGAGGCCTGTTGCAAAGTATTGCATCAAAAATTGTAATTACACGCCCCTGTTAAACAGGGGCTGAAAAAATAGGATTTTTATAACAGCTTACCTGTAAAATCCTTTTCTTGGAGTACATCACGGGACACAGAGCGACATAGTCATTACTAATGGGTTATATAGATACCTTCAGGTGCTGGCACTGGCAACTTCCAAAACCGGAAGTACCCTCCCCTATATAAGCCCCTCCCATCCGGGAGCACCTCAGTTTTGTAGCAAAGCAATAAGTGTCCCTAAAGAGGGGTGGGAGCTCTGTGTCCCGTGATGTACTCCAAGAAAAGGATTTTACAGGTAAGCTGTTATAAAAATCCTATTTTCTTTCTCGTACATCACGGGACACAGAGCGACATAGTCATTACTAATGGGATGTCCTAAAGCAATGCCCAACGAGGGGGGGGGGATACACCATACATAAGCTGAGCGCTATCAGACATGAGGATCTTTTGCGGCCTGCAACACACTGCGCCCAAAGGCGACATCCTCCTGACTTCTAACGTCCACCTGGTAGAACCTAGTAAACGTGTGTACTGAAGACCATTTTGCGGCCTTACAGATTTGAGCCAGGGAGGCCTGGTGATGCGCTGCCCATGAAGTTCCAACTGCTCTCGTGGAGTGCGCTCTAACTTTGAACGGAGGCGGTCTCCTTCTCAAGCCATAGGCTTGCATAATGACCTGTTGAATCCACTTGGCTAAAGTAGATTTTGACGCTGCCTGACCCTTTCTGGGGCCTTCCGGCAGAATAAACAAAGTATCCGTTCTGCGAATCTGAGCAGTGGCTTTTAGATAAGCTTTAACTGCTCTTACTACATCCAAAGAATGCAATAACTTTTCCTCTACCGAACTAGGTTTGGGGAAAAAAGAAGGAAGAATCACATCTTGGTTCAAATGAAAACCTTGATACCACCTTAGGAAGAAAGGCTGGATGAGGACGTAACACTACTCTGTCCTTATGGATAAACAGATATGGCTCTTTACAGGACATAGCTGCTAATTTCGACACTCTTTTAGCCGAACAAATGGCTACTAGAAAAAACAATTTCCTGGTGAGAAGAACCAAGGAACTATGCTGTAATGGTTCAAATGGTTGTTCCTGTAGAACCGACAGAACCAGGTTTAGATCCCATGGACATATGGGAATATTAACCGGAGGACTAATACGCATCACTCCTTATCTAAAGGCTTTGACTAGTGAATGCGAAGCCAAGGGCCTTTGAAAAAATATTGACAAGGCCGAAAACTGACCTTTGATAGTACTCAAGGCAAGCTTTATTAAGGATTAGAGAGCCCTCTCTTTTTTAGAATGTGGGCTTCAATAGCCAGGCCGTCAAACCTAGGGCTGGTAAGGAAGGGTGATATATCGGTCCTTGCGAAAGCAGGTCCGGACGACGTGGGAGAGTCCAAGGACTCCCCACTGACATTTTACAATCTCCGCGTACCACGCTCTTCGGGGCCACGCTGGAGCCACCAGAATCACTGGTTTCTTTTCTACCCTGATTCTGCGGAGTAATCGAGGTAACCATTGTGGCGGTGTGAATGCATATATCAGCTTGAACTGATCCCAAGGGAACACTAGGGCATCCAAGCCGCAAGCTAGGGGATCCCTTGTCCGAGAGACAAACCTGTCCACCTTTGCGTTGAATCTGGATGCTAGAAGATCTACATCCGATGTTCCCCACCGCTGACATATTGTCCAGAAAACCTCGGGGTGAAGGGACCATTCCTCTGGGCATAATTGCTGGCGACTTAGAAAGTCCGCCTTCCAATTCTCCACTCCTGGAATGAATACCGCAGATATGGCTGGGACATATCTTTCTGCCCATTTCAGGATGTAATTTACTTCCCTCTGGGCTGCACGACTCCTGGTGCCCCCCTGATGATTGATATATGCCACTGCTGTGGCATTGTCTGATTGAATTCTGACAGGGGACCCTTGGAGTTTGGATGTCCATGCTACTAGGGCATACCGGGCTGCTCGTATCTCTAAGAGATTGATGGGCAGGGCCTTTTCTGGATCCGACCATCTGCCCTGGAGAGACCATTGCTCCAGTACTGCTCCCCAGCCTATAAGGCTGGCCTCTGTAGTGACCACCTTCCAAGAAATCGGACTGAAGGATTTCCCTTTTTCCAGATTCTGGGGAACCAACCACCAACGGAGGCTCTTGCGAACGGAAGGGGACAAGGACATTGTAAGTCTAGGGCCTGAACTTTTTTGTTCCAGGCTGACAGTATGGCCCCTTGCAAATTCCTTGAATGGAATTGACCGTAGGGTACTGATTCGAATGATGCCACCATTTTTCCCAGCAGCCTCATGCACAGGCGTATGGACGGCTGTCTTTTTTGTACCCACTAAGTGGATCAAATCTTTCAAAGACAACACCTTTCCTCGAGGCAAGAATATTTTTCTCTGGCCTGAATCCAACCTTAGCCCCAAGTATTCCAGACTTTTGACTGGTTTTTAGGGCTGACTTGTCTCGGTTGATAATCCAACCGTGAGATTCCAGATACTTGATTGTCTTGTGAACGACCACGTCTAGTTTTTTCACTGAGTGGTCTATCAGCAACAAGTCATCTAGATATGCCATTATCATTACACCTTGTGTTCTTAGATTGGCCAATAAAGGGCCAGAATTTTTGTAAACACTCGTGGTGCTGTGGCCAAACCGAAGGGTAAGGCTCTGAACTGAAAATGGCGCCCTTCTACTGCAAAGCGTAGAAATTTTTGGTGGACTGGAAAGATGGGAATGTGCAAATAAGCATCTTTGATGTCGATCGCGGCTAACCAATCCTCCCCTTGTAGGGCAGTGGCCACCGATCGGATCGACTCCATCGGAAAGTCCTGATATACAGGAATTTGTATAGCCCTTTTAGAATTAATATGGGCCTCCCGTCCGCGTTTGCTTCGGGACTGTAAAGAGGTTTGAGTAAAACCTGAACCCTCATTCTTCCAGGGGAACCTCCATAATTACTCCTTGGAGCAATAGTTGTTCTAGTGCCAACAGGAGGGACTCTCTCTTCCGGGGATCCCTTGGCACGTTTGACCTCAAAAATGGGAAGGAGGAGAGTCTTTTAACTCCAAACTGTATCCCAAACATACTGCGGAGAGCACCTATTTGTTTTGATCGTGTCCCGCCAGGTCTCTTGCGAACAACTGGAGTCCTCCCCCCACCCGACTGAGTGGGGGCAACCCTTCAATGAATTTAACTTTGGGGGAGGTTTTGTACCTCCCCTGACCCAGGGTTTCTCATTACCCTGCTATTGTCCCTGTTTTTTACCCCCGGGAATTGACCGAGGAGGCCGTCGGAACTGTTACACAGCCGATGCCCCAGGGACTGGAGAAGCAGGCCTCTTAAAGAGGGACCTCTAACTCTGTTTTTAACCGGCAAGAGCGTATTTTTACCGCTGGAAATTTTCTGGATATATTTGTCCAGGTTTTCCCTGAATAAGCATTCACCATGAAATGGGACGCTAACCAGCCATTCTTTACAGGGAGCTTCAGCAGACCAGTTTTTGAGCCATAGAAGCCTACGCATATGTATTATAGACAGCGTAAGGCGGGAGGCCTGATGGACTGAATCCTTTATGGCGTCAACCGCAAAGCCTAAGGCTCTAGGTAGATCAGCTAGGGCAAGGCCTGCTGATCTGTCAAGTCCCTCAAGACCTGTTTCAACTGATCCTTCACTGTTTAGCAGACCTCACTGCTGGTTGTGTCACCAAGCTTGTTGTAGAAAGAAGAAGACTTTCATAAGGACTCCAATCTTTTATCTATTGGGTTCTTGAACATTTGGACATTATCCACTGGACATGTCAGTGATTTATACATACAAGAGATGGCTGCGTCCACTGTAGGGACCTTCCATTTTTTGATGAACTTATCCTCCATGGGATAGACCACCGGAAATCTCTTGGGGGAATAAATATTTTCTCAGGACGTTCCCAATCCTGGTAAATGAGCCCTTTCAGTAAAGGGTGAAGTGGAAAAGAACAGACAGTCTGGGGGCTTCTAGCGACCCCAACGAGGATACAGTAGTGGTTGATGGTTCCGCAAGGTGCATTATTAAATGCTGATCGGACCATGTTAGTCAGAGACTGAACCCATAATCTTTCAGCTTGAGATGCTGAGAAAAGGTTCCCCCACTGTTGATTCCTCTAGGTCGATCCCTGTATGGGACTGTTGCTCTGCTAACAGGCACTCTGAAGGAGGAGACGGAGATCGGGCGTGCTTTCCCTGACAGGGAGGCAGCGATCAATGTTGACAATCTCTCTCTAATCCTCCCAGAGCTGAGGAAAAAACCTCCTCTGTTACATACACAGGAGCAGGTGAACTGAGGACAGCCACAGTACCAAGTACCCCTGCGGGGTCTCTACGGTCACTTACCTCTGAACTTCAGGGGAGACTGGTGCAGCAGAAGCATGCCCAAGATCCTCAGAGCCCGATGAGACCCCCTTCGCTTCCTGGAAGATTCAGTTCCGGAGCTTCTGGACGGCATATTCCTAAGCCTAAAGCTGAGGTATTCCAGCCGTAATACACCACTTTTACTGAGAATAGTCTAGCACAATTGCTGCTATATCACAGTTGGTGTCTACTAAAGTGCCTTTCTAGGGGATGCCTGCATCAACCGCCTCTGTGTGCCTTTATACTGTTGCTAGCTCTGTCTGTGCACTTCAATAGCCAGCTATAATGTGCTTTAAAACACGCTGGACGCCCGCACATGCGCAGTAGCGCCGCGGCGCACACCTGAGTGTCATCCACCCGCTCCACCCCTTTTTCCAGATCGCCTCTATATATAGAGGCGCGTGCACGCGCACGCGCGTGGGCACGTGCGCCTTCGGCGCCTTTTTTGAAAACAATAAGGAGCTAGATGGGAGCCAGGGTCCCTTTGCCGCAGGGCCCGGGGATGGATGAGCGCAGCAACAGGGCAGAGGAGACAGCTTCCCAGCAGAGAACATACCAACTGCCTGGATTTGATTCTGGAAGAAAAAAATCCACATTACAAGAAAAAGAACCATAGCGGCCTCTAGTGTCTAACACAGGTACCGCGGTCTTACATTTTATTTTATTTTATTTTTTTCTTGCCTACTATAAAAAAAATTACATTTTCTCAGTAGTAACAGGCATACACAGAATATTAGCGGGAATACCTTAGGTAACAGGCAGAAAGACAAAATAGGCTTGGGGGTCCCTCAATAGAACCAAGTTCCCGAGGGCCCCCACTTACCTTTTCCTCGCCGCAGGACTCTGTTTGGTCCACAGAAGCCCAAACTTCACCTATCACGGCAGGCATTGTAATCAAACCTTCAGGGACCGGGTTCCCAAGGATTCCACTCCCCTGGACCTGTATAGCACCCTGCACAGAAAACATCTTGGTCGTGGGTATGACCAGAGCTCTGGATCCCAGGGTCCAGCCCTCCTAAGAGAGGCATTACAGGCAAAACCTTGCTCTTCTCTTGCAAGGCCCGGGTACCGACCGTTTAGCTATGAAGCTTTTTTGGTCGGATCCGGAATAGCTTACTGAGGCCCAAAAGAACCTGTACGCAAGCTCAGTGAAAAACACATGTTACTTCTTGGCCAACACCTTAGACACTGGCAAAAAAACTGAGGTGCTCCCGGATGGGAGGGGCTTATATAGGGGAGGGTACTTCCGGTTTTGGAAGTTGCCAGTGCCAGCACCTGAAGGTATCTATATAACCCATTAGTAATGACTATGTCGCTCTGTGTCCCGTGATGTACGAGAAAGAAATTGGGCCTTAGCCACTGGTGGCGGCACCCATAAACCAAAATGATCTTCCAAGCTATCATCATTAATCGGATCATTGAGGAGGAGGAGGAGGATAGCTAGTCAACATAACAGCACAGGAACTCAGCATCAGCATCAGTCTTGAAGGGATGTGACATTTTAAAATCAATTAGTCTGTTATATCAGCATCAGGTGTGTGGTAGCTGGTGGTGATCCAAGACTGGTTCATCTTGATGAAAGTCAGTCGATCAACCGAGTCGGTGGACAGGCGCACCCTGTGATCCGTCACAAATCCTCCAGCAGCTCTGAATGTGCGTTCTGAAAGAACGCTGGATGCAGGACAGGCCAGTAGCTCAATTGCATACTGTGCAAGCTCTAGCCAGTGATCCATCCTCAAGACCCAGTAAGCCAGAGGATTTTCGGTGGGGAAGGTGTCCAAGTCTGACCTTGCCCCTAGGTATTCCTGCACCATGTATATCAGACGCTGGCGATGGTTGCTGGAAACGATCATACTTTGGGGCTGCGGACTAAAGAATTGTCTGAACGCATCGGTCAGACGGCCACCTTCCCCACCGCTCCTTCTTTGACTGCCCGAAGCCTCAGCAACTCGTTGTCCAGGACCAGGAGTTTGTAACCTCCCAGTCTCTGGGAACGCGTTGCACAGACCTTTCTGCAAGGCCTCCCGGAGTTGTCTCATCCTCTGCTCCCTCTGCGACGGTAACATAAGGTCCGCAACCTTACCCTTGTACCGTGGATCAAGGAGAGTGGCCAGCCAGTAATGGTCCCTCTCCTTGATCCGAAGAATACGAGGATCCTTCCGCAGACTTTGCAGGATCAGGGAGGCCATGCAGCGTAGGTTAGCTGAGGCATTCAGTCCGGAGTCCTCTGGGTCACTAAGGACGACATGATCCGCAGCCACCTCCTCCCAGCCACGTACAAGTCCACTGGTTTCTTGGGACTGTAAATCATCCCTAAAAGACTGCTGCTGATGATGCTGAGTGTCAGCCTCCACCTCCATGCTGACACAATCCTCCTCCTCCTCCTCCTCCTCCTCTTCCTGTGCGATGGGTGGGACAGAAGGAACACTGTCTGGGTAAAGGGGGCCTTGAGAGGCAAGGAAGTCCTCCTCTTCCTGCCTCTGTTCTGCCTCAAGTGCCCTGTCCATTATTCCACGCAGCGTGTGCTCCAACAGGTGGACAAGAGGTACAGTGTCACTGATGCATGCACTGTCACTGCTCACCATCCTCGTGGCCTCCTCAAATGGTGCCAGGACAGTGCATGCATCCCTGATCATGCCCCACTGGCGTGGTGAAAAAAACCCGAGCTCCCCTGACCCTGTCCTGGTGCTGTAGTCGCACAGGTACTCATTGATGGCCCTCTGCTGCGTGTGCAGCCGCTGCAGCATGGCCAACGTTGAGTTCCACCTGGTGGGCATGGCACATATAAGGCGGTTCTTGGGCAGGTTCAACTCCTTTTGCAGCTCAGCCAGGCGAGCACTGGCATTATAAGATCTGCGGAAATGAACACAGACTTTCCTGGCCTGCCTCAGGACATCCTGTAAGCCCGGGTACCTGCCCAAGAACCGCTGCACCACCAGGTTAAGGACGTGAGCCATACAGGGCACATGGGTCAGTTGTCCCTGTCGGAGGGCGGAGAGGAGGTTGGTGCCATTGTCGCAAACCACCATTCCTGGCTTAAGCTGGCGTGGCGTCAACCACCTCTCGGCCTGCCCCTGCAGAGCAGACAGGACCTCTGCCCCAGTGTGGCTCCTGTCCCCCAAACACACCAGCGCAAGCACGGCATGGCATCTTTTTGCCTGCGTACTTGCGTAGCCCCTTGAACGCCTACGGAGCACCGCTGGTTCCGAGGACAAACCACAGGAAGAGGCCATGGAGGAAGAAGAAGAGGAGGGGGTGGAGGAGAGAGGTGTGTCACAACCAGTAGTAGCATTTTGGAGGCGTGGCGGTGGAACAACCTCCAACACTACTGCACCTTGTCCTGCATCCTTCCCAGCTGCCAAAAGAGTGACCCAATGGGCCGTGAAAGAAAGGTAACGTCCCTGTCCATGCCTGCTGGACCATGAGTCAGCGGTAATATGCACCTTACCGCTGACCGCCCTGTCCAGCGAGGCCAAGACATTGCCTTCCACATGCCTGTAGAGAGCCGGAATCGCCTTCCGTGAGAAAAAGTGGCGTTTGGGAACCTGCCACTGAGGAACCGCACATTGCACAAACTCACGGAAGGGGGCCGAGTCTACCAACTGAAAAGGCAGCAGTTGAAGCGCTAGCAATTTAGCCAAGCTAGCATTCAACCGCTGGGCATGTGGATGGCTGGGAGTGAACTTTTTTCGTCGGTCCAGCAGCTGGGGCAGGGAAATTTGCCTGCTAGAATCGGACGTCGGTGTACTGCTAGCAGAGTGCCCGCAAGTACTTGGCTGTGACACACCTAATTCTACACCTTCATTCCTCTCAGAGCAGGTTTCAGAGAGGACTGAAGGTATAGTGGGGTTGGAGATCCCAGCTGATGCGGTGCAAGAAGAGGTCAGCTTTGTTCTTTGGTGTGGGTCTTTAAGGTAGGCTTGCCAACGAGCTGCATGGCAGGTCAACATATGTCTGATCAAGCATGTGGTGCCCAAGCGGCTGATGTTTTGGCCACGCGATATACGCTTGAGACATATGTTGCAAACAGCAGCTGTACGATCTGATGCACTCGCCTCAAAAAAGGCCCACACCAAAGAACTTTTTGAATGACGGGCAGAGGCAGCGCCCTGCACAGGCGGAGCTCTGCGGTGTGATTCCGTCGGTGTGCTGCCCATACGCTGGCCACCCAAGGGCATCCTGCCTCGTTGGAGATGTGCCTCCTCCTCATCCTCCTCCTCCTCTCTCCTATTAGGCACCCACGTGGAGTCAGTGACCTCATCATCCCCTCCCTCCTCATCACTGGAGCCAATCTGACAGTATGCTGCAGCTGCTGGAGCATGACTGCCAGATTGGTGTCCTTCTTGAGCATCCCCTCTCTCTGCTCTCACGCTACTGCCTTCCTCTATCTGGGTATCATCATCAGATCCTTCGAAACGCTGGGCATCCTCCTGGAGCATGTACCCAACACTGTGCTCAAACAGTTCGGGGGACTCCTCAGGAGGAGGACATGGTGGGTCTAGGGAAGGATTGACTAATGAAGATAATGATACCAGAGAAGAGGACGCTTTGGCAGCTGCTTTGCCAGTACCCTGAGCCTGGGTGAGAGAGGATGAGGAGGATGAGGTGGGCTTGGTCATCCACTCTACCAAGTCTTCGGCATGATGTGGCTCAACATGTCCAGCTGCCGAAAAGAAGGACAAGCGTGTCCCATGGCCATGTGCTGATGACAATGCACCGCGTCCACGGCCAGCACTGTTGCCCCCAGACACAGAGCCTGCTTGCCCTCTTTTTTTGCCTCCTGTCTGTCTGCCTCTCCTTGTTTGCCTTCCAGACATTTTAATGGATGGCCTGCAGGGAGATGGGAAAAACAGCAATAAGGGCTACCTTCAGGTGTATACTGTGCAGGAGGCTTAGCAACAATGACACTGACACTGTCCCCTGCCTATCCTTCTCTGTCCCTAAACACAAGGATTTGCAATATGCTTCAGCAAGATTGGTTTAGCACAGAATAGCACACTGTCAGTTTCACTCACTGTCCTACTCTGTCCCTACAAACAAGATTTAGCACAGAATAGCACACTGATAGTTTCCACGAGTGTCCTTCTCTGTGCCTAAACTCAAGGATTTCAAATATGGTTCAGCAAGATTGGTTTAGTACAGAATAGCACACTGTCAGTTTCACTCACTGTCCTACTCTGTCCCTACAAACTAGATTTAGCACAGAATAGCACACTGAGAGTTTCCACGAGTGTCCTTCTCTGTCCCTAAACTCAAGGATTTCAAATATGGTTCAGCAAGATTGGTTTAGAACAGAATAGCACACTGACACTTTCCCTCACTGTACCTCTCTGTCCCTAAACTCAAGGATTTCAAATATGGTTCAGCAAGATTGGTTTAGAACAGAATAGCACACTGTCAGTTTCACTCACTGTACCTCTCTGTCCCTACAAACAAGATTTAGCACAGAATAGCACACTGATAGTTTCCACGAGTGTCCTTCTCTGTCCCTAAACTCAAGGATTTCAAATATGGTTCAGCAAGATTGGTTTAGAACAGAATAGCACACTGTCAGTTTCACTCACTGTCCTACTCTGTCCCTACAAACAAGATTTAGCACAGAATAGCACACTGATAGTTTCCACGAGTGTCCTTCTCTGTCCCTAAACTCAAGGATTTCAAATATGGTTCAGCAAGATTGGTTTAGAACAGAATAGCACACTGTCAGTTTCACTCACTGTCCTACTCTGTCCCTACAAACAAGATTTAGCACAGAATAGCACACTGATAGTTTCCACGAGTGTCCTTCTCTGTCCCTAAACTCAAGGATTTCAAATATGGTTCAGCAAGATTGGTTTAGAACAGGATGAGGTGGGCTTGGTCATCCACTCTACCAAGTCTTCGGCATGATGTGGCTCAACATGTCCAGCTGCCGAAAAGAAGGACAAGCGTGTCCCATGGCCATGTGCTGATGACAATGCACCGCGTCCACGATTTAGCACAGAATGTGCTAAACCTTGTTTGTAGGGACAGAGAGGTACAGTGAGGGAAAGTGTCAGTGTGCTATTCTGTTCAAAACCAATCTTGCTGAACCATGTTTGAAATCCTTGAGTTTAGGGACAGAGAGGTACAGTGAGGGAAAGTGTCAGTGTGCTATTCTGTGCTAAATCTTGTTTGTAGGGACAGAGTAGGACAGTGAGTGAAACTGACAGTGTGCTATTCTGTTCTAAACCAATCTTGCTGAACCATATTTGAAATCCTTGAGTTTAGGGACAGAGAGGTACAGTGAGGGAAAGTGTCAGTGTGCTATTCTGTGCTAAATCTTGTTTGTAAGGACAGAGTAGGACAGTGAGTGAAACTGACAGTGTGCTATTCTGTTCTAAACCAATCTTGCTGAACCATATTTGAAATCCTTGAGTTTAGGGACTGAGAGGTACAGTGAGGGAAAGTGTCAGTGTGCTATTCTGTGCTAAATCTTGTTTGTAAGGACAGAGTAGGACAGTGAGTGAAACTGACAGTGTGCTATTCTGTTCTAAACCAATCTTGCTGAACCATATTTGAAATCCTTGAGTTTAGGGACAGAGAGGTACAGTGAGGGAAAGTGTCAGTGTGCTATTCTGTGCTAAATCTTGTTTGTAGGGACAGAGAGGTACAGTGAGTGAAACTGACAGTGTGCTATTCTGTTCTAAACCAATCTTGCTGAACCATATTTGAAATCCTTGAGTTTAGGGACAGAGAAGGACACTCGTGGAAACTATCAGTGTGCTATTCTGTGCTAAATCTTGTTTGTAGGGACAGAGTAGGACAGTGAATGAAACTGACAGTGTGCTATTCTGTTCTAAACCAATCTTGCTGAACCATGTTTGAAATCCTTGAGTTTAGGGACAGAGAAGGACACTCGTGGAAACTATCAGTGTGCTATTCTGTGCTAAATCTTGTTTGTAGGGACAGAGTAGGACAGTGAGTGAAACTGACAGTGTGCTATTCTGTTCTAAACCAATCTTGCTGAACCATATTTGAAATCCTTGAGTTTAGGGACAGAGAAGGACACTCGTGGAAACTATCAGTGTGCTATTCTGTGCTAAATCTTGTTTGTAGGGACAGAGAGGTACAGTGAGTGAAACTGACAGTGTGCTATTCTGTTCTAAACCAATCTTGCTGAACCATATTTGAAATCCTTGAGTTTAGGGACAGAGAGGTACAGTGAGGGAAAGTGTCAGTGTGCTATTCTGTTCTAAACCAATCTTGCTGAACCATATTTGAAATCCTTGAGTTTAGGGACAGAGAAGGACACTCGTGGAAACTCTCAGTGTGCTATTCTGTGCTAAATCTAGTTTGTAGGGATAGAGTAGGACAGTGAGTGAAACTGACAGTGTGCTATTCTGTTCTAAACCAATCTTGCTGAACCATATTTGAAATCCTTGAGTTTAGGGACAGAGAAGGACACTCGTGGAAACTATCAGTGTGCTATTCTGTGCTAAATCTTGTTTGTAGGGACAGAGTAGGACAGTGAGTGAAACTGACAGTGTGCTATTCTGTGCTAAACCAATCTTGCTGAAGCATATTGCAAATCCTTGTGTTTAGGGACAGAGAAGGATAGGCAGGGGACAGTGTCAGTGTCATTGTTGCTAAGCCTCCTGCACAGTATACACCTGAAGGTAGCCCTTATTGCTGTTTTTCCCATCTCCCTGCAGGCCATCCATTAAAATGTCTGGAAGGCAAACAAGGAGAGGCAGACAGACAGGAGGCAAAAAAAGAGGGCAAGCAGGCTCTGTGTCTGGGGGCAACAGTGCTGGTCGTGGACGCGGTGCATTGTCATCAGCACATGGCCATGGGACACGCTTGTCCTTCTTTTCGGCAGCTGGACATGTTGAGCCACATCATGCCGAAGACTTGGTAGAGTGGATGACCAAGCCCACCTCATCCTCCTCATCCTCTCTCACCCAGGCTCAGGGTACTGGCAAAGCAGCTGCCAAAGCGTCCTCTTCTCTGGTATCATTATCTTCATTAGTCAATCCTTCCCTAGACCCACCATGTCCTCCTCCTGAGGAGTCCCCCGAACTGTTTGAGCACAGTGTTGGGTACATGCTCCAGGAGGATGCCCAGCGTTTCGAAGGATCTGATGATGATACCCAGATAGAGGAAGGCAGTAGCGTGAGAGCAGAGAGAGGGGATGCTCAAGAAGGACACCAATCTGGCAGTCATGCTCCAGCAGCTGCAGCATACTGCCAGATTGGCTCCAGTGATGAGGAGGGAGGGGATGATGAGGTCACTGACTCCACGTGGGTGCCTAATGGGAGAGAGGAGGAGGAGGAGGATGAGGAGGAGGCACATCTCCAACGAGGCAGGATGCCCTTGGGTGGCCAGCGTATGGGCAGCACACCGACGGAATCACACCGCAGAGCTCCGCCTGTGCAGGGCGCTGCCTCTGCCCGTCATTCAAAAAGTTCTTTGGTGTGGGCCTTTTTTGAGGCGAGTGCATCAGATCGCACAGCTGCTGTTTGCAACATATGTCTCAAGCGTATATCGCGTGGCCAAAACATCAGCCGCTTGGGCACCACATGCTTGATCAGACATATGTTGACCTGCCATGCAGCTCGTTGGCAAGCCTACCTTAAAGACCCACACCAAAGAACAAAGCTGACCTCTTCTTGCACCGCATCAGCTGGGATCTCCAACCCCACTATACCTTCAGTCCTCTCTGAAACCTGCTCTGAGAGGAATGAAGGTGTAGAATTAGGTGTGTCACAGCCAAGTACTTGCGGGCACTCTGCTAGCAGTACACCGACGTCCGATTCTAGCAGGCAAATTTCCCTGCCCCAGCTGCTGGACCGACGAAAAAAGTTCACTCCCAGCCATCCACATGCCCAGCGGTTGAATGCTAGCTTGGCTAAATTGCTAGCGCTTCAACTGCTGCCTTTTCAGTTGGTAGACTCGGCCCCCTTCCGTGAGTTTGTGCAATGTGCGGTTCCTCAGTGGCAGGTTCCCAAACGCCACTTTTTCTCACGGAAGGCGATTCCGGCTCTCTACAGGCATGTGGAAGGCAATGTCTTGGCCTCGCTGGACAGGGCGGTCAGCGGTAAGGTGCATATTACCGCTGACTCATGGTCCAGCAGGCATGGACAGGGACGTTACCTTTCTTTCACGGCCCATTGGGTCACTCTTTTGGCAGCTGGGAAGGATGCAGGACAAGGTGCAGTAGTGTTGGAGGTTGTTCCACCGCCACGCCTCCAAAATGCTACTACTGGTTGTGACACACCTCTCTCCTCCACCCCCTCCTCTTCTTCTTCCTCCATGGCCTCTTCCTGTGGTTTGTCCTCGGAACCAGCGGTGCTCCGTAGGCGTTCAAGGGGCTACGCAAGTACGCAGGCAAAAAGATGCCATGCCGTGCTTGCGCTGGTGTGTTTGGGGGACAGGAGCCACACTGGGGCAGAGGTCCTGTCTGCTCTGCAGGGGCAGGCCAAGAGGTGGTTGACGCCACGCCAGCTTAAGCCAGGAATGGTGGTTTGCGACAATGGCACCAACCTCCTCTCCGCCCTCCGACAGGGACAACTGACCCATGTGCCCTGTGTGGCTCACGTCCTTAACCTGGTGGTGCAGCGGTTCTTGGGCAGGTACCCGGGCTTACAGGATGTCCTGAGGCAGGCCAGGAAAGTCTGTGTTCATTTCCGCAGATCTTATAATGCCAGTGCTCGCCTGGCTGAGCTGCAAAAGGAGTTGAACCTGCCCAAGAACCGCCTTATATGTGATATGCCCACCAGGTGGAACTCAACGTTGGCCATGCTGCAGCGGCTGCACACGCAGCAGAGGGCCATCAATGAGTACCTGTGCGACTACGGCACCAGGACAGGGTCAGGGTAGCTCGGGTTTTTTTCACCACGCCAGTGGGGCATGATCAGGGATGCATGCACTGTCCTGGCACCATTTGAGGAGGCCACGAGGATGGTGAGCAGTGACAGTGCATGCATCAGTGACACTGTACCTCTTGTCCACCTGTTGGAGCACACGCTGCGTGGAATAATGGACAGGGCACTTGAGGCAGAACAGAGGCAGGAAGAGGAGGACTTCCTTGCCTCTCAATGCCCCCTTTACCCAGACAGTGTTCCTTCTGTCCCACCCATCGCACAGGAAGAGGAGGAGGAGGAGGAGGAGGAGGAGGATTGTGTCAGCATGGAGGTGGAGGCTGGCACTCAGCATCATCAGCAGCAGTCTTTTAGGGATGATTTACAGTCCCAAGAAACCAGTGGACTTGTACGTGGCTGGGAGGAGGTGGCTGCGGATCATGTCGTCCTTAGTGACCCAGAGGACTCCGGACTGAATGCCTCAGCTAACCTACGCTGCATGGCCTCCCTGATCCTGCAAAGTCTGCGGAAGGATCCTCGTATTCTTCGGATCAAGGAGAGGGACCATTACTGGCTGGCCACTCTCCTTGATCCACGGTACAAGGGTAAGGTTGCGGACCTTATGTTACCGTCGCAGAGGGAGCAGAGGATGAGACAACTCCGGGAGGCCTTGCAGAAAGGTCTGTGCAACGCGTTCCCAGAGACTGGGAGGTTACAAACTCCTGGTCCTGGACAACGAGTTGCTGAGGCTTCGGGCAGTCAAAGAAGGAGCGGTGGGGAAGGTGGCCGTCTGACCGATGCGTTCAGACAATTCTTTAGTCCGCAGCCCCAAAGTATGATCGTTTCCAGCAACCATCGCCAGCGTCTGATATACATGGTGCAGGAATACCTAGGGGCAAGGTCAGACTTGGACACCTTCCCCACCGAAAATCCTCTGGCTTACTGGGTCTTGAGGATGGATCACTGGCCAGAGCTTGCACAGTATGCAATTGAGCTACTGGCCTGTCCTGCATCCAGCGTTCTTTCAGAACGCACATTCAGTGCTGCTGGAGGATTTGTCACGGATCACAGGGTGCGCCTGTCCACCGACTCGGTTGATCGACTGACTTTCATCAAGATGAACCAGTCTTGGATCACCACCAGCTACCACACACCTGATGCTGATATAACAGACTAATTGATTTTAAAATGTCACATCCCTTCAAGACTGATGCTGATGCTGAGTTCCTGTGCTGTTATGTTGACTAGCTATCCTCCTCCTCCTCCTCCTCAATGATTCGATTAATGATGATAGCTTGGAAGATCATTTTGGTTTATGGGCGCCGCCACCAGTGGCTAAGGCCCAATTTTTCAGCCCCTGTTTAACAGGGGCGTGTAATTAAAATTTTTGATGCAATACTTTGCAACAGGCCTCATTGCTGTGCTCCAAGTACAGTATCTGTGAGGGGTTGCAGTGTTGTGCCACCAGTGCCTAAGGCCCAATTTTTCAGCCCCTGTTCAACAGGGGCATGTAATTATAATTATTGATCTAATAATTCACAGCAGGGCCCAAAAAAAAAAAAAAAAAAATTTTTGTTTAGCAAACACCCGGCCGACCATCGGTCTTACTTATGCTTTTCCATTAAAAAAGTATTTTATTCACTTTTTTTCACTTTTTCAAATAAAATTTTCGCTTCACACATGAGGGACGCGTCTTGTTGGAAAGACACCCAATCAAAATATTTCAATTTAACAAAAATTCTTCTTAACAAACACCCGGCTGAGCCAATTCATATTTTTTCAAATTTTATTTCTATTTTTATATTTATTTTTCTTGTATTCTAAAGTGGATACCGTCATAGGTATACCATTACCTAAAATTTCCTTGTCTATTACATTGCATATCTGGACAGCGCCACATCTACCACCCCCCCCCTTTTTTCATATTTTTGCTTTACCCATTGTGATATAGCAATCGAGTAGAGGCAGCAGTTCAGTCTACTGTGTTTTGATTTGATTTCCTTTGCGCGGAGACACCCCATCCATTTTCCATATACCCATTGCTGCGCCCACCAAGAGTAACTGTCAGGCCTTACAGTGTTGTGTCAACACCACCACCACCACCAAAGGCCCAATTTTTCAGCCCCTGTTCAACAGGGACATGCAATTATAATTATTGATCTAATAATTCACAGCAGGGCCCATTGCTGCGCCCACCAAGAGTAACTGTCAGGCCTTACAGTGTTGTGGCACCAGCACCACCATCAAAGGCCCAATTTTTACTACCACTGTTCAACAATTATATGTTATTACAATTCCTGATATAATAGTTGACAGCAGGGCGTTCCAGCACCCACCAAGAGTAACTGTGAGTGCTTACAGTGTTGTGCCAACACCAACACCTAAGGGGCCAATTTCTGCAGAGTATATAGGGCAGGTTCCTACTTTCAAACATCCAACTTACAAACGACTACTACTTGCAAACGGAAGAAGACAACAGGAAGTGAGAGGAAATCTACCCCTTGGAAGGAAAATTCTCTCCTGTAAGAATAAATATGGGAGAAAGGTGTCTCCTCTCTACTGATGCTTTATCACCAATCCTTGTTTCAATAAAAACACCACATTTCAAAATCAGTTGTCATTGGGACGCAAAGTGAGGTGAAATGTTCTGAACAGGGGCACAGACAGCAAAACAAATGTTACAGGGGTGATAACCCTTCCCTATGTTTTCCAAAAAGCTTAAAAATAGGTATTTGGGCTGGAGCTACACTTAAACAATGTAGCTGTTCAAAATTACAAACAGATTCAACATAAGAACAAACCTACAGTCCCTGTCTTGTATGCACCGCCTGTATACGGCTGTTCAGAGTATATAGGGCCTTTTTTCTTTTGTGTGCGGGGTTCCCCTTAATATCCATACAAGACCCAAAGGGGCTGGTAATGGGCTGGGGTAGGGGGGGGGGGGGGTGATGGGGTAGCTATGCCATTTTTCTTAAAGATTTTCATCCATATTACCGGGACCAGACATTACATTAAAGCCGCAAGCAGTTTTAAATGGCTTTTTTTTTCCTTTAGAAATGTAATTTTGTGCAGGGACAGTTCTAAACACGGGAAACACGTGGCACTTCACAGGCATACTTTAGACACCCCCCAGGTACAATATTTAAAGGAATATTTGACTTTTTTTTTTCACTTTATGCATCATCACGTCCGTTTTTAAAACTTCTTTTTGCATTGATACATGTCCCCTGGTGCAGAACCCGGGTTCCCAAACTCTGTTTAGGACAATAACATGGATAATAGTCGTTATAATTAGCACTTTAGAATCCGAACGTTCGCATCCATTGTATTTAATAGGGTTCTAATGTTCGTGCGAACTTTCGGTCCGTTCGCGGGTTCTGGTGCGAACCGAACCCGGGGGTGTTTGGCTCATCACTACTATTGTTCTCATCCTCCTTCAAATCTCCAATGGGCCAGGTTACTTTTCCATGTCACCTCCATCCTGGAGGTGATGTGATATATATCATAATGCTGCATAACACTTTTGGCGACCTCCACATGTTCATAGGTGCCCACTCTCCTGGATTTGCTGGGACAATCTCACATGTTGGTCCTCTTTACTGTAAGGGCAGGCACATCCCCCATGCTTCACTTCTCTTTGGGCGCCAAGCAAGGGTCACATGAGAGACCTACCTTGGGTGGGTTCTTCTGGGCTACACTAGGTACTTGGTTACAGGGTCACTTTACACACACACACATTGGGTACATATTACTTTGTCTTGTTTTTTCAATACCTTGTGACAAGGCTGAGGCTGCCATGAGGTAATACTCAATCTTAAAGAGGTTGTAAACCTTCAAACCTCCACTGCTTCCCAGGGAACCTGAACCCGGTGGTGAATGCAGGAGTAAGGACTCAGGACCTTCTGACAGACGAGCCAGTTTACGATAAGCCTTCTTATATCTTACTTGTTCTAAGTGTTTTTGACCATTGTTTTAATAAATCCCCAGTGATACTGCACTTGGGTGGCACTTCCCCCTTACTTCCTTTTTTAGCTTGTATGCATCGCATACTAGCTCATTATGAAATACTTACCTTAGAACAATGCCCTGGATCGGCGCCGGCACACCACTCACTAAGTCGACATGTTTCCCGGAGTTACTTACGCGTTTGCGGGCTCCGGCGCTGTGGTTGGCCGGAGCCACGATATTGTCACTCCTGCACATGCGCGCGGGTGCTGCTGGTCACGGCATGGGTCCAAAAGAAACGGCACAAGCGGGCTGTTCCTTCAGTGCGCATGCACCGATGACGTCGGCGGCATCGTATATAGTAAATATCTCCTAAACGGTGCAAGTTTCGGAGATATTTACAGTACCTACAGGTAAGCCTTATTATAGGCTTACCTGTAGGTACAATTAAAGAGGAAGACTTTACTTCCTCTTGAAGGCAGGGTTTTACTCTCAGTGATGAACGTACACCATGTACACTGTGCTACAACTGTTCTCCAGTTAACTCTCGATTACTCTTGTCAATGCACAACTTTCACAGTAACTTAGATTTTGGAGGGACATGCTGAGCCCATGTCCAACAACCACCTGTCCAGCGTTCTTTACTACAACTTCTTAGTAGCAAGGTGGGCCCTGCTGTGCACTCAACCAAACTCTTGAACTTCTGTACCTCCATACAGGATGGGGAACCTCTGGGGTGCAATCCACTCCTGAGACAGACCGCTTCAATGCAACACATATATCAGTAGAACATGGGATGAAGCCGCTTATGGAGGAACTCTGTATTTTAGCCGCCTTAATGTTTGATTCTTCCCATGACCGCAGCCCTGTCTGGTCCTGGGCATTGGTGAGCATGCCTTCAGGTGAAGTGTTACCACAAGTGTAAGTGTTAGCGACCTGGTTCACCTCCTGGCGTTAGTTAAAAACCCCTGGGGGTGTACAAGTCGGAGTAGACAGTACAGGTACATCACACCTTTCTTTGTAAACCACAGCCCCCCCACACACAGTGGATAAAATAAGGGCAGGTTTGCCTGGAGGGAGTCAGCAAACAAGTCATACAAAAAGATGGCAACCCCCCTGATTTATAACTAGCCTTTGCAATAAGGTGCACATGGAAGGGCAATGTACAGATAATTATCCATCATGCCATACTATCAGGGAGTGTGATTGGCCCCACAAATATTTTTGCAGCAGGACAATGGCCCCAAACATACAGCCAATGTAATTAAAGTGTTTCTAAACCTAGGACCCTGCATTCACTATGTGTGGTCCCCCACCGTACACAGAACATGGTAATGCAATTATTTTAGTAAATATAAATAACTTTTCTCATCAGCCTACATCAACAGAAGATCTGTGGTTAGTTTTCCAAAATGCTTGGAACAACCAACCTGCAAAGTCCCTTCAAAAACTTCTTCTCATATGCTCAGAGACATTGGTTCCCACTGCTTTCAGTCTAACCCAGTGAGCAGAGAGTGGGGCTGAGCGACACTGTGTGTGTCTATGGACACACAGGTCTGGCTCGGGAGCAAGCCCGCAAGTCTGCCCCATAGCAATCGCTTTCTATGGGGGAAGACACTGAAGAATAGGAACGAATCGCGCTGGAGGGGGACCCCAGAAAAGGAAGATCAGGCAAAACAATTGCAAAACAAGGCAGATAGGTATGACATGTTTGCTATTGAAAAAACAAAACAAAATCCAAACCTTTACAATGCCTATAATTACTTTTTTTTTTAAGATGAGTAAACCTTTGCCGAAGCAGGGAATAAATATAGAAAATAAAATCTGTAACGGCACCCCAAGTATGAAAGGGGTTAACCCCGTTAGGATATTCCCTTTCCAACCACACGACAGCCACCAGACACTCCAACCAGCTGAATAAGACTCCATACGAATGGTTCTCCCCCCAGATACGAGACAACGCTCTGTATTCAAGTTCCAAAACAGGGAATGACTTTATTTTCAAAACACATGGTAACACATTTCTCTTCAAAACCCTCCCCTCCCATCCTTTGGGGAACAGGGCGGGTTAAACTGTCCAATGACAATGGTGATACAGGTCAGGTGTGTTCAAACTTCTCCTTTGATAAACAGTCTTAGGCAGGAGGGGTGATTCCCCCCCTCCTCACAGAAGACACTTCAACATCCCATAATATGCAGCCAGACGGTTGACCAGCTCCAATCCACATTGTCACAGTAGCAGACTTAATTCATAATAGACAATAGAATGCAAATAACCTTAACTCCTCACCGCAATGATTACACCCCCCCCCCCCCACAGTACACATTCAATCTAGATACAATGTATGTGCAGCTTGAATATGGCCATCATAGGCCATATTGGGGTTTTCATTCACCCTGTGCCCCTAATAGAGACACAGGGTGATTGACACATAAGAGCCATTGGGGGAGCTGAAGCAAGGGTATCTCATACTTTCTAAGCGATTCTGAGTCCCCCGGGCCTTCCCGTTACATCTCTCCCCTTTCAGCAGGAGACTAACACAGGAGGCGACCCCAGACGGGTTGACTCCGAAGTTAGTCCATAGGTCCCTTCTTCTAATGCCGGTATCCACACAGTACCCCAAATAAATTGCTCCAAACAGAGCATTACTTACCCAGCCAACCTCTGCCTCTCTCAGAGAATATATCCGCCGCTGGGGAGAGGCCTGGACTGGCCCTTCTCCCTGGAGTCCTTTCAGCCGCTGGAGAGAAGACAGGGTGACTGGGCTCAGTCCGTCATGCTGTTGGGGATCTGGGTCGACTGCCCGGCATCCCTGGGGTATACAAGTGGAGACTGAAGTCCCATCCACTTGTGGTAGGTGAAAATCCCAGAGTGCTTGCAAAGCAAGGCTGACATCCTCCTGTCCCAGTGTCACACCATTTTCTGGGGTTGTGTCAGTGAGGACCGAAGTCCCATCCAGTACCACAGGAACTCCCTCTTCTGTTAGTTGAGAGCAGAGGCCCGTGGCACTCGGCTCTGTTGCCAGCTCTTCTGCTGGGTTGCTGTGAGTGGAGACCGCAGTCCCATCCACTGATATCCGCTCAAGTGGCAGTTGTGTGCAGCGGCCAGTAGCATTCTGCCCTGCTGCCAGTGATTCAGCTGGGGGTAAAAGCTTTACCACCTCAGCTTGTTGCTGGAGAGAGGGGCCAACTGCCCCGGCTCCCTGAAACTCCACAGTGGTTTCCGGTGCTGGGCAGAGGTTGCTATCACTCTGCCCGGTTGCCAGCACTTCTGCTGGGGACTCCACACCATCTGCTCTGGTTAACTGTTGGGGAGGGAAAATGGCTGCTTCTCCTCCCTGCATCTCCGAAATCCACTCGGAAAGAGGAACCATCACCTTCTCAACTCGGGCCTCCAAAACTGCCACGGGTGTAGAGCAGGGGTCTGTAATACTTTGTCCTGCTGCCAGTACTTGGGCAGGCGATGCATAATCTATAACATCCTCTGAACAGTTCCTTAAGTCCATACCTTCTGTAATCAGTGGCTGGGGAGATGAGCCAACTGCCCTAGCTCCCTGGAACTCCACATCATCCACTTCGGCTTTAGGGATGGCAATCTTCAGCTTTTCCACTGCCGATTCTTCAGCCAGGATTTCATAGTTGTCAACTGGTATTTCCTGATAGTCCCAGGCACAGGTAGCCCCACCCTGCTGCTGAACAGATTCTAGCAGCTGTCTGTAAGCGATCTCCAGCTCCCATTCCTGAACGGCCAGAAACTCCAAATCTTCCTCTGCCCAGTGCCCTTCCGAGACATTCAGTTTTCGCTCTCTGTGCTCCATTATTTCCTCCAAACGCCACTCCCGATCACTCCCAAAGTCAGGGTCACTGGACAGCCTCCAATACAACAATCCCAGGCCATTATAGTCAAAGCCTTCCGTGGGGCTGTCATCCGCTGACCATGGGCACTCTTGGGCTACATACCACCGGAGGGCTCTGTAGCTCTCGTCCAACCGCATCTCTGCCCGGATCAGCCTGCTTAACTCAGTTGTCCACTCCTGCTTTGGTTGTTCCCCCAATAACGGCATTCGTACATCATACTGCGACCAGTACCTTACATAGATGGAGGGGAGAACCTTTCCCTGGTGTTGCTGCTCGAGAGCTAGCGCTTTCTTCCAGAGTTCGCAGCGGATCGAATCCGACCATCCCAGCAGGACCTCCTCTGATACTGGTCCTCTATGCTGTATCTGCATCTCTTGTAACCTCCTTCTGACTTCCTCTTCCATGGCGGCTGGTATCTGTACCTCTCCTCTCCTTGCAGTTGGTGCTGCTGTGACTTCTGCTGCTGCAGCACCTCTTTGCTGTAGCAAATTTGCCTCCACAGCCGCTATAACTAGGTCTATGATCTCCGCTGGAGGGTTAGGACCATAATGTGCCAGTCTTAGTTTAACAGCCCGATCAAAACTTGCCTCTTCGGGTGTCCTGTCTGTTACGCTGGGCCTTTCGGTTCCATCCATTTCGACTAGTTCTCTGATAATGTCGCTCTTCTTACGGTTGTTAGCCGGTCTTCCCCGGTTCTCCAGTAAGTCTTTGAGGGTGGAGAGCTTTAGCCGTTCATACTGTGCCTCCATTGTCCTGTGTCCTCTTGTAGCTGTCCTTCTGGCTGTGGGGATCAATCCCACTGCTTGCCAACAATTGTAACGGCACCCCAAGTATGAAAGGGGTTAACCCCGTTAGGATATTTCCTTTCCAACCACACGACAGCCACCAGACACTCCAACCAGCTGAATAAGACCCCATACGAATGGTTCTCCCCCCAGATACGAGACAACGCTCTGTATTCAAGTATCAAAACAGGGAATGACTTTATTTTCAAAACACATGGTAACACATTTCTCTTCAAAACCCTCCCCTCCCATCCTTTGGGGAACAGGGCGGGTTAAACTGTCCAATGACAATGGTGATACAGGTCAGGTGTGTTCAAACTTCTCCTTTGATAAACAGTCTTAGGCAGGAGGGGTGATTCCCCCCCCCCTCCTCACAGAAGACACTTCAACATCCCATAATATGCAGCCAGACGGTTGACCAGCTCCAATCCACATTGTCACAGTAGCAGACTTAATTCATAATAGACAATAGAATGCAAATAACCTTAACTCCTCACCGCAATGATTACACCCCCCCCCCCCCTCACAGTACACATTCAATCTAGATACAATGTATGTGCAGCTTGAATATGGCCATCATAGGCCATATTGGGGTTTTCATTCACCCTGTGCCCCTAATAGAGACACAGGGTGATTGACACATAAGAGCCATTGGGGGAGCTGAAGCAAGGGTATCTCATACTTTCTAAGCGATTCTGAGTCCCCCGGGCCTTCCCGTTACAAAATCTATTTTAAAAGAGTCTGGGAAACCAGACAAAATAACCTAAAACACTTTGCAAGGTTCCCATCACAGTTACTCATTTATTTTATTTTCATTTATTGTTGACATTCAGCAGCCTAAAGTGCCATGCCCAAGACTAACTCTTTCTGGGCACAGCAAATCTTTTTTTGTCCCCTTTGAAGATAAAAAACGACATTGTGTTCTGACCCCCAAAGCTCCTCCCATCTAAAAGTTAATAGAAAAACTAAAATTACAGTCTCCACAGACTATTCATGTAGGATGCCCAACCAATGTCAAATAGCTTTCCTAAATAATTGAAATGTTGGTTTTAAGCCAGAATTCTTATTAGTTAACAAATATTTAGTTGTTTCACTTACCGTGTATACTCGAGTATAAGCCGAGTTTTTCAGCCCTTTTTTTAGGGCTGAAAATACCCCCCTCGGCTTATACTCGAGTCAGTACTTGACAGGTGTCCATTTTTTTAAAAGTCGCGGCTTCCTTCTGGTGTTCCGTGATAGGCATTTGACACTGTGTTTCTCCTATCACGGAGGTCCTCTCATCCTCCGACTCAGTTTCCCAGCAATCACGGACCTTCTCTTGTCCGAGGATGAAAGAATGTCCGTGATTGGCGGAACACTGAACACAGTGTCTGCTGGGAAACTGAATCTGAGGATGAGAGGACCTCCGCGGAACACAGTGTCAAATGCCTATCACGGAACGGAACGACAGGAGGAAGCCGCCACTTTTAAAAAATGGACGCCTGTCAAGAATTCAGGTTCTCGGGCACAGTAAGACTGCAATGGGCACAGTGAGGTATGGCACAGTGAGGAGGTATGGCACAGTGAGTTTGTAATGGGCACAGTGAGGTATGGCACAGTAAGTAGACATGTGCAATTCGTTTAGTTTCTAATTCGTTTTTCACGAATTTCGAGAAATTCGTTAATTCCGAAATTTCCGAATTTCCGAATTTTTCAATTTCCGAATTTTCGGATTTTCGAATTTTCGGATTTTCGGATTTTTCAATTTCCGAATTTTCGGATTTCCGAATTTTTCAATTTACAAATTTTCGGATTTCCGAAATTTCGATTTTCCGAATTTCGTAAATTCGGATTTTTGAAATTCGGAAATTCGAAAATTCGAAAATTTCGAAAATTTGAGATTCAAAAAATTCGAAATTGCAAAATTCGAAAATCTAAAATTTGAAAATGGGAAATTTGGAAAGTTGAATTTCTGAATTCCGAATTTTAAGAATTTCCGAATTTCCAAAAATCGGAAATTCGTTTTTTTCTTTTTTTTTCTTTTTTCGGAAATTCGAAAAATTATTTTTTTTCTTTTTATTCGTTTTTTTGGAAATTCGAAAATTCGGAATTCGGAAATTCGGAATTCCCGAAAAAAGCAAAACAACGAAAACGAAAAAAAACCGAATTTTTCGAATTTCCCGAATTTCCGAAAAAAGAAAAAAAAACGAAAGAAACGAAAACGATTTTTTTTTCTGCAATGCACATGTCTAAGTATGGCACAGTGAGGTTGCAATGGGCACAGTGAGACTGCAATCGGCACAGTGAGGTTGCAAATGGGCACAGTGAGGCATGCAAATGGGCATTGTTGACCCTCTTTTCCGCTTACAGTAGCTGCTGCATTCTCACCCTCGGCTTATACTCGAGTCAATACGTTTTCCCAGTTTTTTTGTGGTAAAATTAGGTCCTTAGCTTATTCTCGGGTCGGCTTATACTCGAGTATATATGGGTAAATTTAGTTTAATGCAGGGGTAGGCATCCTTGGCATAACAGCTGTGGTGCAACTACAAATCACATCATGCCTTTGGCAATCACAGGAATAACAACAGCAGGAGTTCCCAGGTTGCCTACCCTTGGTTTATAGGCTAGCATAATAAATACAAATATAAAAGTTACCCTATCCCTACAGACTAGGAATACCTATAGTGTTTCAGATACTGGATATACAGTAAATCCATCCCAGGAATAGAGAGGCTATTCTCTTGTCTCAGCTGACACTTGGCATTCACCACGCTTAGCCTAGTAGCTTTCTTTTTTTGAAAATGCATTACACTTCTGAACATATATGTAAAAAATTTATGTGAATGCCTATGTGTAATCATCTCCCATTCCTATTTATGATAATTCTGTCAACACAGAAAAGCCGAATTCCCAGAAAAAAACTGCATACACAGATGAATTACATATAAGGAAGCTGTTTTACTTTACTTGTATTTCTGTCTATCCAGTTCAGAGATTTACATCTACCAATGACAGTACTTTTTCTGTTAAAACATAGCTTTACCCATAATGTTCTTTAACCACGTGCCGACTGCCTCCTGTTCATTTACGCCGGCAGAATGGCACATCAACATACCTGTATGTCCCCTTTAAGTGCCTGTCCGTGTGGTTGCCATCCCCGTGAGTCGGACCGCGGGTCCCGCAGACTCGATCGCTGATCCCCACAATCGACTCACGGAGGTATAGAGAGGGGAGATGCTTGTGTAAACAAGCATCTCCCGGCTCTGCCTAGTTACAATGACACGGATCTCGGCTCCGTGTACTCGGAGCGGAGATCAGTGTCATGTGACACACAGCCCATCCCCCCTACAGTTAGAAACACTATGCAGGGAACACTTAACCCCTACAGCGCCACCTAGTGGTTAACCCCTTCACTGCCAGTGTCATTTTCACAGTAACCAGTGCATTTTTATAGCACTGATCGCTGTAAAAATGACAATGGTCCCAAAAATGTGTCAAAAGTGTCCGATGTGTCCGCCATAATGTCGCAGTCACGAAAAAAATCACTGATCACCGCCATTACTAGTAAAAAAATTAAAATAATAAAAATGCCATAAAACTATCCCCTATTTTGTAAACGCTATAACTTTTGCGCAAACCAATCAATAAACGCTGATTGCGATTTTTTTTACCAAAAATATGTAGAAGAATACATATCGGCCTAAACTGAGGAAGAAAAACGTTTTTTTTATATATTTTTTGGGGAAATTTATTTTAGCAAAAAGTAAAAAATATTGCATTTTTTTCAAAATTGTCACTCTATTTTTGTTTATAGCGCAAAAAATAAAAACTGCAGAGGTGATCAAATACCCCCAAAAGAAATATCTATTTGTGGGAAAAAAAGGACGTCAATTTTGTTTGGGAGCCACGTCGCACGACAGCGCAATTGTCAGTTAAAGCGACGCAGTGCGGAATCGGAAAAAGTGGCCTGGTCTTTGGCCAGCCAAAATGGTCCGGGGCTTAAGTGGTTAACAAAAGAAAATACATTCCACATTAATAATTATGCTACCAAAATTAGTGTGTGTTGTAAATTGCCTCTAGCATTGCTACTCTTTCTTCTTGCTGGAGGCCGACATTTTCTTAAAGCCCAGAGCAGACATTATCAAAAATTATATATCACTTTCTTCAATTCAAATATGTACATTTCCAACCTTGATTGTATGTCTTGGCTTAGCTAGAGAGGGAGGCTGACAGAAGCTTTACATTGCTGAAGTTCTCAGATCTGCAATAAAGGAGAAAAGAAGAAATTATCAGGAAGATAAGATAAGACACTCTCCTTGTAAGGTTAAAGCTCCAAGCATAGCGTTTTTTTTCATAAGCTCAAAAAAAAGCTAGGAAAAAACGCTGGATGAAAAATCCTGACAATAGCATTTTTGTGCCAGCTTCTAGTAGCATTTTAGAAGCATTTAGAAGTTTTTAGGAGCATTTAGGAGCATTAACATTTATTAGCGTTTTTGCAGTACAAAAAGCTGTTAGCAGCATTTTAGTAGCATTTAGAAGCAGTTAGGAGCATTTAGGAGCATTCAGCGTTTTTTTCTGCTGTAATGTTTACTGAGATAAAGAATGAACACAAGAAAAGATATGAGTGAACACAACTTATGTTTGACAGAAAATATCACTTGACACTGATATACAAGGGTGTGTACCTTATAACCTGCAAAAGTTCTATGTGAACAGGTACACAGAGAGACAAATATCCAACACCTTTAACACATGTATTGGATACCTTTCCTCTGAGGCCTCAGCACACAAACCAGCAAACAGTGCACAGCATATACATATAGTAAACACAGTGTGAAATTAGATAATGTCCCACAAAATGGCTCCCCTAGGTTGTAATTCAATGATTAGCATTAAATGCAGAGCAGTAAAGCATAATAAAGAGGAGAATGATGAATGCTTTTAATTCCGGATATCTTCAGCTAGCCTGTTGTTTATACTGCAGTGTTATTTGTAATTTTGTAATCCAGGTAGGTAAAAGACAAAAAGACTGAAGAGCAAAGGTAAACTGATGAATACTTAAACTGAAGAAATATCACCACTTGTAGATTCCTCTTTAATTATGTAAATGAGTGGAATACAGTACTGACTTTACAGCACGAGGGAAGGGGAAGGCTCCAAGCGCCTGGTGTATAAGGCCTGTGAAGAAGTAGATTCTCCTCAGTTGAACTACAAGTCTCACCAGCCAGTCTGTAGGAAAAATTACTCAGCAATACTGCAATCTCTATCTGGATGGGCAGATGCCCTCTCACCACAATGGACCCCAATAGATGAAGGGCTCCATCTGATGAAATGGCGCTGCGACTCCCGGTGGGCTGGAATGCAGGTGGTCCCAGATGCTCTGGAGCGCAGGCCGGTCCGCTTGCTGGAATAGCGGTGCTGTCCTCCGAGGTCCCTCTGAGGTGGGCGATCCAGCTCTCCGCTGTATAGGCCGCCGACTCTCACTCCCTGTCACACAGACCTCCTGCTGGCAGGTTCAGAATGGCGTCCAGAGAGGCTGAAAACAGGCCGCGCCTGCCTTTTTATTTCTCCTCCCAGCAGGCTGTTCTGCGCGCTTTGCATTGTGTGTCCTGTAGTCCAGAGCTGGCCCGGCCAACAGAGTCACTTCCTCACCCAGACTATATGACCCATAATGCATTGCTCTGTTCACTCTCAAGGAGGAAAGAAAACCCTGCCAGAGTTCAGCAGGCACTAGGGGGAGCCAAACCCATACATGAGAAAACAATTTACCATTCAACAATAGTAACTGTAGTAGCAACCCCTGGCTACACGAATTTGGCAAAAAATAATGTTGAGCAGTAAAAGACATAAAGTTGTGCCCAAGGTGTCCAGCACCAGCCACATCCATGTTTTGGACTATCCCAGCTGTAGCAGAAGGAGTCAGAAGACTAGTAGGGCACTGCAATCCAAAATTGGTCTGGTCTGGTAGTTTAGAAGCACTTTTGTAGAAAACCTTGAATAGTATGAAGATTTAAAGTGGATGTAATCCCAATTCATGAAATTTGACCTAGGCACATATATCTGTAGTGGTTGCTTATCTCTCTCCAAAGCCCTGAGTCCCATGTCTTTCTGCTGTTTCGTTTCTCTATTATCAGCATGATAACTTCTGACAGGTTCTCCGAGATGGGAGATAAAATCAGCCTGACATGTGTGTGTGTGGGGTGCTAGCTATAAATAGATTAGCAGAGAGCTGGTCTTGTCACAGCACACCTATGAAAGTATCATCGTTCCTATGCCTATGTGGAGTGGGGGTGTGTGCCTTTCCTCCAATCAGCTGTCACACAGTGTAAAGCAAGAATACACTCCTACTGCTGAATGAGGAAGTAAAAATTCAGCAAGCTGAAGACAGCAGATATACATGTAAAACGTATGTACGGAGATTTGTTTAATCTCTGTGTATCATCTGAGGCTGTTCACTTCACTGGGTATAGGACAGGGTTTACATCCACTTTAACTTTGAGATATTTTGTGTATTTGGACTACCTGTCAGAGGCATCTGCAGATCTTTTCTGCATTTCTGCCTCCAGTTTTCTTTGGTGGAGGGAAAAGATTCCTGCTGATCCTGTGAACTTCATTGCTTGATCAGTGATCATGATTCCTGATTTATGTCTTTCTCCCACCTGCTTTGACTTTCTGACTGAAAATACAGTATACTACCTGTCTTTACCTTCTATCTGTGATACAAGTCTGGTTTATTGCTTGCCCTCATTTCTGCTTCTTTATAGGCACCGCTCTTAGAAGACAATTCAAGGATACATAAATCCTAGCAATCTTCTCTTATTTGATTTCTTTTGGTCTGTTAAATATACCTGTAGCGGCCTCCTCTCTTTCCTCTCTTTATCAGCTCGTCTGTCTCTTGTCTAGGGGTACCCTAGAGGAGAGAGTGCGGGATCACCACGCCAAGCCTTCACCGCAGATGTTTGTGTGGTGTAAGCAAAGTTCTTATATTACCTTCGGGTCGGTGTTCTGCACCTGGAGCCTCCAAAGAGAGTTCCCTTGAACAATGTCTGTCAGAAAATGAGCCCCACACCATTAAATTCCAACACTCCTTTATTCTTCTCAATGCAAAAGTGAACACAATCAGTTGGACTCCCTTAGAGAACAGAACAGACAAGGAGGTGTGGATGCGAGTAGGCCCAGACACAATGATCTCTCCACTTTCCTTCCTGAAAGTGAGTTACGGTCTCCGAGCGAGGGGGAATTTCCTTCCAGGCGGTCACCGATGAGAGGCTCACCTGTCACTGGCAATATGCTGCACCAGGTCTTCAAGCAAGTATCTCCCACCGGTCCATTACGCCTTCCGGATTCGGGTACCCACTCCCAGGGTTCCCTAGGATCTCCTTCCCTCGCGGAACTCAGTGGTGGGCACTAAGCTCCAGACCTCCATCCGAGTACCTCACCCCAGGCTAAAGGTGCCTGGGATGGAAAACGACCTCCGAACGTCCTCTAGGCCTAGGCCGCCTAGGGGACCGACACGAACCACCGCCCACAGGCTGAAGGTGCCCGGGACTCAACCCCATGACAAAGATGGCCGGCCCCTTTATACCCTCTCCCAGCAAGCACGGCGGGTTCCCCGCCCCACCATACCGCTGCCGAGGGAGGACAAAAAGGGAGCACAGCACACAGCAATGGTTCAACCCCAGCCCAAGGCAACAGCGCCATCCATGGGGCTGCAGGGAACTGCACATCACTGGTGTCTCTGCCAGTTTTAATACACAGAAAAGTATATACCCGCTACATACCATTGAAAGCGTTTTAAATATCTGCTTGATAAGTAAAAAAAAATAGCTAATGGTCTTTCTAGAAATATTGTGAGCAGTAACCATGTCTCACTATGTTAATTTGTAGAGATGAGAAAATGAATGGAGACCTGTCCTCAGTGGCGGCTGGTGCTCAAAATTTTTTTGGGGGGGGGGGCGCAAACAAACGAAAAAAATAAAAAACATCAATTGCAGCCTCACTGTGCCCATCAATTTCCGCCACTGTGCCCATGAATTGCCGCCACTGTGCCCATCAAACGCAGCCACTGTGCCCATCAAACGCAGCCACTGTGCCATAAAATTGTCACCACTGTGCCATAAAATTGTCGCCACTGTGCCATGCCATCAAACGCAGCCACTGTGCCATGCCATCAAACGCAGCCACGGTGCCCATCAATTGTCACCACTGTGCCATGCCATCAAACGCAGCCACTGTGCCATCAATTGTCACCACTGTGCCCATTAATTGGCCCCACTGTGCCATGCCATCAATTGTCCCCACTGTGCCATGCCATTTTCGCCACTGTGCCCATAAATTATCGCCACTGTGCCATGCTAAACGCAGCCACAATGCCATCAATTGTCGCCACTGTGCTATGCCAAACGCAGCCACTGCGCCATGCCATTGTCGCCACTGTGCCCATCAATTGTCGCCACTGTGCCATGCCAAACGTAGCCATTGTGCCATGCCATTGTTGCCACTGTGCCCATCAATTGTCGCCACTGTGCCATGCCAAATGCAGCCACTGTGCCATGCCATTGTCGCCACTGTGCCCATCAATTGTCGCCACTGTGCCATGCCAAACGCAGCCACTATGCCATGCCATTGTCGCCACTGTGCCCATCAATTGCCGCCAGTTTGCCCCTAAAATGCCGCCAGATTGCCCCCCCCCCCACCTGGCACTTACGTTTCTCGGTCAGCCATCCTCAGATCCTCCTCCACGATCCCTCGATGTAGTCCCGCCCTCGATGTCGCTTCAGCCAATTAGGTTACCTGTAACCAGTTCCGGTAAACCTGATTGGCTGAGATACGTGTCAGTGTTAACCAAGGAATGCACTGTGTGTCCCCTGGTTAACTATTTGGAAGCCGATTACAGCCCTCAGGCTCTGATAGACACTTCTACGGCCAACCAGCTGCCATTATTCAGATGGCCGGCGCTCACCAGGGGGCCGGCCATCTGAATAGTGGGCGGCAGCGGCGACAATACATAGATTCATGCAAATCATGAATCTATGTATTGTTTTTCAGTGGCGGTGCAGGAGCAAGTGGGGGCGGCACTCCTGCGCCCTCTATGGA
Organism: Rana muscosa; assembly: GCA_029206835.1. Taxonomy (NCBI): domain Eukaryota; kingdom Metazoa; phylum Chordata; class Amphibia; order Anura; family Ranidae; genus Rana; species Rana muscosa. Next base: position 365,182,125 of record CM055127.1, read on the forward strand.
CGCACTGCCACTGCCTGTCCTGTTTCTGTTGACCTGATACAGCACGTCAAAGTTGTCATCCTAGAACTGAAGGTGGGTTTCTGGCAGAATCACTAGGTGAAGGTAATGGAAAACTTGAAAAAAGAAAACAAACCCAGCATTTATATTTAAGGACTAAAAGGCTTCTATGGGTTTAGATATGCTTTCTGTATCTGTCATTACTATTGCTCATCATCCCTATCAATTTGAGGACAATTGGGCAAACCTGGAAATTGTGACCTGTCATGTGGCAAAACATATACTTTCTTGGTTAGATCTCTGCCAAAAACTCCTTAGACACTTGCCATTGGTGACAAAAAAGGTCCTCACCAACCCATGACAAACCTTCTATGTTCTGAATGAGGTGAGGCTGTGATTAAAGCGGAGGTCCAGCTGTAACATTTTTTTAAAGTCAGCAGCTACAAACACTGTAGCTGCTGACTTTTAATAAGCACACTTACCTGTCCAGGGTGCCCGCAATTTCTGCCGCCCGAGGCCGATCCATCTATTGGATCGGGTCCCGGCGCCGTCATTCGAAGTAAGGCAAAAAGGCAGTGGAGCCTTGCGGCTTCACTGCCCATTTCCTACTGCGCATGCGTGAGTCGCGTGGCGCTTTGTGAATGGCCAGATGTCTTCTGAGACACTCACAGCACGCCCAAATGTCCCAGAAGACAACGCGAGGAAGAGAAGACAGAAGACTACCGCGGAATAGGAAGTGGCAGATTAGGATGATCTGCCTAGCAACAACCATTTATGGTAAGTATAAAAAATAAATAAAAATAATTTTATTTTTTTCACATTTTTTGGAGCCTTTTTCCAATTTTTTTTTCTTTTTAGGGTGGACCTCCGCTTTAAGCCAGAATTCATTGACACAAAAGATGCCCAGCTAACATAGATTTGAAATTCCCAGCAGTGGTTGTGAGCGGGTTAATGAAAAGTTCAGCAGTAATAATGTCATGCCACTGGAATTCCTGGCAATAACTAGACCTATATTAAAAATATGTCAGGGGATATAAATAGTCCAGTTTTCAAGAGAAAACAACTCTTCTTTTGTAATTATGCTGTCTCTTGCTGAGAATGTCATGGGCATAATAGATTGCCAACCATGCTTTGCAATATGGGAATCTCTCTTCAAATCAATTCCTTCCATGGCATCTCTTTGACAGTTCTGGTTATAGCCCTGACGATTGAAATGGAGCTGAAAAATGAGAGACACCAGTTGATAAACCTTTGACACCAGTTGATAAACCTTTAAGGATATGCATATGGGAGGTGACTGTGCTACTATGTTACTATGTACATGTAGCACTACCCCCGTAGGAGCTGCTGGTTAGTTTTGGGCCTGTACTCTGCCTGTCAACCCCCTGTAAGTTTGGCTCGATTCCCCTTGGCACAACTGGACAATGCACTGATTGTGGAACCCACTGGCAGTTGGGAACCACAATGACACCATGTATCAATGCAAATACAGTTAAGCTTTATTACCTTGTATTGGTCGCCTTTCCAATGACACCAGATAAGACTCCACACCAATGCAATTTAACCAAGAAGTGAATATTTACTTGGTGAATGAGAAAAATAGACACAGTCAAACATTAACAGTTGACTTCAAACAGGGCCCTGTGAGAGTCAATGGTATATTTGTAGCGGGGGTTTAAATTTAGGGGGATACACCTGGGTGGTAGTATGACCCAGGTGTGTATAAATCATGGAAGGATTTAGACCATTGTTAATTCGTGGAGGACTTGGTGGTGTACTGTTCTCCTTGGCCTGTGGGTGGCGGGGTTCCCACAGGTCTAAGGTAGATTCACTGCCGCAGTGCTGGCCTTTTTGTCCCCTTCCAGCGATGGTACGGCGAGGGCGGGGAACCCGCCGTGACGTCGCGGGAGGAGATAAAGGGGAGAGACGCCCTCACAACGAGGTCTTTTTCTTGCATCGCGCGCCCAGGCACCTTCGGCCTGGGTGTAAGCGGTTCGGAGTTCCGGCCCAGGTGGAGTTGGCGTCCATCCCAGGCACCTTCAGCCTGGGGTGAGGTACTAAACCAGAGGCCTGGGGCCCAGTGACTTCGACTGGGTCCCGCAAGGGTGGAGGAGTCCGAGGGTCCGAGGGTCCCTGAGGTGGATGGGGCCCATGTCTGAGGTAAGGAGGCCGGGGAGGTCACCCATCTGAAGAGTCCGGAGCAGCATCAACCCGGTGACGGATGGGCCCTCGGTAACTCCCTTGGAGGGACATCTCCCCCTGACAGGGGCCACAACGCAGCGAAGGTACTCCTATCTGCATTCTATTGAGTCGCTGGTAGAGACTCACAAGTTCTAAGTTCTCTCTAGCCAAGGCTATAGTAACCGCTGGTGAAACCACAGTGGTTTAGAGTACAATCAGGATAGTGCCTCGACCTGCTCACCCCACCGTAGTGAACTGTTATTGGGTCTCAACCAGTTGGCTGGTAAAGAACTGTTTGATTGTGAGTGTGACAATAAAACAAGAGTTGGACCCTAATCGGTGTGTGGTACTCTGGTTAATGGGAGCAAAGGGAAGTGTCAGCACAGCAAGACTTGGTCATCAACTGAAACGCACAGGCCTGAGGAAAATAACTGTACTGGCCTTCACCTCACTCACTGCCATGGGGAGGACATGGGCCGTAGCGCATCTTACTCTCACATACGAAATACCCCTAGACAAAAAGGATGGAGTGAGGGCGCTACATATTCAATAACAATCAGGTTGAACAATGCAAAAATTAGGCCTGACCTGGGTAAGTACACAGCGGAGGGATCCCCCCAATGCAATATGTTAACACTGGAGCACCTCTCCACCAGGTCTCACCCAGCTCTTTGAAATATAATAACTGTACAAACAAGTTATATTATGGCATGAGTCTATATGCTCTTTGGTTCCCCCTAGCGGGTAATTCCCATACACGTGTCCTACTATTCTAGTTCAGATAGACAAGCTGAATCCTGTAATTGTTCCTTCTGGTTAACAGTAGTCTTCGCTAGCCTTGGTTGGTGCACATTAATAATTTGTAATCCAAAGGGAAATGGAAGAAGATTGAACAGTTAAAGTATATGATGAGAAGGAACAGATGAATGCTGATCCTTATCAAGGCGCTAACTTAATCCTGGATGCAACGTGATTCGGTACTGCAGATACCAGCAAGCCTAAGCAAACAAGTAAAGTTGTGGAAGTCACCTTCCTGCAACACAGTTAGTTGTATTTGCGGCCGGGTGCCCTCTCACCACATGAGGCCTTTCCTCGCTGGGATCCTCCGACAGGGCCCTCTTGGTTCGTGGCCTCCGGACGAGTCGTTGTCCCCGTTCCTCCGCTTAGCTAGTCGCCAGACATTGGTGGATAGATGACTCTGGATGCTCAGGAGTGTGGAGCAATCCCTCTCAACGGTCCGATCAACAGGGATGTAGCTGGGAATCCCTCCGTCAGGCGAACCGGCCTCCGTCACTTTAGGCCCAGGCTTTTCCGGCCTAAGCACCCTCGCTGCAGGCCTCTTGCCAGATGGAGTCCCAAGAGGCAGAACACAAGCCCCGCCTCTCCTTTTAAAAGGTCCTCCCAGCAGGAGGTGTGTGGCGCCACACTCCTTCCTAGCAAGTGGCATTGTGGGCCTTGTAGTCCATTCCTGACCCGTAACAATAGAGTCTGTGTCTCTCCGCACCACAAGATCCGTCATGCATTGTCCTACCATAGCTGAACCCAACAACTTGCAGCAATATGGGGCAACGGATAATGGAAAGAGCTAAGTTCTTATAGGCACAAACTGTAGTCCATGAGCTACGTGCCAAAGTAATACCTTGCTACATACATATTAAATATTATGATACTATGTAATATTTAAAGATTTAGGATTCGATGCTGGCATCTTTATCTTGGGTTCACTACTAGACAGTTACTGTCCTGGAACAGAATAAAACTTTAAAAGGAGATCCAAACTCAAAACGTTTTCTTTATTTTTCGATAGAAAATAGAAAGTGGCGGTTCATAAAGGGGCGACTTAGCCGCCTGACAAGTCGCGCTCCGTTCTGTACTATGGAACCTTTCTAATTGGAGCGACTCAAGTCGCTCCGACTTAGAAAAAGGTTCCTGTATGACTTTGGGACGACTTCAGGGCAACTTGCATCGACTTCAATACAGAAGTCATTTTGCAAGTCGCCTCTGAAGTCGTGTGCAGATCGCCTTGCTGAGTCGCGTGGCCAGTCGTGCTGCCCCTGTGTAAACCGGCACAAAGGGTTCAAACCTTGTCGACGATATGACACTCGCCCTTCTCTCCATCCTACCAGGGATTGCCTCAGCCAAGAAAGGCCTTCTCAGGGTCTTCCTCATTGCCACCTGGGCAGTCATACCCAGGTACTGGAAATCCACCATCTCTCCATCACGAAGGAATGGGTGAAAGAAATGCAATATTTGTGCCGTATGGACAAACTTAAATGATTGCCATACATAATACTTCAATGTATGGAGCATCTGGTGTCATTTTTACACAACAGCAAGATTTCGAATATTAACAACCATGTAACATGGTAATTTCATTCTACTTGACGAACTGTCATCATAATAATCAAGGTGCCCTCCCATCCAGTTGGTAACCCCCCCCCCCCCACCTCTCCTCTTCAGTCTATCATGAATGCTGCTGCCAAACTCATCTATCTTACCAACTGCTTAATGTCCACCACCCCTCTCTATCAATTCCTCCACTGGCTTCCAATTGCCCAGCTAATTAAATTCAAAATACTAACAACAACATACAAAGCCATTCACAGCTCTGCCTTGAGCTACAAGACCAATCTTTTCTCCAGTTATCACCCAAACCGTCCTCCCCACTCCCCTTAAGACCTGCTGCTTTCAAGCTCCCTTGTCCCCCTCCTCCCATGCTCATCTCTAGGACTTCTCCAGAGCCTCTCACATCCTCTGGAACTCTCTATCTCAATCTGTCCAGCTATCTCCTACTCTGGCTGCCCTTAGATGATCCCTGAAAACACATCTCTTCAGGGAAGCCTATTACGCCTCCAACTTAGTGAAGTTTTATCACTTCCATCAGCCCCCCACCCCCAGTTATAACCTTTTGTACCACTTGCCCCATCCTATTAGATTGTAAGTTCTTATGAGCAGGACCTTCTCAACCCTTTTGTAACTGCACTGTCTCCCTTTATATTGTAAAGCACTGCACAATCCGGTGGCGCTATATCAATCGTGTACTAAATAATAATAGTAATAATATCCCATCAGTGCCTTGTCTGCAGAACACCATGCTCATTTTCAAAATCTTACATCCTGTGTTCTGTGTTGTTGGAATTTTAAATTGTTCTCTATGTAAAACTTTAAATAAATGTAGCACACAGATCACTGGCCTCTGCTTACCTTCACTCGCAGAGTGGGACACACCATGCCACATGCCCATTATCCTCCATTTTGTGGAGGGTGAGCGGTGTTAACAGTTTTGGGTCCTGCAGCAGTGTTGCCAACCGTACGTAGATTTACGTACAGCCCGCGATTTAACCCCTTTTTCGGGCTGTACGTAAAAGTCAGTTTATGGGCACCGGCGCCCATAAAAAAGATGGCCACGAGCCGGCCATACAACTGCGCATGCGCCGTTCCGAATGCGCCGGCCGAGCGCATTCGGAACTCGGCCGAGCGGCGGCGGCGCACACGCAGTAACGTGATGGCGCCGCTGGCGCCATTTTTGAAAAGGCCACAGTGGCTGGCGGCAGTGGCGGGACACCTGAAGTGAGTGCATGCCATGCACTCATCATAGGTGGTCTGTGGAGGACTCGGAGCACTGACAGGGCCCAGCCAGGAGTGAGGAGGACGGACTCAAGGTCAGTGAAACAGGGGGGGATACAAGGGGACAGCGTCATCAGTGTGCTGTATCCTCCTCTGGTTCCTGTGTCCCTTTCACCTCTTCACAGGTCAGGGCAGCACAGTGCTGCCCTGACCTGTGGAGTGGTGAAAGGGGCACAGGAGGAGGACACAGCACACAGATGATGTGCAGAAGTAATATGGTGGTGTCCGCAGCCTCTGTTCCCCTCCTGTAGTGTGTCCGCAGCCTCTGTCCCCCTCCTGTAGTGTGTCCGCAGCCTCTGTCCCCCTCCTGTAGTGTGTCCGCAGCCTCTGTCCCCCTCCTGTAGTGTGTCCACAGCCTCTGTCCCCCCTCCTGTAGTATGTCCGCAGCCTCTGTCCCCCCTCCTGTAGTATGTCCGCAGCCTCTGTCCCCCTCCTGTAGTATGTCCGCAGCCTCTGTTCCCCTCCTGTAGTATGTCCGCAGCCTCTGTCCCCCTCCTGTAGTATGTCCGCAGCCTCTGTCCCCCTCCCGTAGTATGTCCGTAGCCTCTGTCCCCCTCCTGTAGTATGTCCGCAGCCTCTGTCCACCTCCTGTAGTATGTCCGCAGCCTCTGTCCCCCTCCTGTAGTATGTCCGCAGCCTCTGTCCACCTCCTGTAGTATGTCTGCAGCCTCTGTCCCCCTCCTGTAGTATGTCCGCAGCCTCTGTCCCCCTCCTGTAGTATGTCCGCAGCCTCTGTCCACCTCCTGTAGTATGTCCGCAGCCTCTGTCCCCCTCCTGTAGTATGTCCGCAGCCTCTGTCCACCTCCTGTAGTATGTCTGCAGCCTCTGTCCCCCTCCTGTAGTATGTCTGCAGCCTCTGTCCCCCTCCCTGTAGTGTGTCCGCAGCCTCTGTCCCCCTCCCTGTAGTGTGTCCGCAGCCTCTGTCCCCCTCCCTGTAGTGTGTCCGCAGCCTCTGTCCCCCTCCCTGTAGTGTGTCCGCAGCCTCTGTCCCCCTCCCTGTAGTGTGTCCGCAGCCTCTGTCCCCCTCCTGTAGTATGTCCGCTGTCTCTGTCCACCTCCTGTAGTATGTCTGCAGCCTCTGTCCCCCTCCTGTAGTATGTCTGCAGCCTCTGTCCACCTCCTGTAATGGGTCCGCAGCCTCTGTCCCCCTCCTGTAGTGTGTCCGCAGCCTCTGTCCCCCTCCTGTAGTGTGTCCGCAGCCTCTGTCCCCCTCCTGTAGTGTGTCCGCAGCCTCTGTCCACCTCCTGTAGTGGGTCCATAGCCTCTGTCCCCCTCCTGTAGTATGTCCGCAGTCTCTGTCCAGTGTCCACCTCCTGTAGTATGTCCGCAGCCTCTGACCATCTCTTGTCTTTTATCATGTCTACAGTCTCTGAGGGGATCCTAGAAAGAAGTCAAGAGTGGAAGTGCCGCCGGGATGGGGGTTACGGCCCGGGAAGAAACAGACGTGTGGACTGGGGAGAGGAGATCAGAGCCACCAAGCTGGAGCCGTCTGACTGAGCCCCACACTGTGCACCTGAGAGGAGGTAAGTGACAGTGCCGCCAGGCCATTCTAAGGGGGGGGGGTCACTGATGTAAGCAGGTGAATGAATACAATAATGTAAGGGGGCACTGATATAAAGGTTTCCCCCTTATATTAATACCCCCCCCCCTTACCTTAGTGTATTCACTCTGCGGAAGGTGAATACACTAAGGTAAGAGCCCCCCTCCACATCAGGGTTCCCCCTTACATCATGATCTGCAGCGTTCCCCTTTACATAAGAGTTCCCTTGCACTGTAAGGGGGCATCCTGCAGACTCTGATGTAAGAGGGAACTCTGTGCTGGCCGGGTTATAGTAACCTGACCTTCATGTAAATTGAGAAAAATGTTTTTTTACTTTTGTTTAACTTAAACACATTGATAAATAGCATTAGCTGTGTGTTTATAGTTCAAATATTGATATTTGCACTGTTTAGCACTAAAAACAGTGATTGTAGGTACTTTTTTGCAGCGTCAGTAAAAAATGCGGCTCTGCCAGCAATTTTCATGATTTTTGCCAGTAAGAAATTGCTGCCGTACAGAAATTTTGGCATCCTTGCCAGTAAATTTCACTTCAGGGGGTTGGCAACACTGTCCTGCAGCGAGTTACCTCGTTCCGTTGGTTCTCGTCCCTAGAGTGTAGGGAAAAGCCTATTTTCTCTCTCAAGAAGGCCAATGTCCAGACAGTATTAAACCCCAACAAAAGAGTTTATTTTTCTTGCGTAGAAACTTAGTAGAGAAAGTTGAGGATAGAGAGAGAGTTAAACAGGGAGGGAGGTTTAGGCTTGCGGCACTTATTTACTCTCGTCGCCACTCAAGCCTGAGTGGGTTTTGCTCACCCGGATAGTTCCCTCTCACGTTCCTAGCAGCCGGAGTGGAGCACGAAACATTCACTTTAGATTTGTTTCTCCTAGGGACGTGTTAAGAAGATCCTCTGCCACAGAACCCTTTTAGCCAATGGGGCACATTACAAAGGCTTCTTAGCGGGTCACGGAATCCTTCCCTCTGACAGGTAACCAGGCCTCTCCAGAGACGGCGACATCCTTCACCGATCCCCTTAGAAAGGTCCTCCCCTGGTTGCCTCTCCCCCAGAGCGGGTCACCCTCCCACGGGCACCCCGTGACTACGCTGGCTGGTTGTAGGCCTCAGTTAAAGGCACCCGGCCCACCCGGAACGATGGGGCCTCGGGCTAAAGGTGCCCAGGACCCAGCACATTCACACGCACCCCTGGCCATGAGGGCCACCGAAGGTGGGGTACGTGCCGAGGACGAAGACCCCGCACCAATCGCGTCTGCCCCTTAAGTACCCTCTCCCAGCATGCACAACAGGTAGACCACGCCCACTGCACGGCTGCCGAGAGAGGACACCCAATCACGCTGCAATGTTTCCTGTGGTTCAACCTGGGACCTGGGCAACATCGCCACCTGCAGGTCAAAGGGAACTGTACGACCAGACAACATCACAGCAGAGCAGAGTCCAATTTAAAGAAAACAAAAAGCCTGAGACAAACTAATGCTCAGGCTACCCCCTAAATTTCAAAAATAGCGGCCCCCCTAATATGGGGACCCTGCTACATAAATATATTATTAAAAAAAGAAAATAGAAAAGAATTAAAGTTGAACTGCAGGAATATTAAAAATGTTTCCTTGCCGTGAGGCTACCGTTACACTTCAAAGGTAAATGCATTTTTTTACCTAAGGTACCAGAAAAAATATTAATTTTAATTTACCTTATCCCTCTCTTCACTGGCAGTCAGTGCTCAACTCTTCTCTCATATGCTCCAGCTTGTGGTGGGTCTTCAGTGTCCTCACTTACAATACAGGACTGATGGTTCACTGGCTGGAGCACCAAAGAGGCTGTGGGGGTCGTATGGAAGGAGGAGCTTGCAGGAGTGAGGGATAAGTTTAGTAAATGTATTTTCACTGATAGGTCCTAGACAAAAGTGAGAATGTAACCCTTGTAGTGCAAGGGGAGACCCACTGCAAGGTTATTTTTCATTGCCTTGGTGTTCAGCTTAAAAACTCCAGTTTTTTTTTTTTTTTTGATTTTTTACTTCCTGTTTCTCAAAAGCAAGCAACACCCTATATTAGACAGTCCGCAGCAAGTGTTCTCAGTAGCAGAACTCTGCTCAATTCATAGGCGTGTGCAAGGGGTGTGCCGGATGTGCCTGGGCACACTCTAATCACTCTGTGTGCATTAGCATTGTCCCTCTGTTTGCCAGCAGGGAGATGGGAAAGATCTCCCCCTGACCGGCTCTGCCACAAGAGAAATGTTTCTGCACTTCTTTTTCACTGTGCCAGAAGGGAGATGGGAAAGATCTCACTGACCGGCTTGCCATAAGAGTGTGTGTATGTATATATATATATATATATATATATATATATATATATATATATATATATATATATATATATGTAGCAGGGTCCTCAATTTAGGGGTAGTGTTTGAGTGGTAGTTGTGCTCAAACACCTAAATTGTTAGGACATTATCAACCATTTTTGTCTGCAGGAAGAGTATCGGTGTACTGTTCCCTGTGGCCTGCAGGTGGCACTGCCATAGTGGGCCATGGGTGAACTGCTGATACAGTGCTGTGCCTTGTGTGTCCCCTCTCGGCAACCATACAGTGGGAGTGGTCGGCCTGCGGTGTATGCTGGGAGAGGATATAAAAGGGGCAGACGCTGCCTGTTCAGGGGTTCGTTCGTCGTCGGCAGTCCTACTCCCAGGGAGTGTGTGTTCCTGTCCTTTAGCCCTGGGGCTGCAACTGAAGGCCTTGGGCCCGTCAAGGATCGAGGAATCTCAGGGTGCCGCCTTGCGAGGGGACCCGCATCTTAGACGAGGAGGCCAGGGAAAGACCGGTCCAAGGGACTGGTGAGAAGTTACAGTGAAGGAAGGGGCCCTGTAACTCTCTGGAGGGATGTCTTCTCCTTACAAAGAGGCCAAGCTTTAAAGAAACCAAGTTCACCAGGTCTGTGGCAGAGATCAAGTGTATTATGTTTATGCCTGGACTTCTCCCACACCTTATGCTGTCCTGTTCTCTCTCAAACCTTTCCTATTAGAGACTGTCTTTAAGAGAAATAAACTCTACGTTGGAGTTACAGCTGGTGTGGACATTGAAGTCATTGGGGGAAATAGAGACTTGTCTTTATTGGCTATAGAGATTAGAACCATTCTGTGGGAGTATCTGGCTGTGGAGACCAATCACAACACCGCTCAACCTCCGAGTCCTCACACAGGAGGGTACGGGCATATAGAGCTGGGTGTGCCCTTTCCTCCTGCGAGGAGCCGAAAGACGAGGAAGAGAGGGTGGTAAGCGCTATATGTGGGGGCTCGAGTCCGGGATTTCTGCAGCCGCAAAGAAGAAGAAAACCCCCCAGAGTTTGGACTTTATTCCCCCTGTGAGGCTCCGTGGAGGTCGGCCATCTTTGAGAGAAAGTGACTGCGCCACGAGGAGAGCCCAAGCTGCGTAGTTCGTGGGCGTGTCAAGAGTAAGAAAGCCTGCGAACATTGCAGAAGATGGGAGGAGCCTCGCCATGTGATGAGTTGCACGTGGTGACTTTGGCGCAAAAAGGACAGTGCGCAATGAATCGGCAAGCTGGATTCCAGTTCCTTCTACCATGAATGTATCTTCATTTGCTGCTTCTTTGATGGATACGGGGATCCGACTGAAGCCTCGGGGTCGCTTTGCCCTCTACGTTCACAGAGATGCGGGGGCCCTTGGAGTGGTTTGTTCCGGATGGCAGGGACTGGTGGTGCACCTTCGGCCTTTTGGAAGATGTGAAAGATGCAAGGAGTTCTTGTTCGAGGTAGAGCAACCCACAGAAAAGCCTCGGGCCTTCCGGCTGAATTGCCTTACAGGCGCCACTACTCTTGAGGAGGAAACCAGCGCTTCTACAGTCACCCCTATGCGCACTGTCGAGACTTCGGAGGAAGTCGTTGATGTGAATGTTCCGGTAGCTGAGGAACCGGAGATGGAGAAACCGGAGGATGCTGCCTCGGTTGTTACAGAATCTTTGCTCCCACCGCCCAAGCGGAAGGTCGGCTACGTGAAAGCCTCCTGCGGTCGTGGTCGAGCTATGCCCCAGCGTTTACCTGTGTTGGATCGCCCAGTCGGAGGGACCTCCAGACGATCCGCGACAGCTACAGGTCGAGGTAAGCCGGGGAAGGGAGCAGAGAAAAGCGTCCAGAGTGCTGGGGATGCTTGGGTTCCGGACCCCAAAGAATTTGAACTTTCCCGAGATAGTAATTCCCCTGTTTCAAGGAATTACATACTAGCAGAGGACTGTGATACCTCGGATCTAGAATCGTCTTCCGATGTGGGAGAAGACACTGAAATAGATGAACTATTCATTAAAAAGGAATGGGACAGAATACCCCTATCCTCCGCCAGAAGTAGAAGGGACTCACCCAAGTCTGCTGGGGATGTTACACCCCGGGTGGAAGTCCATATGTCTGAGGAAGGACCTGACCCCATGCCTGAGTCGTCCGGACCTGTGGTGCCCGTGCACATTACCACGGACGACTGCATATTGCTACGTGCTGCTGTAATGGGTCCCAGGGCAGTAAAAGTGCCCAGGCATCCAGAGGCCATTTCTTTGCCAGGTGCGGGAGACCGTGCCACACTTCCACCACTCTCTAGGCTGCAGCGGCTGTTCAACCAAAAGGTGGCGGCTGATTACGGATGGGAGTACCCGTATGTCACCAGAGACCTACTGTTCGAGGTGGAGGCCTACAGAGAGAGATGGTACACGGACTTCTTGTGGAACCACTTGAAAGTCCAACACGCCTGCAGGTATCTCTCTTGTTCCGCGACTGTTGCCGAGAGATATCGGGGGTGCAAGAAAGAATGGATGTTGGGTCGGCACATTCATGCGGATCGGGTAGTTGTGTGTCGGAAGGAGCTTGAAGATGCTGTCTACTCGATAGAGACCTTTGATAAAAGATGGAAGCTACTCATCTTGCCTGATCCAAAAATGTATTTGTGAGAGACTGAACTCTGTGTTTTTTTTGTGCTTTTGTTCCGGAGTGTACTCTCCTGGAGTTTCAGGAACTTTGCCCTTGCCAATTGGGGTAGTCTACTCAGCTGGAGAGCAGGGGAGCTGTTGATTTTTTCCTTTTCCTCTCCGCTCACAGCATAACAAAGACAGAGACTTTGGGGTAGAAATAGTTTAGGGACACAAGGAAAGTTTTTTTTGGGACAAGTGTCTTGACGGTGGCACTTTCACTAGGTGGCGGTGTTGCTTAAGTTGAACTGCATTTAAAAGTGTTTTACTTTTTAGAAGTAAAGGATTTTTCCCTCAGGGAGAGTCTTTTCTCTTCTAATATACATAGAAGGTTAGGATGTCTGATTTGTTGGTTATGTGTGTGTTTTTCTCCCTCTGCAGGTGGATACTAAGCGGCCACTGAAAATGGGTGGGTTTAGCTATTGCAGGAGGGGAGGGAAATGTGAATGATAAAAATGTGTTTGCTTTTAAATATGTGACATTTGAGAATGGGATGTACACATTTGTTTTCTACTACTCTTTCTTCATCTCTTCATTTAACTCCCTTTCCCTATGTTCAGGTTCCGGCACAAACAAAATTTTTTCCAAATTTGTTTTTTTTGTACATAGTTTCTGGAATAGGCCTATGTTGACTCGAGGCTTGAGAAGCATAGGTTTGCTCCAGACACTGGGGACAGTGTCTATTTAAGTGGAGGGAGTGTGTAGCGGGGTCCTCAATTTAGGGGTAGTGTTTGAGTGGTAGTTGTGCTCAAACACCTAAATTGTTAGGACATTATTAAGCATTTTTGTCTGCAGGAAGAGTATCGGTGTACTGTTCCCTGTGGCCTGCAGGTGGCGCTGCCATAGTGGGCCAGGGTTGAACTGCTGATACAGTGCTGTGCCCTGTGTGTCCCCTCTCGGCAACCATACAGTGGGAGTGGTCAGCCTGCTGTGTATGCTGGGAGACGCTATAAAAGGGGCAGACACTGCCTGTTCAGGGGTTCATTCGTCGTCGGGAGTCCTACTCCCAGGGACTATGTGTTCCTGTCCGCCCTGGGCACCCTTGGCCCAGGGGCGGAGGTCGGAGAATCAGTCCCAGGCACCTTTAGCCCTGGGGCTGCAACTGAAGGCCTTGGGCCCAGCACCTTCGGCTGGGGCCCGTCAAGGATCGAGGAATCTCAGGGTGCCGCCTTGCGCGGGGACCCGCATCTTAGACGAGGAGGCCGGGGAAAGACCGTTCCGAGGGACTGGTGTGAAGTCACAGTGAAGGAAGGGGCCCGGGAACTCTCTGGAGGGATGTCTTCTCCTTACAAAGAGGCCAAGCTTTAAAGAAACCAAGTTCACCAGGTCTGTGGCAGAGATCTAGTGTACCAGTTTGTGTATTGATTGAGCGGTCAGTTCAAGTACCATTTTGGCTGCTAGTCCCTATCTAGGGAGAATATCCAAATGGGCTAAGTCTGCTTGAGAAGCCAAGCAGTGAAGTGTATTACGTTTGTGCCTGGACCTCTCCCACACCTTATGCTGTCCTGTTCTCTCTCCAACCTTTCCTACCAGAGACTGTCGTTTAAGAGAAATAAACTCTACGTTGGAGTTACAGCTGGTGTGGACATTGAAGTCATTGGGGGAAATAGAGACTTGTCTTTATTGGCTATAGAGATTAGAACCATTCTGTGGGAGTATCTGGCTGTGGAGACCCATCACAACACCGCTCAACCTCCTCACACAGGAGGGTACGGGCATATAGAGCTGGGTGTGCCCTTTCCTCCTGCGAGGAGCCGAAAGACGAGGAGGAGAGTGTGGTAAGCGCTATATATATATTTCCCGCGCACGAACACACGTGTGCACGTGAGCGCACGCCTGCCCACGTGTGTTTAAGCTTTGGGGTGCATACCCTAATTCAATAGGCTGCGCACACCGATGGCTCATTTACAGTTGTAGCAACAACCAAAAATTTGGGATTTTGCCTCACTTTAAGCCCCAATGTCAATAGTCACTAGGACACATAAAGAGGCTGACACAGACATCAATAAAAACTTGACATATTTGCTAACCCTTCCCTACTCTGACTTGAAAAAAAAAAGAGTGTAGGCTTTGGAATGATAAACTTTACGAATGCAATCTAGTGAATTAGGATTGTGATGACAGTACCAGAACTTTCACCCCTTAGAAACAAACCAGCAATGGCAGCTCCCACTTTTCTCTCAAGTTCACTTTAATGAAGAGAATAATAAAGAATGTCTTTGTTAGCTCAGGTAACAGACGTCTACAGACTACCAGATCAATACTATTCTCCTATTTAGCTTTTCTGAGAGAACATCACATCATAATTTGTCAACTGACATTCAGCATTCTTCATCTGATAAATTGTTATTTCAGCGGGATTGGATTACAAATAGGCTGCATACATAGTTAGGGGAAAGGAAACGTCTGAAGCCATCCTTGTGAGTAATTTGCAGTGTAAAAAAAGCTGTTAGTCATATTGTTAATTCATATTCATAAGCCTTTATGTAAGGAACAAGGACATGTTTCTAGTCATAACCATCGCCAGGGCTGCTGTTAGAAATTACTGAGCCCCGTACAGCCTACCTTACAGGCCCCAAATATCAGCATAAGATTTTCACAAAAAATACAGTAAAATCACTGTTAGCAGACACAAACACAACGTAACAGGTTCTAATTTGACAAGTGTGCAGATCAGTGGCCCTGAATGCATATTGTCTGTGGCTGTGTTCATACAACCGTTGTGTCTCCATAGCGTAACATAGGCTGCCTGCACACAGCTCCAGCCACATAAACACTGTACATGCCACAGCACTGATGTGAATGAGCCCTGAGACCTCATTTACTCGCAGTGCTTTATTCATTAACTCAACACAATTTTAGCATTTCGATTTAGCAGGAAAAAAAAAGACATAAGATTTTTTTCAACAATTCTCTGACAAGTATTCAAATCGGCCATCCACATTGAACTACCCGCCCTCTCTGTCCATCAATTCATTTATTTAAACATGCATCCGCCCATTATAATAGTAATACACCCGCCCCCCTTGCAGAGTGGAGCGAGCATCGGGAGCGTGCGGCACAATATTGTGCTCAAAGCGCATGCGCCGAATATGGGTTATAATCCATTCGGCTATTTTCGGAGGTCTGCCGTGAGCGGACACGCAAGTGTTGCGCATGCGCAGGACAGAGCGGGCGAAATCCGCTGAAGTGTTGCGCATGCGCAGAACAGAGCTGGCAGAATCCGCTGAGGGGCAATTCTCGGCAGGTCACCGGCGGAAGGGAGAAGAGGGGAACTGGCAGCGCAAATACTGGAACCCCTCCAGTGCAGCCAGTGGAGGGGAGAGGGGGAGAAGCCAGGATTGGAGCAGGGATATTAGTGGAGTCAGGTGCTGAAGTATTTTTCAGCAATGGATTTCGGGATTCAGCCTGAATTGGTGCGACGCCGGAATTTCGATGAAATCCTGTGAAAGTCCAGCCCATTCTATAAAGGTTGAGAGATAGGGGGTAGGAGAGAGATTAGCAGCATTATGCAGGCTAGGGGACCATGGGGGGCTGGATATTGAACAGGACAGAGAGACTAATCTTTCTGTTCCTGGCTCGGCTGTCAGGCTGGTTAGAGAAGCAGGAAGCAGAGGTCAGTTAACAGAAGCAGAAGCACTGTCTACAGAGGGCAGGCAATGTTATAGATATCTAGGGAGTCAGCCAACCAATACCTCTCGTGCTGCTGACACCCACATTATGCCCCGGGCTAGTGGTACGTCTTCCTCGCAGGCACAGAACTGTGCACTAAGAAACAGGGGGCGGGTCTACTGTGTGTAATTCTGGCCAGCATGCAGGAGCTCAGCTTCCAGCCATTTCCTTCAATATTTGAAATCACCCCATGGTGTGTTCTATGTCGGCAGTGGCGGTAAGCAAGGTGGACCTTGCCCCCCTGATAAAAAACACTCGTGCCCCTCCTGCCTAACACCCCTTACTTGTCTGGGCCCTGTGAGTCCCCTCTCCTTATGGAATGGGAGCCGCTGGATGTCAGGAACCGGTTGGCAGAGTTGGGAGGTGGAGCTGTGCGAACCTGCAAAGCACCATTGGTTGCTAGGACACAGGCGGTCCTAGCAACCAATGACTGAAAAGAAGAGAAAGGGGGGTTGGAAAGAGGCAAAGAGCTCAACCTTGCCCTGCCAACAAGAATCCTCATGGGGTGCAGTGTGTAAGAGCACATATTGCACCCATCAATGATACCCCCTCTGAGTGGAGCTTGGCACGGATACATGAATGAATAACCCTCCAGAGCAGCCAGAGGGAGAGGAGGAGAAACGGCAGTGCTGCAGGGGGAGACACAGGAGGAACAAAAAGGCAGTACAGATGTCTCTCCTGCTCGACAGATGCCCGGGCCCCCCTTTGATAGGGCCGGGTACAGGAGGGCCAGCTTAAATTTTCTATCAGTGGCCCTGGAATAGTATAACTGTAATGGAAATCTGGCAAAGTGTTTTAAATTATGTTATCTGGTTTCCCAGACTAACTCTTTTAGGATTTTCTTTCTATATTCTTTCCCTGCTTCAGTAAAGGTTTATTTGTCTTAAAAATGTGATTAAATACACAAAATTTTACACTGAATAAGTATTATTTATTTTCCATGCAGGTAGTTAGAGAAGTGAGTCTTTAAAGAATATGCAAACCCAACATTTTATATTCATTGATATGTGCCTGCTGTACCATGTACTTGTATAAAAAAATTATACCGTTCTCTTTGTAATTCTACCTTTGTGTGAAATACCCACTATTCCCTGTACTTTCCTATTGAAAGTAACCACACTAGGCATGAGAGCACAGTATGGTCTGTTTTCTAGCTATGCTGAGAACTCAGCCTGCTCTCCTCCAATGATCAGACTTGTGTTGACACACCCTGCAAGCACAGCTATTCACTGGGAGGACCAGTGTACTGCTGTTTGTCCTCCGCTAGCTCTCTGAGCTCCTTATGCAGCTGAGAGCAGAGGGTATGTGATCACTTATATGTAGCACACAGACCCCGATTTCTCTACTGCCTTCCTCCACCTGCAGCGGGGTACACCTGCTACTTGCCCGGTATCCCCTCCCTGTGTATAGAGAGGAGCGAGCGGTGTTATTGTTTGGGTCTTGCAGAAATTACCTCTCTTGAGTGGATCCTCTCTCTCCGTTGTCTAGGTAGAAGTTCCTCAGAATAAGGCCAATGTCCACACAGGAGTAAAACCCAAGCAGCAAGGTTTTATTATGTTATCATTTCTGTGAACTTGAATAGGGAGTAGGAAGATGAGAGAAGTAAGTGAAAGAAAAGGGTCAGGCACGCAACACCTAGAGCACAGTGTTAATCTTTCATCGCCACTCAAGCCTGAGTGGGTATTGCTCACCCGGATAGTTCCTTTGAGAGCGGTCCTAGCAACCGGGATGGAGCACGGATAATCAAGACAGTGAATCCCTCTTTAGGCGAGTTTCCAGGCCTCTTCCCGAGACAGCAGTACCATCGCTAATCTCCTCAGAGACTGATCCTCCCCTGGTCTCCTTTCCTAAAGGTGGGCTCCCTACAGATGGGCAGCCTGGGATCCTTCTTTGAGGTGTAGGCCCCTGCCAGCAGAGCTGGGCCTACCATGCAGCAACGCAGCCTCGGGCAGAAGATGCCCGAGGCCCAAACACTCTTGCGCACCTCGTGCCATACGGACCAGGAGGCACACATACAGGACCAAAGGGTCCCCTGGAACGCCCCAACCCCAATGGCGTCTGCCCCTTATGTACCCTGTCCCAGCATGCACAGCGGGTCAACCACGCCCAGTGCACGGGGCCGAGAGAGAACACCCAAGGTGCTGTGATACCCCTCTTGGTTCACCTATGCCGGTGGTGACAGTGCCACCTACAGGCAACAGGAAACACTACTGCCAGACAGTATCACACCCAGAACAGAAGCAATAATGAACCATCAACTGGTCTGAGCCCGACTACTGGCTCAGACTCCCCCTAAATCTCCACACAGCGCCCCCAAATATTGGGGGGGCGCTACATATATAAAAGAGAAAAAAAAGTATTTATAAAATCGTTTATATGTATACACAATTGTGTTTCCTTTAACTTCTATTTTAAACTGAATGTGTTGTTTTATAAGGTGAGGGTTGATTTTCAAAAAGAGTAGAGCATTTTTATTTTGCAAACTGAATTCTCACTTAGCTTCAGCTTAGTAAATTAAGTGAAACTAAGTGAAAATTCTCTTTGCAAAGGATACCCAACTGTTTGCAAGGAAAATTAAAAACTACATATATGTTTGCACATGATTGTATGATGGAAGTCTGTACAACTTCAACTTATTCAGTAAGCTATTTGAAATTTCACTTTGCAACGCAAACATACTTTGCTACTTAGTAAATCATTCACAATGTCTTCTTCCCAGGAACCCGAAGATCAGAGCAGCTGATACATTTTACAGAGTTTGATATAATATGTTATGTAATAAATATTTACTGAATACAAGAATATGTAGAACAATGTAGGAGAATTCAAGGAAAAACCCTAAAGGCCCTGGGGTGCATTCTTAAAAATTTCCAAGCCAATTTGTATATTAATTACAGTAATCATAATGCGTTGAGCAACAGAAATAAGAGCTATATAAAAAGCAAAGCTTATATAAGGATGCCGGAAGCTGTATAAAGCCAGAAAATGTGGAACAAAAAAATGGTGTAGAATGTGCATGAACAGATTTTATTAGACAAATGCAGCAAGTAACACTTACATGTTTTAGACGAACTTGTCCTTAGTCATAGAGTATGCAATGCTTTCAAAACAGATTGAATAAATACATCTGGTGTCCAGGCTCACCCATGAAATGGAATTTGTCACTCTTCTTTCTTGACTATTAACATGGTTTCTGACTATCCTTGTTGAGCTTCTAATGAGCTTGATGTATGTATATACTGTATATATATATACAGTGTTGTAACTAACGCCGTTTAAATAAATGGCGTTAGGTAACGTAGCCACTTTTTGGGGTAACGAGTAATACAACGGATTACTCTTCCGCTCATGGCACCGCCGTTCCCATTACTTGGGCAGCGTTACCCTAATTACATCTACTCGCGGCAGCCGCCGCGAGTAGATGTAATGTAACACTGACTAACTGCAAGCTTCCGTCTGCCCACCTGATCAGCGTGTCATGCAGACAGACGGCGGCCATTGCAGTGTTCAAAAGCCGCGTCTCCCGAGTCCTCGTCGTCTGTGATAGGCGGAACACTCAATTTCACAGCAGGCAGTGTTCCGCCTATCACGGACATCCTCTCATCCTCGTCTGTGTTATGAGGATGAGCGGATGTCCGTGATAGGTGGAACACTGAATGCTGGGAAATTGAGGTTTCCGCCTATCACAGACGAGGACGACTGGATGAGGCGCGGCTTTTGAATACTGGAATGGTCGCCGGAAGTCGGGACGCCGCCGATCACAGGTACTGACACTGTACACAGGCACAGTGAGACACTGGCACAGGGAAGCATGGGCACAGTGAGACACGGGCACAGTGAGGCACGGGCACAGTGAGGCACGGGCACAGTGAAGCATTGGGCACAGTGAAGCATGGGCACAGTGAGGCATGGGTACAGTGAGGCATGGGTACAGTGAGGCATGGGCACAGTGAAGCATGGGCACAGTGAGACACGGGCACAGTGAGGCATTGGGCACAGTGAGGCATTGGGCACATTGAAGCATGGGCACAGTGAGGCATGGGCACAGTGAGGCATGGGCACAGTGAGACACGGGCACAGTGAGGCATTGGGCACAGTGAGGCATTGGGCACAGTGAAGCATGGGCACAGTGAGGCATGGGCACAGTGAAGCACAGGCACAGTGACGCATTGGGCACAGTGAAGCATAGGCACAGTGAAGCATGGGCACAGTGAGGCATGGGCACAGTGAGGCATGGGCACAGTGAAGCACGGGCTCAGTGAGGCATTGGGCACAGTGAGGCATGGGCACAGTGAGGCACAGTGAGGCAAGGGCACAGTGAGGCATGGGCACAGTGAGGCATGGGCACATAACCAATATTATTTATTGTTATCCCTCCTACAGAGGACATTGAACTGATGTTGTAGGGACAGTAGCACCAGCCTACACAGGAAGGACATAATGGCCAGCGATATGGACCTGCCTTTGTTAATAATTGTGGCTGTGGCCTGGTTGTCTGTGGCAAAGGTGACGGTCTGTCCTGCCCAAGTGCTGCCCCAAACTTGAGCTGCTGCGACAATGGGGTAGATTTCAAATAGAGAGGAGGACTGACTAAACCCGGGAATTGTGAGTATCTCTGACGGCCACGGCCCCGCAAACCAATGATGGCCAAAAATTTCTGCAAAGCCTGTGGAAGCTGCTGCGTCTGTGATTATTTGGGGTGAAGAGGGAGATACTGCTGGGATGAACATAGACCTGCCATTCCAGTTCTCAAGGAATTGGTCCCACATGGCCAGATCCGCTATAGCCGCTGCGTCTAGCTTGATGATTCGGTCAGGGTCTTGTGCCTCAGAAAGAAACACTAAGAGGCTTGAGATAAAGGATCGCCCTTGAGGGATGATCCTCATTGCGAAGTTGAGCACGCCCAGCAAAGATTGTAGCTGCCTCTTAGTGCACCCTTGCGTGACGGTAAATGTATGGACGACTGTCCTGATGCGGGTCAATTTATCGAGAGGTAGGCTAAACTGCATGGCACGTGTGTCTAGAACGATTCCCAGGAAGGTGATGAGCTGTGCCGGGCCTTCTACTTTCTTCTCAGCTATGGGCACGTTGAGTTTGTTGAAGACCTCTCTTAGACTATTTAGGTCTTGTGGGGGTTTACTAGGTGTCTCGATGAGTAAGAAATCATCTAGGTAATGGATTACCTTCTGACAGCGTGCATGTTGTGGGAGAATCCAGGAAAGGGAGCGGGCGAATGTGTCAAACAGCCAGGGACTACTTTTGGAGCTGAAGGTCAGCTTGGTCGCGAAGTAGTATAAGCCTTTCCACTTGATCCCGTGCCATCGCCATAGGTATGGTTCAATGGGTAGCAATTTAAAGGCGTCTGAGATGTCGTCTTTGGATAGCCAGGCCCCTACCCCTATATTAATGATTGCTTGGATGGCTAAGTCAACTGAGGAGTATTTCAGTGAGAATTCCTATGAGGGTATGAGGGAGTTTAAACTGGGTATGTTAGAACAATGAACCGCGGACAAGTCGTAGACTAATCAAAGTTTATTGGAAAACTTGCCCTTGACAAGTCCAATAGGGCTGACTCTCCATACTGTGAAGGGTGACTGTGAAAAGGGGCCGATCATATACCCCCGGTCCAATTCGGTCTGCACCAGGGTGCTGATGGCTTCTTCTACGGAGGCTGCTGAGAGCAGGTTTTTACACTCGTGGGTAGAGTCAGGTAGTGTGATGAGTCCGGTGTGGAACCCTGTAGTGAACCCCTGCACTAGGAAGGCTGCTAGAGAGGGGGTTGGGTGTGAGGAGAGGTAGAAGCTGAGCCACCCAATGTGCACGCGGCCTAGTCACGATTGACTCTGCTGCTTGATGCCGCAGGTACTTCTAGGGTGAGCCTTCTGACACAGGAGGCAGATGTGCAGGAGTTTTCAGTGAGGGTAATTGCAACCCTTGAAATTAAAGTTGTTGCAGATGGCTGCGCCTCCCAGTGCTTGAATTGGACGTTCTAGCCTGTCTGGCTGGGATGACTGTGTGACAGCTGATAAGTTGTGAGCTGCGTTGGAGGTGGGGGTACGTCTGCCACTCAGCTCGGAGCACCAATTAGCCGTGTGGGTGGCAGATTGACAGATTGTACAGAGTGGGGAGCGAAGGCCAGCAAAGTGGTGGCAGAACAGTTCAGTGTCTATTGTGCTCTAGTTGGTGTTAAGCTGGAACTGTGACAGTCTGGCTGCTGCTTTTGCTGAATAGGACCGGTGGTAATCATAGAATGAGCACCCACCATACTTGTGGCCCACTACTGTGTGGAGGTACAGTACAGATCTAGTTCTTCCCTCCTGTTGGGGTTGGCCGTGCATATTACATCTCTAAACATCCCAAAGGCCAACACAAACTCTGTGACGGAGAGTTTGCGAGTGAGCCTGGGGTCCTTGGCCTTTAGGATGACTGAGATGTCCCCCCAGGAATATGACTTGTTCTCTGTCATGTCCTGAACAGAAATGAGTAAGGATGCTAGGTTCACATCCTTGCCATCGAAGATGTCCTTCCTGATGCCCGCTGGGACAAGGTGTGACGGAAAGATAGTGGTGCAGACGTCGGGCGTATCTGTAAGTGGGGGTACGGTAACGACGTTGGAGACTGGAGCTGGTGAAGGCTCAGCTGGTCGTGTTTCCAGGGCTCCTACTCTAGCCTGAACATCGATGACTGAAGTTGACAGCGTGGTCACCAAGGCGTGCAGCTGGGTAATTGCAGAGGATATCGACTGCAGTGAAGCTTGGGTGTCTGGTAGAGCTGCTGCTGGTAGTGGAAACAGCAGTCTAAACAGCTCAGCTTTTCTGGCTGTGGCAGGGTAGGGAATACCCCTACATCGCAGTCCGGCCGTAAGCCTGGGGATGGTCCAAACTCTGGGAAAGTGTGTAGTGCCATCCGCTGGACCTGCGAAGGGTGATGGTGGGGCGGAGGCAAAGTCTTCGCTGTCGGCCTGCGAGATGGCGTCGGCTAGAACAAGGAGGGGAATATGTTTTAGGATAAGTTTGCAAGGTTGGAGGGGATAGCAGGGTTCAGAGAAGGAGAGGAAGAAGGAAAGCAGGGTGGATAGGACAAGGAGCGATAGGCGTAGATGACAGCTAGTTTGCATGCGAGCGCTGTTGAGTGTAATTTAGAAACTCAAAAGAATGCGTGGCAACCGAGGTGAGCCAGGAGGTGACTGGCTAGGTAACCGATAGCTCAGGTGCCCGTCTGTGCTCGGCACAGACTAATGAACCAGAGCCCCCAGGGCGGACTGTGGCGGGTAGCTGAAGTCTGGTATTCTAAGTAGGAATGTTGCGATCTGTAGTTGGTTGATGTGTGCTTGGTCTGCTAACGCTTGCACTGCCAGCAAGCTGGACGTTAGGCAACCTTGTCTGCGTGGTGAAAGATCTCGGATCGCTCTTCGAAAACAGAGTGAAGTGCACAGAGGTATGTGACAGTTACTAACGCCTCGTGAGCAAGTCAAATTGTGTATGTGAAGTACAATATGTCGCGAAAGAGTGCGAGGAGAAAGCAAGGTGGGAGCCTTGAATTTACGCACCTGCTTTGTACCCTAGTAGTGAAGTCTCAGTTGGAGTCGAGAACTGGGTCGACCGGGAACCCGTAGTAAGGTGGCATAGAAATACTTTTCGGTAAGGTGGATGC
Organism: Rana muscosa; assembly: GCA_029206835.1. Classification (NCBI taxonomy): domain Eukaryota; kingdom Metazoa; phylum Chordata; class Amphibia; order Anura; family Ranidae; genus Rana; species Rana muscosa. Next base: position 365,205,771 of record CM055127.1, read on the forward strand.
AGAGAGCTGTTTGGAGCAGTAGCTGGCTCCCTGGTGCAGATGTAAGCCCTAATATACCCTTTTTTTTACCTGAGGGGAACACAGTCCAAACCTGGTGCAGGGTGGACCAACTGGAACTCAAACTGACCTGCATGGGGAAAGTGACAGAGAAAAAGGTGAGTAGCCGTGTTGCTACTGGAGATGATGAGTGGCTGATTTGAACCACTTGCAGAAGGCTTGCAGCGATTGCGAGGAGGCAGTCTTACTAGTAAGGTCGAAAATAAGTTTGTAGTTTGTGAGTATGTAGGAATGACCGTCCGCGATGAAGCTGGAATAGTTGGAGTAAGACATGTATGTGAATGCTTGATGATTTTTTATTTATTTTTTCATTTAATTTATTTTTTTTATTTTTTTTTGAACAGCCTAAGGTTTGGGGAATGGTTCGTTCGTAATCGTAACGCTGATGCGACTGGCAACGAACCGGGTTCGGATCGGTCGGAGGGGTCTGTTTGTGCTAGGAAGTCATTGAGTCGGTGGTGCGACTGGACTCGGATCGATTGTGTTTGCCAAGGATCCGAATCATTGAGCCGATGCTACGACTGGATTCGGATCAGTTGGAGAGGTTGTTTGCTAGAGATCCGAGTCGTTGAGCCGGTGCTGTGACTGGACTCGGATCGATTGATGAGGTTTGTATTGCCATAGATCCGAATCATTTGTACCGAGGCTACGACTGGGTTCGGATCGGTTATGGCTGTAAGGTGAGGAGGGGGTTGGTGTGCCGGATCCGAATCGTAGCACCGGTAATACGACTGGACTCGGATCGACTGAATGGTGTTTCGTAGTTGGGGCTTGTGGTTGCAGAGGGTCCGAATTGTAGTACCGATGTTTGCAAGCAGATTCAGACCGGCTGTTGGTGTGTGTAGGTACATAGTAAGAGGTGTGGGGCGTCAGTTAGGTGAAGTAAGTGTACCGTAGGAGGTGTAGGGGGTCAGTAGGTGGGATGGGGTTACGATGGGTGGGACGCCGGTTTGGAGGCCATGCATCGTATGAGCGACTTGTAGCAAGTGGCTTGTGTGCTGTTCGTATGATTCGTAGAGCCGAGCGGGTAAGCTCTGCGAGAAATTGTGCTGTGTGGCGGGCTGTTACGAGTCGTAACGTCGGACGCGACTGGGCTCGAACGACAACTGGTCTAGGCAGTGAATACAAATGCATGCAGAAAGAACAAGTAAACCTGTGAGCAATATGATCTTTGTAAAATGGGAACGTAAACCGGTGCTACGATTCGTTCGAACGGTAACAACCAGTCCTACCTGCGACAGCGAGCGATGACACGATCGACAAACGACTGCGAGCGATCTCGAAAGCACGAGCACAACTTCATGGACGCTGTGAGTTGAGCAGATTTGGGCTGGTGACGTCATATTACCGCGGACTAGAGCCGACGCTGACCATCGTGGATGGTCTGCTTAAGTACCCCTCGAAACTCCTCCCATAATTTCAGGCCAGCATACTGGCCTTCCTATATATATATATATATATATATATATACACACACATGCTGTGTATGTATACAGTATATTTCTTCACATTTTTGTAGTTTGATTGCGCTGTCTGTTAAATGTTATTGTTCTATTTCAGTGTATTATTTTATATAGATAATAAGGATGAGCATAGGCGTGTTTGCAAGTCCATGTGTCCGTGCCCGCCAGGAAGCTAACACTCAGCAGCGCTAATCACGGGCAGTGAGACATCTCCTGATTCGTGGCTGCACAGTGTCAGCTTCGTTGGCGGGCGAGGGCATGTGGACTTGCGTACACGCCTGAGCTCATCCTTAAAAGATAAATAGAAATTGGCTGCACACCACCATGGAACTGATGCAATAGAATTCCTTTAATGTCTACACAGTCAAGAAAGCAAAACAGGACAAACTGTTGACGCGTTTCACACTTGGATCAAGTGCCTAATCATTACGCACGTGATCTAAGTGTGAAACGCATCAACAGTTTTTCCTGTTTTGCTTTCCTGACTGTGTAGACATGAAAGAATTTTTTTTGCAACATCTCCGTGGTGGTATGCGGCCAATTTCTCTTTAACTCTCATGTCTGCGGTAGCGAGCCGGGGCAGGCACCCACATTGAACTGTAATTAAGCACTCACCTGAGCGGTTTACACACCTCACTTGAATGTAGCTAGGATTGTTTTTAAAGTATTTCAGATTTTCTTAATATTATCTGTATAAGTATTTTTTTGTGCCTGGTAGTGACATTGATTGTTCACCTATCTAGTCATCTACACTTAAAGTGGTTCTAAAGGCTGAAGGTCTTTTACCTTCATGCATTCTATGCATGGAGGTAAAAAACCTTCAGTGTTCAGCTGTCCCCTCAGCCCTCCTAATACTTACCTAAGCCTGATCTCGAGCCAGTGATGTGCACAAGAGCATCGCCTCTCCCTTCTCATTGCCTAAGATGCAGTAACCAATGGCTCTCGCTGCTGTCAATCACAGCCAGTGAGGAGGGAGCGGGGGCGGGGCTGAGCCATGCTCTCTGTGTCTTATGAACACAGAGAGCTGGCTTAGGAGTGAGCACAGGCAAATTGCTGCCATCATGTACTAAAAGTAAAGGATTTTATAAGAGTTTGACTTATAAAGCGTATATATGGAGCTTTTCGCAGCCTTGAACCAGACAACCTGCCATGCAAACGGGGTCAGCTCCTCACCCAATGCTGACTCTGTGAATTCCGTGACACAGCAGTGCCTACTTACAGGGCATAGAGAATACTTGTCACAGAATTTAAGGAAGTAAATGTGTGGGGATCTTCACAAAGTAAGTTTAGAAATGTCAAGACCATTCAGAATAATAGGAGTAGTTTGGAAAAAATTGAAATACAATGTGCAAATATATATTTTTTTATTTTGACTATAGATACACTCTAATGAAATTAATATAACTATTTTGAGAAATCATATTTTGTAATGAGAATCTTGACAAACATTTAAACACCTGTGCAAGCATATAGGGACTATAGACCAACCATCTAGAAAAATAATAAAATAGCATTGTAAATTCTCATATTTAACAAACTCACACCATGATCTGGCAGGCTGACAAGCCTAGGCTTGGTTTGGTTGGATTACTCAGATGACCTGGATTAAAGTCTACTCCAGTACATTTAAGGTTTATGAGATTTATTTGAAATACATTTTACAGCTAAAGACAGATGCATATCTAGAAACTTGATTTATTTTTTGAGACATGAAGGAGTGCATTTCAGGTTCTTCAGACTTACCTATAATAAATTCTGGCAGGAGTCCATTCTGACTTTTTATTTTATATCCCCATAAAACCTCTGCTGATTTTTAGGCTTCATGTACACGGGACATTTTACAACCTCTCCTGAACGATTTAAAGTGGAGCTCCACCCTAAATAGCAACTTTTGCTATTTGGAACCCTCCCCCCCTCCGGTGTCACAATTGACACCTTTCAGGGGGGAGGGGGGTGAAGATACCTGTCTAAGACAGGTATTTTCACCCACATCCGGGAGTCCTCTCTCCGGGAATCTGCCGGAGTTACGTCACTTCCCGCAGACTTCCCTTGGTGTTCTGGGAGACACTCGGCTCCTAGAACACAGGAGCACCAATCAGAACGGCGCAGCGCGACTCGCGCATGCGCCGTAGGGAACCGGGCATGAAGCCGCAGGGCTTCACTTCCTGGTTCCCTCAGCGAGGATGGCGGAGGGAGCAGCAGAGCGACGAGCGGTCGCTCGTCCTCTGCTGCGGACGTCGCTGGACTCCAGGACAGGTAAGTGTCCAAATATTAAAAGCCAGCAGCTGCTGTAGCTGTAGCTGCTGGCTTTTAATATTTTTTTTTCCGGCGGAGCTCCGCTTTAACTTCACTGATAGTAACTGACATTTAAAAACGTCAGTTTTGCCGTGTTTACATGCTGCGCTTAGCCACGTTTGCGTTTAGAAGCGTTTTTTTTTTCTTTAAAAACCAAAGCAGCATGTAAACATGGCAAAACTGACATTTTTAAACATCGGTTACTATCTGTCAAGTTAAGTCGTTCAGGAGAGGTTGTAAAATGTCCCGTGTACATGAAGCCTAAGATAACATAGAGGAGAGTTCAGGGGCAGCTGAAAAAAACATCCAACTGCTCCTAAACGTCCGTTTACCAGCAGCATGAAGCCTTAGTATACTATATTTTTTAATTAAACGTAATCTAGAACAAAGCAGAATACCTGTGCCTGAAGACCAGGTTGGAAAATGCCACTTCTCTACTTGTGAAATGCATATTAAATGCAGGTAATGGCCTCACTTTTGTTAAATTGCATGTGTGTCCAGGCTATGGGCATTCAATTATTTGCATATCTCTAATATGTAGTATACTAGCTTCAAAATAAGACCTCACTTGACTCTCTAGCTGCATGTACTGTGAATTAATTCATTATCAAAAAGCATAACAAAGGTTCTAAAGTCAGTTTCTAACTGTTCAGAAATGTCTATTGTGTGTTTTAATTAGTAGGCCAAAACTCTGTATCTGGATAAAGTAAATCTGTTATTTCAGTGCCTCAGTTTTGAACTTTAAAGGTGAATTTCACCACAATACTTATGGCTGCAGGGGTGAATGCAGGCTTGTTTGGAATGTGTAATTACTTTAAATTAAAAAATAAGTATGGGTTTTCTTTTTATTTGATAATCATACTCAGTCACCGGCTCTCTGATCTGCCCTCCCCCCGCACTCACTGGAGCGCTGGGCTGTGGAGGGGACGGGAGTGCCCAGCTCAGCCTCTCAGAGGCTCGCTGAGAGGCTAAACCGGGTGCCGGTAGGGTTGCCACATCATCCCTTTAATCCAGGACACACAATAATTACACAGGTTCTGTCGCTGATTAAGGTGGTAATTAAACTCACTTAGTGTTCTTATGTGCATTATATTAGCCTCAGAACCCATGTAAATAATATGTCCTGGATTAAAGACCCTAGGTGCCAGTCCAGGCATGTGGGCAGATCCCGACTTCCTTATCGTGATCTTGCCCGAGCCTGGACCGGCTCTGTGACGTCAGCAAACAGTGGACTTCAGCCCACTGTCTGCTGAAAATGGGTCACAGGAGTGCAGTACGATCCACAGGAGAAGTACAGCCAAACAAGCTTTTAAATGTACTTCTCCTTTAAAAGCATTTAGTTTGCTAAAGTACTGTGCATCAAAAACAATTGACAATTTTTATGGAATTCGGTTTTCACCTTTTGTAGCATCTTAAGCTGACCATACATGTGTCATTTTTTTTGAACAGCCAGCGGGCCAGTCCCCACTGAACCAGATGAATTTCGATCCATCTATAGCCAGCTTTAGTGATGTTGATCTCCTACAGCCTCTTTGCAGTTACACCTTGTTTATATGCACTTCAGAAAAAGCTGCATGGCTCTTCTTAAACACAGGAGAACATTTGTAAGACAGAACGTTTATATGCCCAATACAAGTGTATACAGGCATACCCCGCTTTAAGTACACTCACTTTACATACACTCGCGAGTGAGGACATACCCGTGAGTGTATGTAAAGTGCCTCACAAGTACTGTACAGACATTTTGCAGCCGCAGAAGAAGGAGCTGAAGCTCCGAGAGTATAGCCTGCCCTGTTCCAGTGTGCCCCTGACACCCCGCTACAGCCCCTGAGACCTCAACTACAGCCCCTGACACCCCCACTACAGCCCCTGACCCCCCACTACACCCTAGAAGTGAAAAAGGGTATTGTTTCACTTTAAGTACATTTTAGTTTTACATACATGCTCTGGTCCCATTGTGTACTTAAAAGTGGGGTATGCCTGTATTAGATTCTCCATGAGTCAACGCATTTCACCTAAATTTGCTTCATCAGGACGCATGGAAGATCAGAGAAGTTGTCTATAACAGAAATATTATTGTGATTAAACATAAAGGTAGGTAATCAAGTAATACCATCCCAATCAGTAGCACAAAAACAAAACAAAAAACAAGACACTCACTGGAATCATCCAGGACCAACTGCAAATCCTTATGGACATATTCATAATACATTATACAGTATATAGCTTATATGCCCAATACAGGTGTATATTAGATTCTCCATGAATCAATGCATTTCACCTGAATTTGCTTCATTAGAACGCATAAAAGATAATAGCAGTTGTCTATAACAGAAAAAATATTGTGATTAAACATAACGGTAGGTGTTACCATCTCAATCAGTAGCACAAAAAAAAAACACCCACTGGAATCATCTGTATTTTTTTTTTTTTTTTAATCTACAGATTAACAAATATTCAAAATGACATAAAAATGTCCATAACACATTAAAGCTTATATGAGATTTTAATGATTGGATTTACATACTCTTACTACCTAGAATTAAATTACTATGAAACCCATGAATCAGTAAATGTCTGCTTTCATCAGGGGCTTACGAGACAATTTTATTTCAGTCTGTTCCTTTAAAAAAAAAAAAAAACTGTCATGAGTAAGTATGACAATACTGGTTCCCTTGCTCTCATTTTTTAGGAGGGGTTTCAGCAAAGGCAGCCTCTGTATTTAGTAATGATATCCCATAACCCTTTTCTTTTCAAAACCAGGTTATGAAATTAATACTAGCTCATCTTGGAGCACACCCTAATATAATAATAAATATCAATAATGTGACCTAACCCAATTGCAAAAAAAATCATGTAAACTAAATTTACAGCTTTCATTAAAATAATGATATATAATAATCTGGTGATGATAATAATCTGGTAAACTTGTCATGAAAGACTATGTCCATATTTCCTATGATAAATGAGGGTCCAGCTTGACCCATCATTCTGCTGCTATCAGCCCAGTGTCATACTGTGGTAGCATCAGCTGTGTTCGACAGCAGTACAGATGATTTCCTGTCTGCTGCCAGAATGAAATTAAGCTGGGATGAGTGCTTCTCATCCATTCAGAGGAAGCCTTAGATTTTTTTATCAATGAATACAAGGCTTCCTCTGATTGGCCAAGGTGGAGAGACGGGTGGATGAAATAAAAATTTCCATTTTGGCCAATTAGAGGAAGCCTTGTATTCATTCCTAAAAATACAAGACTTCCTCTTATTGGTGGAGAAGCACTTAGCCTAATTTAATTTTGTTCTGGCAGCAGATTGGAAATCACCAGTGATGCTGCCGGAAAATAATGCTACATACTATATGGAGCTAAAGCTACTACAGTACGATACAGCACTGACAGCAGCAGAATAACTTAGTTACATTTGGGCCATATTTCAAGTGAAAGGAAAATGCACTTAGACTTGAAGGTCTTTGCCCAGGTACTTTCTATAATGGGGTGACAATTATCTGCATTGTCACACTGTCACATGCAGTTGTTGGAGGGTGGGGTCATCTGCACCCATGCACGTGGAAGTACCTCTCACGTGGAGCGTGCTTATGAATGCCTTGGACAAGGCAGAGACTGTGGTCATGTGAAGAATCTAACTTTAAGGCAGTTTCTAGACTTAGAGATGAGCCTTTACTGTGTGCAAAAATAAAGTGCAGAGTTCATCTGAAAAATTACTTGTCCCATGTCACTGCACACTGTAATTCGCATGTTTGCATTAGGATGGAGGGTCTGAGTCTGCACCCACTCCATCAGTCCAGTGTACTTCTGTTACCCGACTCCCAGTAACAGAATTGGGTCCTGCTGAGCACCTAGCGAGGACCTCATGACTGTAAAAATATTGTGTTGGGTCTACTCAAAAAAATTGAGGCAACTACTTGCATCAGCTTTTTAAGTACTGTCAAGTGTCAAGTCATTCCTAACTTATTTTTGTCTGACTCATTAGACTTTTCATGTTTTCAATTGTTTTAAGTAAAACCAACTGAATTTTTTTCAGTTTATAGACCATGATGTTTTAAGTTAGGAATACATACCTTAACTTGTCTGGAACTTTAGTTTTCAGTAAAGCCAGCTAAATTTTTCCAGTTTATAGACCATAGGTTCAAGTAAAGCCAACTCAGTTTTTCCAGTTTATAGACCATAGGTTTAATTAAAGCCAACTAAATTTTTACAGTTTATAGACCATAGATTTTTTTTACCAAAAATATGTAGAAGAATACATATTGGCCCAAACTGAGGAAAAAAAAAAAAAAAAAATGTGGCATATTTATTATAGTAAAAAGTAAAAGATATTGTGTTTTTTTCAAAATTGTCGCTGTTCTTTTGTTTATAGCGCAAAAACTAAAAACCGCTGAGGTGATCAAATACCACCAAAAGAAAGCTCTATTTGTTGGAAAAAAAGGACACAAATTTTGTTTGGGTACAACGTCGCAGGACCGCACAATTGTCAGTTAAAGCGACGCAGTGGCAAATTGTAAAAAGTGCTCTGGTCAGGAAGGGGGTAAAATCTTCCGGGGCTGAAGCGGTTAATAACATTGGGAGCAAAGTGGGCTTGATGGGCTTGATGTTAAGTAATCTGAATTTGAATTCCAATATCTCAAAAACCGAACCGGCTGAAACATTCATTTTTGTTGCACATAATAGTTTTTAAGCTTAACAGCTGGCGGTCCCTCACCCTGCATCTTGGCTTTGTAGTGACTTGGAAAAAATCTTGTCACTGGTGGCGCTCTTTTGTCCTGATGGGCCTCAAACATATGGGAACTGCCTTGTGCAGGCTTTCAAAGTTCCAAAAGATGTCAAACTCTTCAAAATATACAGCATCAAAACTCGTGCAGTTGCACATTTGGCAAACATATGCGTCCCACAATTTCAGTCAAATGAAAAGATAATTTTTTAAAGTAAATTAGAATATGGAAATGCACATACCTTAAAAGTTTTGTCTATATTACTCAATATTATACATTATTTTTGTAAATGTAAAAGGTGTGTTTTAAAAACTAATGAACATTAAGTAAGGTACTTAAATTATCAAAGTAAATTACCGTTTTTATCGGCCTATAACATGCGCCGGCATATAACACGCACCCCAAGTTTAGGAGGATATTTTAAGGAAAAAAACTTTTAGGAGGGAAAAAAAACTTACATTTAAATGCCCATCAATGCAGTCTTAATGTCCATCTGCAGCCTTGTCCATCATTGCAGAATGATCAGTGTCCATCTGCAGCCTTGCCCAGTGTCATTTGCAGCCTTGCCCAGTGTCATTTGCAGCATGATCGTTTAAAATTACCGCCCCCAAGATAGACAGAGCTGGATGTCCTGTGTACTTGGCTCCTCTCGGCTCCTCTCGCCGAGTCCCGCCCTTTGGCCAGGCTCCTATGGTGGACATAACACAGGTCCAATGGTGGGACTGGGCGTGACTGCAAGCGGAGCCGAGCCTAGCCGAGTACATAGTACACTCGGCTATGTGTATATCGGCGGCGCTCTTCCCCTCACAGACAGCGGGGAACGGCGCATAACACGCACCCACAATTTCCCCCTGATTTTATGGGGAAAAGGTACGTGTTATACGCCGATAAATACGGTAATTAACATTTATTTTTATGTTGAAAATTATAAAAATGTTATGTTAAAATTACAAGCCAACAGAATCATTTTTATCAGTGTGGTTGCTTGTACCTTGTTTATGGATACCCATAGTAACTACACTCTTTGTCCTTGCCAAGTTAACCCTCTGTGGTAGTGTTACCCCACATGTGCTTTACAGACCCATGTTCTTTGGAATACACCAGAACCAACATGCACCTTTTTGAATAACTTGAGACCTTGGTGGTTTTGCAGAGCAGCCCAGATCCTCCATTTCTCGGATATCCCTCCCTCCTGCTGAATGCCCACACAGCAAGCAACTTGCTATGGGGTCACCCGAGCCACAGCTCTGTGTGTCCATTCAGACACGGAGCTGCTGTATGGCCCTGCCCCCTATACCTCCTGATTGGCTAACTGACTTTAATTGACAGCAGCGGGAGCCAATGGCGTCACTGCTGTGTCTCAGGCACTCAGAAAGGAGAGTCCCGGACGGCCGAGGCACTCGTGCACATTGCTGGGTGGAGATGGGGCAAATGTAAGTATTAGGGGGTCTGAGGGGAGCTGCTGCACACAGAATTTTTTTTTATGTTATTGCATAGAATGAATTGAGATAAAAAAAAAACTTCTGACTTTACAATCTCTTTAATATAACTTTATTAAAAGATGATGCTGCATACAGTTCAATATAAACAAAGTCTTGTGCATAATCCTAACTAGAATACTGTAGTGGTCAAGACATACCTTCATGAGGTGAGAGTCCATTATGGCATTGCCCATGACTTGGATGTCCTACGCCAATCCCGGTTCTTCGGTAGCGCCAATAACTACGTTCATAGGTGATGTTGTAATTCCTGGACCCAATGCAACCTGCTTTTTTTACCTTGGCTGTTACCCTTTTTATAGCACAGGTGAGCTGACTAGAATCTAGCACTTTTTTGTTTAACCCAGCGGGTTGAATGGAAAAAAACTGACAGTTCAGTTCGGAGCCTCTGTACTAACTATGAAATGTAAGTACAGCTTCAGTATCTCACAAAAGTGAGTACACCCCTTACATTTTTATAAATATTTTATTATATCTTTTAATGTGACAACACTGCAGAAATTACACTTTGCTACAATGTAAAGTAGTGAGTGTGACAGGAGTCACTTTAGGCAGGAGGCCTGTGGAACCCAGAATCCCCTGGGGAGGTTGGGAAACCCTTATTTCAGCTACCCATGCACCTCCTCTGTCTAAGTTACCCTGTGTCTATTAGAGGCACAGGGTAACCGAGAACCCCAGTCTGATCTGTACTAATCGGATTCACCGAGCGCCTTGAGGCGCTATACAAGTTCTCACTCACACTCACTCACTCACTGTACAACCACACTTTAATGTTGTATATATATATATATATATATTGTGACAGCAGGAAGGTAAAGTCACCTGGTTGCATCCAGGGGGGTAGATATATTTTGCCCAGATTCAGGCTTTACGCCGACTTATACAACTAGGTGGAGAGTTGTATAAGCCCAGCTAAGGCTAGTGGGCTCATGGATGACTCATATGTCTAGGGAGAGTGTGGGGCGTCGTGCAGACAGGGAGTTGATGAGACCAGCTGAAGCTTGTCAGCTCATTTAGGCCTCTATAAGAACTCCCAGCTTCATTAGATGTTAGCTCATGCCTGGACCCAGACCTGTGTGGACTGTCTAGGGAGAGTGAACCCCTGTGCGGTGAGACAAAGCCTGTGTGGCTATTTGCTTGGACATTTAAAACCAGGGACTTAGGGACTAGGACAGCACTAGGCTGATCCCAGTTGTTAGTTAGGAAACCTGTATGTTTAGTCAGAGGTCAAGTTGACCAGGATTTATTTTGTTTATGTTTCTTTTGCTTTGCTGTGTTTTGTCACTGTAAATAGAAAATAAACCTTTTTGATTTTGAAAACCACAACCTCCGTTTGCTGGGCCTGTTTTTGTGTGGGGAGCCCATCCCGGGGGTCACACACACCCGCTGCCGAGCTAACCCCCTCACAGTTGGTGGAGAACCAGTGGCAGTTTTTTTTTAAGCCAGCATGGAGGAGATACTGAAGCAGCTGGCTCTAGCAAATGCCAATCAACAGCAGACAAATGCAGGTTTGCAAAAGAGCCTTGCAGCTCAACAACAGAACTTCGCAGCCCAGCAGCAAGCTCATCAACAGAGCCTTGCAGCCCAGCAGCAGACAAACGCAACTTTGCAACAGAGTCTGGAGGCTCAGCAACAAGCCCAGCAGCAATCTGAGGCCCGCTTCATAGACCTGTTGCAGAAGCAAGAGCAGAGACTACAACAACAGATGGAAGCAGTAATGCAGCAACGTCCGCAGACCAGTGAGGAAAGCCGTCCCACTAATACCGCGTCCTTTGGGGTGAGTCGTTTATTGACAAAAATGACTGGAGAGGATGATCCAGAGGTATTTTTGACCACATTTGAAAGGACCGCTGAAAGAGAAAAGTGGCCTGAGGAGCAGTGGGCTGGACTGGTGGCTCCTCTGTTAACTGGTGAATCGCAGAAAGCTTACTATGACCTAGAGCCTAACCAAGCAAAAGACTATGTGATGCTAAAAGCTGAAATTTTGGCAAGGCTGGGTGTCACCCAGGCTGTCCGGGCTCAGCGTGTGCATAACTGGACTTTCCAGCTTGGAAAACCCCCCAGGTCTCAAATGTATGATCTCATTCACCTGAGCAGAAAGTGGCTACAGCCAGAGACTTTGTCCGCACCAAAGATTGTGGAACGTGTTGTAATGGATCGGTTTTTGAGAGCTCTTCCTACTGCCATCCAAAAGTGGGTAAGCCATGGAGACCCAGAGACGGCCGATGGTCTTGTGGATCGTGTGGAGAAATACTTGGCTACAGAGAACCTGACGGCCTCTTCCAGAGACACTCGGACTTTCCACCCTAAGACCAGACCATCCCCAGGGGCGGATAAGAGGATTCCAAGGGGTGAGGGTGGAGAGAGTGAGAGGGTGGGAGCTCTACCCCAAGTTTGGCGAGAACAGCCTGGGAAATCAGCGGCTCAAGAGGCGGCAAGAAGGATCGTTTGCTACCGCTGCCGGCAAGCGGGACATATTGCAGCCAATTGCCCGGTTGTGGAGGAACCCATGCAGTGTGACTTTCTGACGGGCAGACGTCAGTCGCTGTGTGCGACAGTCGCATGCACTGCCATTCGAGGAACTGAGAAACATTTATGCAAAATGTGTGTTAATGGTAGAAATGTTGTGGTATTGCTGGATTCAGGTAGCCTTGTGACCCTGATAAAGGCTGAGTTAGTTAAAACAGAGGTCTCTGGGAATAGCAAGGTAGCTGTTATTTGTGTGCATGGGGACACCCGAGAGTATCCAGTGACTACAGTGTGTTTCGAGACCCCCAAAGGTACCCTCTCTCATCCAGTGGGCTTAGTATCTCAGTTACCGCATGACGCCATTGTGGGAAGGGATTTTCCGAAGTTCTGGGAACTGTGGGATGATCCTGAGCCCCCCACTGGTGCCCCTATGTACCAGGAATGTGATAGCCAGAACTCCCCTGAGAGTGGTGAGGACTCTCCGGAATTTCCCTTATCAGTATTGGCAGGGGAGACTCAAGAAACTGGAGAGGAGCCCACCTCCTCAGACGAAAACCTACCGTCTGTGGAGTTTTCTGATCTTGAGGTTCACAGGGAAAACTTTGCCACAGAACAGTTGAAAGACCCCGCCCTAATAAAGGCACGGGAAAACGTAGTGAAAATAGATGGCGAGTTAGTGAACCCAGATAATACCTGCACTTACCCATACTTCAGCGTAGAGAAGGACCTACTGTATCGGGTGGCAAAAAGGGCAGAAGAAACCGTTGAGCAGCTTGTGGTGCCCAAACCTTACAGGAAGTTGGTGTTGGAGTTGGCCCATGGGCACATTCTTGGAGGTCATCTGGGGACAGAGAAAACCCGAGAGAGGGTATTACAGAGATTCTATTGGCCGGGGGTGATGAAGGACATAGAAAATTATTGTTCCTCCTGCCCTGTGTGTCAGAGGTCGGCCCCGATGCCACATTTCCGTAGCCCGCTGGTCCCTCTACCCATCATTGAGGTCCCGTTTGAGAGGATCGCCATGGATTTGGTAGGTCCTATAATCAAGTCCGCTAGGGGGCACCAGTGCATATTAGTTATAATGGACTATGCCACCCGTTATCCACAAGCGATCCCTCTCCGAAATACCTCGGCCAAAACCATAGCCAAAGAGCTATCTCTTGTGTTTAGCCGGATGGGTATTTGTAAAGAACTGCTTACGGACCAAGGTACACCCTTTATGTCCCGGGTTATGAAGGAGCTGTGTAAATTGTTCAAAGTGACGCAATTACGTACATCTGTGTATCACCCCCAAACCGATGGGCTGGTTGAAAGATTCAACAAAACCCTAAAACAAATGTTGAAGAAAGTGGTGGATAGAGATGGAAAGGATTGGGACTGTCTACTTCCTTATCTGATGTTTGCTATTAGGGAGGTGCCCCAATCCTCTACGGGATTCTCCCCCTTTGAGTTACTGTATGGGAGACACCCAAGAGGGCTGTTGGATATTGCCAAGGAAACTTGGGAAAGTGAGAGTTCTCCCCACAGGAGTGTGATTGAGCATGTCGCCCTGATGCAAGACCGAATTGCACAGGTAATGCCCATCGTGAAGGAACATTTGGCCCAAGTGCAGTTAGCACAGCAGAGAGTGTACAACCGTGGAGCCAAGACCCGTACCTTTTCCCCGGGGGATAGGATACTGGTACTTGTCCCTACGGTTGAAAGTAAATTCCTTGCCAAATGGCAAGGCCCCTATGAGATAATGGAAAAAGTGAGCGAAGTGAATTACAAGGTCAGACAACCAGGAAGGCGAAAGCCCGAACAGATCTATCACGTTAATCTGTTGAAAGCCTGGAGGGATAGAGAGTCCCTAGTCGCAGACACTTGGTCACCAGCTCAAACTGGTTGCATCATTCCTGAGGTTGGAATAGCAGCCACCTTGTCACAACCCCAACAACAGGAGGTTAAGGAGTTTGTGCTTCGCATCAAGGAGGTATTCTCTGAGCTGCCGGGACAAACATCTGGGGTAGAGCATGACATCATTACCCCGCCCGGTGAAAGGGTGAAGTTAAAACCCTATCGGATCCCAGAGGCCCGACGGGAGGCAATACGGGAGGAAGTACAGAAAATGCTGAACTTAGGGGTGATAGAGGAGTCCCAAAGTGATTGGTCTAGTCCCATTGTGTTGGTGCCTAAACCGGATGGGAGCTGGCGATTTTGTAACGATTTTCGTCAGTTGAACAAAGTTACAAAATTTGACACCTACCCCATGCCACGTATAGATGAGTTGATCGACCGGCTGGGAACAGCCCGATACATGACGACTCTTGACCTCACAAAAGGGTATTGGCAAATCCCCCTGGCCAAGTCGGCCAAAGAGAAAACCGCATTTGTAACCCCAGACGGGGCGTTCCAATATAAAAGAATGCCGTTCGGGTTACAGAATGCGCCGGCCACATTCCAGCGGAAAATGGACCAGATGCTGAGGCCCCATCGGAAGTATGCTGCGGCTTACCTGGATGACGTAATTGTCCATAGCACAGATTGGGCCTCACATCTGTCAAAAGTGCAAGCAGTCCTGGACTCTGTTCGGGAAGCGGGGTTTACGGCTAACCCCAAGAAGTGTACCATTGGGCAGGAGGAGGCCAAATATCTTGGGTACACCATTGGGAGGGGAGTAATAAAACCCCAACTCAACAAAGTCGAGGCCATCCAGAGTTGGCCACGTCCCAACAGCAAGAAGCAGGTACGAGCCTTTCTGGGAATCGCTGGGTATTATCGGCGATTCATTCCCCACTTTGCTTCTAAGGCTGTGCCCCTAACCAACCTGACGAAGGGGAAAGGGTCGGTCATGATTAAATGGACCCCCGAGGCTGAGGCAGCATTCCAATTCTTGAAACAAGCCTTATGTAGCCAGCCAGTGTTGTACTCACCCGACTTCTCTAAAGACTTTGTCGTACAAAGTGATGCGTCAGATGTGGGGTTAGGAGCAGTATTGTCCCAGGTCTGGAACGGGGAAGAGCACCCAGTCATTTACCTCAGCAGGAAGTTGAAGTCCCATGAGGTAAATTACGCCACCGTTGAAAAGGAGTGTTTAGCGGTGAAGTGGGCTCTAGATTCCCTTCGGTACTACCTGCTAGGTAGGCACTTTGACATGGTTACGGATCACGCTCCGTTAAAGTGGATGGCTCAAAACAAGGAAACAAATAGAAGAGTGAATAGGTGGTTCCTGGCCCTCCAGGAATTCAACTTCACAGTAAAGCATCGCCCTGGCGTTCAAATGGGGAATGTGGATGCTTTGTCTCGAGTACATGAATGCCTGATTGCTGGTGTTCCAACCCCGAGGTTAAAACAAGAGGGGGGGGTATGTGACAGCAGGAAGGTAAAGTCACCTGGTTGCATCCAGGGGGGTAGATATATTTCGCCCAGATTCAGGCTTTACGCCGACTTATACAACTAGGTGGAGAGTTGTATAAGCCCAGCTAAGGCTAGTGGGCTCATGGATGACTCATATGTCTAGGGAGAGTGTGGGGTGTCGTGCAGACAGGGAGTTGATGAGACCAGCTGAAGCTTGTCAGCTCATTTAGGCCTCTATAAGAACTCCCAGCTTCATTAGATGTTAGCTCATGCCTGGACCCAGACCTGTGTGGACTGTCTAGGGAGAGTGAACCCCTGTGCGGTGAGACAAAGCCTGTGTGGCTATTTGCTTGGACATTTAAAACCAGGGACTTAGGGACTAGGACAGCACTAGGCTGATCCCAGTTGTTAGTTAGGAAACCTGTATGTTTAGTCAGAGGTCAAGTTGACCAGGATTTATTTTGTTTATGTTTCTTTTGCTTTGCTGTGTTTTGTCACTGTAAATAGAAAATAAACCGCACCTTTTTGATTTTGAAAACCACAACCTCCGTTTGCTGGGCCTGTTTTTGTGTGGGGAGCCCATCCCGGGGGTCACACACACCCGCTGCCGAGCTAACCCCCTCACAATATATATATATATATATATATATATATATATTATTATTATTATTATTATACAGGATTTATATATATATATATATATATATATATATATATATTTATGGTCGGAGCCCTCTGTCTGAAGAGATATGGATCACATAAACACGTCACAAGACTAACAACACAAATAAGACCTGAAGTGTGGCCTGGCCTTTTGTACGGTATGCCAAATAAAGGGGCCATACCTGAATAGAAGTAATAGATAATTCTGCTGAGAATTGGTTGTAGAGGAGTGCCCTAGAAAAGGGAGATATGGGTGGGTGGGTACCGCGCACTACAGCCGACACTGACCCTGGTGGATGGTCTGTATAAGTACCCCTCGAACTCCTCCCATAATTTCAGGCTAGCATACCAGCCTTCCTATTTATGGTCGGAGCCCTCTGTCTGAAGAGATATGGATCACATAAACACGTCACAAGACTAACAACACAAATAAGACCTGAAGTGTGGCCTGGCCTTTTGTACGGTATGCCAAATAAAGGGGCCAAAAAGTCACACAAGGTTAGGAAGGAATTGTTCTATTATGACAGGTAAACCACTATAGAGCGAGACTGTTAAAGGCTCGTGATATTTCTGCCTGAGGATCGGGAATGTGTCGGGCGAAACACAAGGATTTCCACCTGCCCATCTTCCTTATTGCGTGGTCAGGAACTCTGTTTCGTGATGTTGTTGGGGCTGCTCTAATGCGAAAGCAAGTCCTGAGTAACACCCTG